>CP125976.1:94177854-94633075 GCA_030063025.1 Avena longiglumis
TGGCGTGGATGTCTGGCTTCAAGAAAGAATCGGAAAAACACAACCATGAGCTTCAAAATTTCAAAAGCAATAGGTAGTAGTGATATCAAAAGAAGAAAAGGGTGTCCAACCTGACAATGTTAAATATATTGTGTAACTTTGCGCACTGTGGGCCACCAGATGAAGGCGGCCTGTTATTTCTTGGCCAGCCATAACATACAGTGGCTGCGCAAGTACGCATCGCAACTGGTACCAGTGAGTCGTAGGGGAACCTGGAGCGGTGGTAAGCCATCTTTGCACAGTGCTACATAACAAATAATACAAGACTTTTAATCCCAGAGAAATGAATTACGGAATCGAAGATGGTATAAGCAGAACAAAGCAAATACTACACAGAAATATTCTGACCTTCCATCGAACAATACATCAAACCAACAAGCTAGCCCATGCACCCTAGTGCCAACAGTCGATACAAAACTCAGAGGAATATCCATTTCATAGAGGTCCTCTTCCTGAAAAAGAAACATAATGATGCCACGTTTTATACAAACCAAAACAACTTCAAGAAAAATTGCATGTAACTTCAATCTCATCTCCAGGAATGCATACCTTCATTTTAGTGAAATCAAGAGTATGATACGTAGGTGGAGATATCAACAATCTTGGATCAAATGCATCCACCACAGGCTGCACAAGAATTACAAAATGTTTAGATTTGTTAATACATAACAGTCGCTCGCATGGACAGCACTCATTCTTGGGTCATATACGAAGTAAAAAAATAACAGTTGCATTTGTAATGCCATGCTTCAACTGTGTAAGAACCAAGCAAAGATCATTAAAGTAGCCAGAGATTTGTTCATCTCAGTCGGGTATCTTTAAGTTAACTTGCTATGATAATGTTCTATTGGTACCATACTAAATGTCTATAAGAAGATAGTGGAGAATAGTAGGTTCTTCCAAAGCAAATATGAGGCATAGAAGCTGCTCTAAACTATCCAAGATAAAGGCAAAACTAATTATCAGCTACAAAATGGACCAAATGATACTATTTACTAGTGACACTAGGAATGTTGCCAAATTCCAGGGTAAACTATAATGCGGGCCACACATGCTACAGAGGTAGCTGAACAGAGAGACAACATAAGATTACCCATTTTAACTAACAGTTCACCATATCTAGCTGCATACAACTTGAAATGCAAACACAATGCTGCTAACTGTAAGGTCAAACAGAGTCACCTGTGAAAATATCCATCAAATGCTGAACTATGCAAGGGTGTGAGATCAACACCAAAAAGTTATGCTGCTGCCAAAAGAGAGCCTGCAAGAACAAAAACTCAAAATAAGACCGCAGAAATCAAATAAGAGATATCTGGACTAAATTGACAGACTTGCACCAGGTTATACTCTTTCAGTAAAACCGAATGCAAACAGAAAGTAAGCCCAGCACTCATGCAGAGATGGTAGTTAGCACTCAGTGTGAGAATGTAAGGCACCATACTTTCCCAGATTTATCTTTGACCAACAATTAGATCAACCAATATTTCAATTATGTGAAACAAAATGGATACCATTGGAAGAGCGGTGAGAACGAATCACACAGTATCATTTTTTTTTGCGAAATGATCCAGCAGTATCATTGTGTCACTCATCTGCTTATTGACCTAATTATTGGTCAAAGGCAAGTCTTGAAAAGTGTGGCATCTTACATTTCCAAACAGATGGATACCTATCACAGAACAACTGCATTATTTTATTATATTGGCTTCACATTTTCAAGTTTGCAGGTCTGGGCACATCCCGATCACAGTGCAGTATCATGACATAATAAAGCATGTACAGGCAACAGATTCTTGTCATTGGCTAGGTCTTAAATACTCCCTCCATTTTTTATATTACTCCCTCCGCCTCAAAATAGATGTCGGAGATTTGTCTAAATTCGCATGTACCTGGACGCGTTTTGGTGTATAGGTACATGTGAATTTAGAAAAAATCTCCGACATCTATTTTGAGACAGAGGGAGTACTTGTTATCCTGAATTTGTACTTCCACCAAGACACCGAATTAAAATACTATAGTGCCCTTTTTCCATTTTGACATGGCCTAATAACTCGTTTTCTAGATGTTAGTTGTTATTTTGCACCATGCACCTCACACTTAAGACAAGCTAAGGGTTAATAAATAATGCTAGGCAGTAATAGTGCTGGGAATTATTCTTAGAAGAAAGTTTTTTTTTTTTTAGAAAACGTAAAGAGGTGTTTGTGTTTCGTTTCATTGCAAAGGTAGAGTTCGTTACAATCCTCCTAAGAGGAGATCACAGGAATAGGAAAAAACTACTACTCTAGTATACTACTCCTAAGAGGATTATTCATAGAGAAGAGAGATCACCTAGTTTTATGACATTATTAGGAAAAGGGTATATCAAGAAAAGAAGAGCAAAAGTTGGTAATTATGATGAGTATTTTGGAACAAAATTTGAAAGGTAGGATAACAAGTATTATGATATAGAGGGAGCATTTAAGAGATGTTATTGTGTGGCAATTTTTCATACTGGATGGGGTGGCAAAATAAAAAAATGGGAACTCGTTTTTGCATCATTTTAGCATATAGAAACAAACATGCTGTCGGACATGCTTAAGATTCTTGTGATTAGCTGGTTAGATGTAAACATACACATAGCCACAAATTCCTCTCTTCTCTAGTGTTTATAAATACAGAAGTAAATACACCACCCAAAGTATAAATCAGTAATTATGCTTTAGTTTCATAAATTAACACAATGAGATTAATAAAGCTTGAAAAAAGCACTTGATAATACAGGGTAAAACTAGCAACGACGGTACCTTGTTTGCCATTTCAACATAAAGGTATTCATCGGAAAATGGAGCCATATGAATCCTAAAAGATGTTCAAGAAGTCAAGCAGCAGTGAGAAACTTTTAGATAGACTAAAAAAATACATGCAAGCTCACCATTTTAGGAAAAAAAAAGGCTGAAACAGCTTGTAAAATGATTTAACTCCAGAATTGCACATAATTTAAACATAATGCAATCAGCCCCAAATAATGTATCGGAACTAGATGCTGACAAAATGAATGCCTATACAACCTGACCCACTCTTTTACTTTGCTGATAAATTATTGGTACTGTCAACAAGCATCCCCAACATCTCCAACACACCGTTCTGTCGAGGACCAAAAAACATTGTCCGGAATTCCAACCAGGCAACAGAAGTTACAACCTTAACCAAAGCACCAGCCAGGCTTACACGCAGCAGCAGAGCTACAAACACATTGTTGGGCTGGCCAGGCTAAAGAGAGAGCAGGCTCAGAGGTCTGCTAGTGGGCTAAGATTCACCAGTTCATACGTCAAAAAAATATCATCACCTGGGCTGGGCGGGCTACAGCCCGCCTTTGCTATCACGTAGCTCCACCACTGCTTACATGATGTGAATATCACTCAAACATATACTTTTTTCCAAAATTTACAGACATATTTGACAGCTTCGATCTTTGAGCAAGGCAGGTATCAGAGCAATATTTTGTGAAAATGGAATACGAAAGAGTGAACCCTCTTGACCTGCTCATATAAGCTAGGGCCCGAAGCCAGACCTGAAAAGCCTCAAACCTGGCCCAGTCCAAGCACGTAAACTTTATTTCATTTTATTTCCTTCGCAAACCAGTACCATATTTTAAAAACTATATTTCATTATTGCTCATGGCTGGCTTTGGTGCAGGCCTGAGGGTCAAAGGTCTTGCCCAAACCCAAAACTGGGCTGTCCATGAGACTATGAAGGATGATCAACTAACGCAGATGTCTCTTTTGCAACTAAAAATGCTAAGAACAATCAATTAAGTGCACAAGAAATAATGATACAAATAGATACTCCCTCCGTTCCATAATAAAGTGTCGCAGTTTTGAACTGAGGTTAGTTCAAAATGGCAACACTTATTATGGATCGGAGGTAGTAGAAATATATAACCAAGCAGAGAGTAACTGGAGAGTGGAGGCAGATGCCAAAAGTTATTATTATCCAGAGTTATTAAACAATGATACATAAGAATCATACCTTCCTGTTGTTGGGAACATTTTACCATCCGGCGCAAGGAATCTGTCCCTAGCTATAACATAGGACTCCAGCATCCTCTCATTCACCAAAAGGGTTCCTACAAAACATTACAGTACTAAATAATAAATACAACCTTCAGAAACAAACTAAATAATGGTTCTGTTATTACTCAAGATAATAAGTATATAAGTCAATGTTGGAAAACAAAGACTTTGAACAAAAACAAGGACGAACCAAACCAACTGTGTTAATGGCCTACACCAAAACTTGATACATGATCTTTTTTCGTCATCTAATCATTTTAAGGAGCAGTCAACTTCTTAATTACTGTTCAATGTTCTAATTTCAGAATGCTAACGTTATGCAAATTGCTAAGGTTGTCATCCTGCTATTACAGACAGCTAAGGTACCTACTATGTCAAATTACAGTCCTATTAACTTTCAACAGATTAAATTAAACTGATGAATTAAACATAGTACATCCTGTACAATTAGGAGTAGTTTGGAAGTAAAATGTACTCTGGTACATGTCTTTAGAGCTGGACTTCTCAGTGAAACAAAAGGGTATACAGTAGTGCCTTAAACATCACTAAAAGATATACATGGTACACATACAGATCAACGAAAGTATAGAACAGTTCAGAAAAACTTAAATAGAACGATACCCATAGGTTCGGAAATCAGTATATCAGCTTTCTCTGGAAGTTCGACTTCCTCAACTTTGCCTTTGATGATCTAATTAGGAGGGGTGGGCCGCAGTTTCATTAGTCAAAGGGGGATCTGGAAAGAAACATATCCAATCCAACTGAGATGAAACATACTGTGATTCGTTGTCCAAGCGATGGGTTCCCAGAAATAAGCCGTTGGGCATGTTCAACCATTTCAGATGCCTCGACAGCATACACATGTTTACGCCAGCCTGACATTAACATGGAAAACAGCACATATTAAGTTATCCGACACGGAAGTGAAACAACCCATGAACGAGCTTAAAGCGCACCTGTGCAGCAAATAATGAAAGAATACCACTACCAGCTCCAACATCAACCACAACCCGACCCTCGAAGTCAGATCGGTTTTCCATTACAGCAGCATAATATGTTCCTGGAACGGAAGAAGGTGCACTTGTTATATTTATGCACAAGGGGAGTTCGATGCCATGTTGGTAACAAAATCAAATAACTGAGAACTTTGATTTGAAATGTAGGTTAACATTTCTCAAAATCCATGTACAATGTAGATTTAATTAAGTATGTAATTCAAGAACAGGTTGAGACACTGACCCGTCCTCACAAAATCTTGCAACATATTTTGCTGATGTAATAGCTGGCCATAATAGTGGAAATACATCTGCGCTGACGATGCCTCAATTTTTGTATCAAATTTACTTTTAGGAACCATTATTGATCCATTCTCCAAGGGTTCACCTGGCAGATAGGCAGTCATATAATGGACATCAAAATCCATAGTTATATTTCCACCAAATAAAAACTAAAATATTGCTTTGTGGCACAATTTCTGGCATAGGTTGTTACTGGGTTGTTAGATGAACATGTCACTACTATTCATCAGGCCCACACAGAACCAATATCTACCAAGGATATACATACTTTTGCAATTTCCAAAATCATTCAGTAGAATTCAACATGCACGGTTTAGTCACAAGAAAATGAGATGTCAATGTTCTTCGGATGATATAGTTAGGATAATATATCAAATAAGGAAAACTACCCAGAACTTTATTGCAGATAGAGAGATATAACTAATGCCATGTCTTTATCAGAAACAAAAACTAATGTCATGAATAAGACTCTAAAGTTTAACACTGAGAAATGCAACAAACATGCAACTTAAATTATCTGACAAAAGAAATGAAAGAACAAACCAGTTTTTCTACCAAGTTGCTTCCATCGTTGAAAAGCTAGAGAGAAGGCTTTGCTCTCAGCTTCTGTCCTAAGAACAGCCTTAATTGCTCTTGAAAATAACTTCTGCTTCAAAGAATTGAGAGTTAACATGAAGCCATTTAATATGTAATACAAGAATGTTCTGATGTACAGGGCGATAGAACGATCATCAATGTTTCATGTTAACTTCACCTCTAGCCCACGTTAATAAAAATTAGTAATAAGGTATTAAAAGGGTGGCAACAAAGAAGTGACACAGAGCAGGGATAGATCTTTACACCATGTCAAGATAACAGGAAAAGAACTTTTCAGAGTTTTATCAGGATAGGAAGCACCAGAGCCCTTTGCAAACAGGAAAATGTGTGAACAGTTGTTGCTTATCAAGTACAAATTTGAAGCTATATCGAAGAGGTACATTTAGAACATACATGCTTAGATCATAGTACTATTTCATCTAGTACTAATTAAGTCACTATTAGAATAAAATGAGCCGAAATACCGCTTTACAAAATACGAAATGCAATGTCATCTGATATGTTCATGTCATGATATGTAAGAGCATCTCCAGCAGGAGCGCTATAATAGCGCAGCGCTAAAATAACTGCTTTTTTGCAGCGCGCGCTGTAAACCTCCCCAGCAGGTGCTCTAAAATAGAGCGCGCGTCCAATATTTAGCGCGGCGCTGGACTTTGCGCTATTCCGAGCGTCAAATTTGCAGCTCCGGCTACAGCGTGCGTTACGCTATCGCTGCGACGCGCGCGAAGAATACCAACTGCTCTGAAAAATCCCAGCGCTGCCGGCTCTGCCCTCCAGCGCGCCCGGCGGAAAGCTCACCCCTCCCACCCTCCCCTACCCGCCCCTTTCACGCCGCTGGCGCCGCCGCATCCCGCTGGCAACGCGCCAAACCTAGCGGAGGCGCCGCCGCTGGTCGGCCGCCGCGCGCTCTTCAAGCTGTAGCGGACAACCTCCGGCGCAGCGCTGCCACCCATCGCGCCGGGGAAGAAGACGACGTCGAAGCGCCTTGGCGGCGCTCAGCGAAGAGGCAGCGAACGGCGGCGATGGCGCTCGCCACGCTGAGCTTCCACCGCCGTCTCCAACCTACGCTCCGCCCACGCCTCCTACCGACGCTCCGCTAGCGCTGAGGATTTTTAGATCCATTTATGCATGAATTATTTGGTGTTTTTTGATCTTCTTTTCATAGATGCAATTGTGTTTTTGTGTTTGTGCTGTCGCGCGCGCTAAAATACAGCGCCTGGTGGGGGACGAAACGAGCGCGCGCTGCATTTTAGAGCCTCCGGCGGAGGTCGCGCTAAAATGCAGCGCGCAAACGGGATAGCGCGCGCGCTATCCCAAGTTTGCAGCGCTCTAAAATACAGCCTCTGCTGGAGATGCTCTAAGTACAGAAATAGTATTTTCCATCCAGTTCATGAAAAATCACCAAATCTTCACTCGAGCATTTTTTAAGACGAAATTAGAAGTTCCTCTACATCGGTATGTCATACCCTGCATCAACTAATCCTCGGAACAGAAAATTGAGCGAGCTGGGCACGACACGTACTCAGATGGGTATGTCCAACAGAAGAGCGGAACTGAATAAAAGGCAACAATGCAATTGAAGAGTACCTCTTCCACGCCAGGCTTAGCCTCCGTCTCGCCGCTCACGCACAGCCACTCCGTGCGCCCCAGCTTAAATATCTGCGAAGACCCACAACATTACTCTCCAAACGCGTAGCAATGACACACAGAGACCTCCTCAAGCCACACGAATTCGAACCCAACAAACCACAGCACTCCCGCTGCTCCACTCTCCCCCAAATCACGGAGATCACGGCGGGTACCTGCGCGTCGGAGAGGTAGATCTCCATCGCCTGGTCCGCCCCGGTGCTGACGAAGCTGAGGCGCGCCGCCCCGGAGGCGGCGTCCAGGCCGAACACGGCCTTGCCGCCGCCGCCAGCCTCCTGCGAGGGGGCGGCGGCGTTGACGTCGGAGAAGGAGACGTTGGGGAACATGTCCGCCGAGGGGAACATGTCCGCCGACGCCATTGGGTGAGAGAGAGCTCGGGATCCCGGAGCGGCCTGAGGTTCCCCGAGCGGCCGCGGCGGAGGCGAGGGGCTAGCTAGGGTTTTGGCTTTGGGGGGGCGGGAGGGTGGTGGCTCGCGTGGAGCTGGCTGCTGTTTGTACGCGTGGGAGCACTTGGGTTTTTCTTTACGCCTCGTGCCCCTTTTTCCTCTGCGGATTTTAATTTCTGGCGGAGACGACGCGCCGCCAGAGCCACAGCGACGCGGTTCTCGTTCTATCGGTGGCCATTGACTAGTCGGCCCGGTTTGCACTACATATTCGGGCCGTCCTGTCAGTGAACTTCATCAGTACTCCTCTCCGCCGCCGTGTACGGCCGTGACACGAGGTTTCACTGAGACGAAGACCTGGAGCAGGGTTTTCCTGGTCCCACGGCTCGGTGAGGTAACTTTGGGGGTAATGATGAGTTTGTCATTTGTCCCACAGATCTGGTAACTACAAAATCAGTGCGAATGGGCTTTCGGGCCACTTGGATTTATTCTTCTGGAAGCCCAATACTTTTGGACCATCTCGATATACTTCGCCGGTACCGGTTTTCAAATCTCCCGGTCAGGGAAAGAACGCAGTATTCTCTTAGGTGTCACTGGATGGGTGGGACCGAATGACTAGGTCAAAGCAGACGATGGCATGGGTTTTAGTGATATGCATATTTTCAATCTAGCTATGCTCGCAAGATAGGGATGGAGACCGTTGCCAAACCTTGATTCGCTTTGTTGTGTTGTTCTAAAAGCTATGTATTTCCCTCGGACCTCTATTCTTCACACTAAGGTGAGACCTGGCATATCGTACGCCTTGGCGAAGTATCTTGAGGGTTGTTGAGCTTCTGAAGGAAGGGATTGTTTGGAGGGTGAGATCGGGTGAGGAAATTGGGGTCTTCTATAATCCATGGATTCCAGGGGGCATACTAGGAGAGTGTCTACACATGACGAGCTGGATGAGGATCCAAAGGTGTGTGACTTGATTAATCAGACGACGGGTCAATAAGACGAAGAGACAATCAGAAATTTATCCAATCAAGCTGATGTTAAAGAAATCCTATCGATTCCAATATGGCAGGTAATGGTGGATACGGTCGCTTAGCATTTTGATAAAAGGGGAGTGTTCCTATGTAAAATCATGATATCAAATGGGGGTCAGAATTCGTGATCAACAACAATTTAGAGGGTTGCAATTGGTGTTGGGGACGAGTTCCGCTGTTGGGGACAAGTTTGCCCCGCCAGTAGAGCCGACGAAAGATGTCTACGTTGTTGTTGGTGTTGATGTTGTTGCCGACGGACTTCGATCCAAGAGGCGGAGGGTGCCCAGTGAATCGAGGCGAAAGTTGAAACTTCCAAGCATCAGATCTATCCCTCGGTCGAGATTGTCGAAGGTCGGGAGAAGGGTAGGCGTGTGTGTAAGGAAGTCGAAAAAACCAAAACAGATCAGACCGCTCCTGATCGTTGAGTTACTACTTTGTGAAGAGGGATCTGCCAAACTCTAGTGCCCAGATTTCCTACATACGGCTCCAATTGACGAGTTGTGACCTCGGCAATATCCATTGTTATGGACTTGGTTTCATGAAAAGGGGGTGCGCTGGTGATTTTGTCGGCTTATCAGACAAATAAGAAATGCGAGATTGATGACCCGCAAGTATAGGGAATCGCAACAATTTTCGAAGATAGTATTACCTAATTTATTGATTCGACACAAGGGGAGCCAAAGAATACTTATAAGCCTTAACAACTGAGTTATCAATTCAGCTGCACTTGAAAATAGTTCTTGCTCACAGTAGTTTATCAGTAGCAACAATTTTGTAGTAGCAATAGCAAAGTAACAGCAGCAGTAAAACAAAATCAATAGAAACAATAGTAGCAACAGTAGGATTCGAGTGCGGTAGGCATAAGGATGGGTGGACGGGCTTTGCATGGACGAGACTATTCATATAACTTCAAGATCTAGGGCATTTGCAGATAAATAAGATAAAGCATCCAAGTACTAAACAATCCTAGGCATGTGTCCCATATATAGTCATACGTGTTTATCTTATCTAAATCAAATATTCTTATGACTTGTGATGAGTATCCACTTGAGGATAAACCTTGTCACAAAATGCTTAAGTCATTCCTGCTTAGGGTAGTTATCCATCTTTTCTGGGTATCGTACTAGTTCCAAGATGGTAGAACACCATTAATATGTCTTAAGTAAGCTGAAACAGTAATGTAGATTATGACTAAGTTTAGGATATTGTATGGAGTAGTTTAAATTGAAGGGTTTCGCGGCATAGTAAATCAAAATTTTCTACGGAGCGAACAGAGGGAAAGTCAAGATCTAATCTAGGAGATGCAAACAACGAGAGAGATTGGATTAGATCTTCATACCCTTGAAGATTCGCACAGGAACGTTCGTCGGAACGTGGGTGATGTAGTCGTACTCGCTTCTCCTCCTTGCGATCCGAGCCGATCTAGCACCACAAGTGGCGGTGCCTCCGTGAGATGCACACGTGCAGCACCTCGACGTCTCCTCCTTCCTCCGACCAGCGAGTATGGTGGAGAGATAGATTGGATCTACAACACGGCGTGGTGTATATGGTGGAGAATTTACGCTGCAGGCTTCGCCTACAAGCATCGGGAGGGAGAGAGGAAGGTAGCAAGGTTGCTAGGGCTTGGAGGAAGGTGTGTGTGGGGGGAGGCGCACCACCCTCTATATATAGAGGGGAGGCCAGCCCTTGCCCCTCCAAGCCTATCTCTAGTTTAAACAATTTAAACTCTCCCTTATCTAGAAATCCTATCTCTAGTTTAAGCGATTTAAACTTATCTAGGATCGGTGGGCCCTATGGGGCCTTGTGCCCTGGCCCAATGCGCCAGGACACTCCCTCATAGGCCCATGCCCTCCCGGAAGGTGGGACCACGTTGGCCCCTTCCGAAGGTTCTAGAAGCTTCCGGTACAATACCGATTAACCTTAACAATTCAACTCCAAAACTTCAACGCCTTATATGAATCTTATTCTCCGGACCATTCCGAACCTCTCGTGATATCCCGGATCCCATCCGAGACTCGAACAAAAATTCATAAACCAATTATCCAATCTATCCTAGCGTCGAGACACGTTAAGTGTGACCTGCGGTTCGAGAATATGCGACATGATCTTCTATCAATAATCAACAATGGGTGCAGGCACCCATATTGACTCCACACATTCATCGATGATCATATCGGATGAACCACGATGCCGAGATTCAATCAATCCCATATATATATTCCCTTCGCCTCGCAATATTTTACTTGCCCGAGATTCGATCGTTGCATGTCATACCTAGTTCAATCTCGTTCACGAAGTACTTTACTCGCGTAATCCGATATCACTTTGTGATTAACTCCTTAACCACATGCTTGCAAGCGGTGTTGATATCGATTACCGAGTGGGCCCAAGTATATCTCTCCGACTTGGGAGGGACAAATTCCATCTCGATACATACAACCCAATGATACTTTCCGATCACCGAGAGACACCTTTATGATCACCCTCTCATAGGATGACGTTTGATGACCTCAAAGCTTTCTTCCGATACTAGGGAGTTGCATTATCTCATGGTCTAAGGAATACAATATTTGACATAGGAAAAGCTTCGCAAAGATGAACACGATGAAACGATCTAATTGCTTCGCTTAGTTTGGGTATGTCCATCATATCATTCTCCCAATGATATGATCTCATTATCAATTGACAACTCATGTCTATGGTTAGGAAACCTTAACCATCATTGATCAATGAGCTAGTCCATAGAGGCGTACTAGGGACACGGTGTTGTTTACAAACCACACAAGTATTAAAGTTTCCGCTTAATACAATTCTAGCATGGAACATAAACTTTATCATGAGCAGAATTATAATAATAACATCTTTATTATTGCCTCTAGGGCATAATTCCAACAGCCTCCCACTTGCACTAGAGTCAATAATCTAGTTTACATCGGCAACAATCTCACACCCATGGCGAGGTGTTGATCATGTTTTACACGTGGAAGAGGTTTAGTCGGTGGATCTGACATTCGATCCGTATGTACTTTGCTAATCTTCATATCTCCATCCGCTATATAATCTCGGATTATATGAAACTTGCGATTGATATGCTTGGTCTTTGGATGATATCTTGGTTCCTTAGCGAGTGCTATGGCGCCAGATGTTGTCACACAATATATCCGTGGGTCCAATGCACTTGGAACCACGCCAAGCTCGATGATGAAGTTTGATCCAAACTCCTTCACTTGACGCTGCGGCAGCCCATGTATTCCGCTTCCATCAGATCCCGCGATCACGCTTTGCTTGCGACTTCTCCAGCTCACAGCCTCCATTCAAAATATACACGTATCCTGCCCGAGATTTAGAATCATCCTTGGTGTCGAAACTAGCATCGACGTAACCTTTTACGACAAGTTGTTCATCACCCCATAGACTAAGAACATTTCTTTAGTTCTATTTAGGTACTTTAGGATTTCTTCACGGTGTCCGGTTCCACTCGATCACTTTGATATCTTTCGTCAAACTAAGAGCATTGGACACATCCGGTCTAGTACACAGATGGCATACATGATGGAACCTATGACCGAGGCATAAGGCACTTTGCTCATAGCTTCCTATCATTTACCGTAGTGGACACCGAGCCTTGCTCAATATCTTACCCGACAACATAGGCCTTTGAACCTTTCTTTGCCTTATCCATTCGAACCTTTTCGAACTTTGTCTAGGTATGTACTCGCTTAAAGCTATCAGCGTCTTTTGTCTATCTCTATAGATTTCGATGCCCAATATATAAGCACTTCACCTAGGTCTTTCATTGAAAACACTTGTTCAAATAACTCTTCACATCGTTAAGCATGTTGATGTCATTTCCGATAATCAATATGTCATCCACATATAGTACCGTAAACGTCACCGAGCTCCCACTCACTTTCTTGTAGATGCAAGCTTCAGAGCAATTTGGAACAAATCCAAAGCTCTTGATCACTTGATCAAAACGAAGGTTCAACTCCGAGATGCTTGCTTGATCCATAAATGGAACGCGAAGTTTGCATACTTTACTAGCATCCTTAGGATCGACAAAACCTTCGGGTTGCATCATATACAACTCTTCATCAATGTTCCCATTGAGGAAAGCGATCTTGACATCCATCCGCCATATTTCATAATCATGAAACGCGGCAATTGCTAATAAAATCCGAATGGACTTAAACATTGCTACGGAGAGAAAGTCTCATCGTAGTCAACACCTTGAACTTGTCGAAAACCTTCGCGACAAGCCGTGCTTTATAGACGGTAACATTACCATCCGCGTCCGCTTTCTTCTTGAAAATCCATTTGCACTCAACGGCCTTTCGGTCGCTAGGAGGGTCCACCAAAGTCCATACTTGGTTTTCGCTCATGGATCCCAATGGATTTCATGGCTTCCACCATTTCTCGAGTCAGGCTCATCATCGCTTCCTCATAGTTCGTAGGTTCACCGTCTTCTACGAACAAGACAGTCGAGACAGGTTGCACCACTCGGGAGGGCACGACCTTGTCGACTGCGACGCTCGAGCGAGATCGTCCAAGCTTCATGATCCTTGTCATTAGCTTCCTTTATTGTTGGTGCGGTGACCTTTGGAACAATTTCAGTCGCGCTACTATCCAATTCAAGAGAAGGTTCAATAACCTCGTCTAGCTCTACTTTCCTCCCACTCACTTCTTTCGAGAGAAACTCCTTCTCAAGAAAGGAACCGTTTCATGACAAACACTTTGCCTTCGGTTACGTGATAGAAGGTATACCCAAAGGCTTCCTTAGGGTATCCTATAAAGACGCATTTCTCCGCTTTGGGTTCGAGCTTGTCCGGCATCAACTTCTTGACGTAAGCTTCGCAATCCCAAACTTTAAGAAACGACAACTTAGGTTTAGCACCAAACCACAGTTCATACGGTGTCGTCTCAACGGATTTAGATGGAGCTCTATTTAAAGTGAATGCAGCGGTTTCTAATGCATAACCCCAAAATGATAACTAAATCAAGAAGAGACATCATTGATCGGACCATATCTAATAGGGTTCGATTCGCGCTCGACACACCATTGCTACTGGTGTTCCGGGTGGCGTGAGTTGTGAAACGATTCCACTTGCTTTAAGATGCGTGAGAAAATCATAACTCAAATATTCACCTCCACGATCGGATCATAAAAACTTAATCTTTCTGTTACGATGGTTCTTGTGGCATCCCGCAAAACCACTACTAGAAAATCGCATTGTTGTTGTGCATTGCATCATCATGACCGCATGCTCATGTCATCATGCCACATTGCATTTGAGCATCGGCATCATCTTGCATTTGCTTGCATAAAACTATTGCGGAAAAACCTGTTTTTGTTTTCTAAAACACCCCGACTTGTTTTCAAAATGCAAACCCCGGGTCTCCGGATTATTTTGTTTGTCTGCTATCGATTTGCAAACGGTGCTTTTAGAATAAATAAAATAGTTAAATATTTTTAGTGGGCAATGAGCGGCACCCGACCCGAACGACCACCCCGTAACCAAAACAGTCCACCTAATCGCCTCTAAATCCTACAGCTACCAATCCTATCCTACCCCAACCCTTCTCCACCTCACCCCGGACACTCCCCTCGTGACACCTCACCCTCCCCCTCTCCTCTACCCAATCCCAGCTCGCCACTTGGCCTCCCTCTCTCTCTCTCCCCACCCCACCAACCAACACACACACAACCACACCAGCACACACGCACACACGCACACACGCACACAATCCCACCCCACCGACACGCTCCATCGCCCTGGCCCCGCTCCCCCGTGGCCCCACCTCCTCCTGTGCCCCGCCCGACAATCTCCTCTCCTCTCCCGACAACCTCCTTTCCCCGTCCGCTTCTCTGTCCTCCACCGGCAGCGATCTTCCTCCGCGCCTTCTTCACCTCGAGGCGCCTCTCGTGAGCCTCTCGATCCAGCATGGCCTTGTGCCGCTCAAGCTCCCCTTTCCTGCCCCGCCGGCCTCCGCCCGCCCGGCCGCCCGCAACCTCTGCCTCCATGGCCTTGGCCGCCGCCTTGGCCTCCCAAGCTCCGCCCGCCCGCTTCGTTCTCCGCTCGCCCCGCGACCCTCCGGCGACGCGCCCTCCAACCACGCCTCTCGAGTTCGTCTCGCCGCCTCCAGCGCGCCAACCTCCTGCCCTGGCCCCGTCTCCCCCTCCCCGCCTGTCTCCTCTTCCTCCCAATCGCCGTCGACCCTCCCGGCCGGCCCTGCGCCTCGCTGACTCTGCGACCTCGCTCGCCGAGCCTCACTGCACCGGCCTCAAACGCCGTCGCCCATCGAGCCGGCCCTGCCATGGGCGCCCTAGCGTGGGCTCATGCCCGGCGGCCTCGCCATGGCGCCTCCCGAGCCGCCTCCCGGCCTCAAGCCGTCGTGCTTCCTTCTCCTCCAGACCCTCTGCGCCCACGCGCGCCCTGATTCTCGTCTGCAAGACCCGGCATGCCTCGCGTCCTGCAGTCCACCATGGAGCCCTGTTTTCTGGTGTTCATCTTTGTCATACCTTCGGACAAGGTCTTCCTTTGTTGTGGTTTTTCAAAGCACTCGAAGTCTATGGTAATCTGATGTTTGGTTGAGGTGTGGCGCGATGCTAACAAGATGGTGGTGTTGTACACTTTGCGTCCTCGGCTACAGTCCACAACATACTAGGATGAGGAGTGTGACAAGGTCATCCTTGGTGTTCTCGACAAGTTACACTGCGACCACCGTTCTGGAACCAATTACCACGATGGTAAGCGAACGCCAAGGCCTACGTCACGGATCCGAAGGCCCCGATCTCGAGGATCCGCAGCCCGAGTCATGATCGCCTTCCCGGAACGCCAAGACCATCTACACGGGTCCGAAGACCGATCACGGCGCGCCCGAACCCCGTCAAACACAAGACCCTCGGAACCGCCAAGATCGCCTCAGGGATCCCGAAGCCGAACCCCGTGGACCGACACGATCTCCTTCACGGACGCGACAAGTACTCCCTCGAGGACGCCGAGTACCTCCCCCGGATCCGAAGACCACGGATGCGATAAGACCTACCTCCGCTATCCGAGAATGTTCCCGTCGAACCCTGGACCCTGAGACCGAACCCCGGATCCCCAAGACCGTCGAGACCCCTCAATGTGTGAACCCCTTTCCGAGAAACCTATTTTATAAATGGTCAACTACATGAATTGTTGCATATTTAATTGTCATCTCGCATGCATACCATTGGTTTGGGGGCCGTATGCCGATTCACCTAATAATTAAATATGGGGCCCATATGCGGGCAAATCTAGTCTTATATTGGCCTCATTTAAATTTGTGCATCGAACCGGTACCATATCTTGCCATGTTAATACAACATTTAATTTGCGGGGTAGATAAATAACTTGAACCGTTCAATTAATTGTCGGGACCCCGGTTCCACTTAATATTGACCTAATTGCATCGCACCTTTGCCATGTCATACATCATACATGCATCATGCCGATCTTCTGTCGTTGTATTAAATAGTGCATCCGGTGTTCCTTCTAGTGTTTTGCTTCTTCGCGGATAAGGCCGTTGAGTTGAAGCGAGTGTCGACCCGATCTTCGGATGAACCTTCGACAATGTTTTCAGGCGAGCATCTCCCCCTTTCTACCTATCTTACTTTTATAATATTTATTTCCCTCCTGTTGATCTATTGCTATCTGTATCGCGATGCTCTAGTTTCGTACCCGTGATATCCCTCGCAGCCTTATATCGCCTTGGACACCTCCTATTACCTGTTGTTTAGTAGATAGCTGGAGTTGCGCGTCATAGTCGCTTGCTCATGTGCTGTTGCGTGTCGTTCAGTGCCACAGTTGTTGATGTATTGCCGCATGTTGATGTTGGAGATGATCATAGTTTTACTTATCGTTCACTTTAATTCCTGTTTAACAACTAAAATTGAAGTAAGCAGAGGCATCGGTGGGTGATAGATAATATTTGGTTTCCGAACGCCCACTTGTGTCCCGTAGGACCCCGAGTACTTGATACCTGTTCCTTGATTTATCGCGCTATCCACATCCGGGAGGTATATGGGACCCCAGGCGAGCTTGATTCATCTTATTTCTTGGGGCCACAAACTAGTTTGAGGTTTTATTTACTATCTTGTACCTATGCCATGCTCTTGATTTATTTAAATTGTGCGATGGATAGCACACTTCGTTTAGGAAAGCGGAGTGTTTTCATATCGACACCCGAGTTTTCGGGTTCCCGATGCTTCTGACCATTGTCGCAAACCTTGAGTCCGTCTCGGAGCTTGCTTACTTGCTGGGTCTACTCAATGGGGTGGCCTGAAATATTTCTGAATCGTGATTGCTTAGTCGTGAAAGCCTTGGTTTTGATTTGGTTTTTCCGAGGTTGATCGGCGTGTGTTTCTATTGGTGCACCCGGGTAAAACTTTCGAGAGCCGTGTCCGGATATGGACGACTTGGAGCACAAGATCTCGACCATAGACAAGCATAACTAAAGTTTATTGCTATAAATTTGACTTTATAATGACTAGTAATCACTTCACTATAATGGAATGGCTAAATAATCGCCACCATTGCTTGTTTGGATTGTAAACTTGCGACCATTGTACTGACTAGTAAGTATGGCAACTTCAACGGAATGATGATTAAAAGTACCAACAACTGCTGGGTTTGGGTTTACATCATGTTATCTCATGTCGATTAGTAATTTTGCAACTACAACGGAATGAATAATTAAAAGGGCCCACCGCTTCTTTTATCAGACAATTATCTATACCGACTAGTAATTGCTGCGATAATCGAATAAATAAAAAGCAAGCGTGTGAGTTCCTCGGTTGGCTTCCTCGTTTGGTATCGAGGGGAAACACCAGATGGGTTTGTTTGGTGTTAGTTTGTTGGATCCGGATAGGTCATTCTTATCCTCTCGATAACCGCCATTGTATCGAGTCTCTATAGGTTGTTTAGTGCATGATGCCGCCGCTTGATCCACCATACCTATGTGGCGAGGACCGTGAATTCTAGCCTCGTAGTGTCTTGGCCTCGATCGACGCCTCTTTTTCCTTTGCCCTTTGTCGGCACCCTTTGTTTAAGGGGTTTTGAGATCGGCGTCGTTAGCGTGGTTACCCTTGAAGCTTGGCCAGGCAGGGTTATGGACGCCATTGGTTATTCTTCG
The DNA here is from genome assembly GCA_030063025.1 of Avena longiglumis. Lineage (NCBI taxonomy): Eukaryota > Viridiplantae > Streptophyta > Magnoliopsida > Poales > Poaceae > Avena > Avena longiglumis. Next base: position 94,196,061 of record CP125976.1, read on the forward strand.
TGGCTCTTAGCCCCATTTGCATCTTGTCCGTAGTCGACGCCTAACATTTTCAAGGTGATTTGGATATTTGTATATTATATCGTATTCTTGACTCATGGAGTCGTTATATATATTCTGCATGGGTCCCATCGAGGACTGTTGTGTAATGTTATTACTTCGCTTTCCACCCGCACGAAAGTGCACAGGAGCACCTTTGAATCGTTTCTATGCTTGGGTTTGGCGGGTTTCGCTAAAACTTGCATAGGTCCGATTCTGGGTGTTCTCCACTTCATTCTCAAATTCCTTGAACTTTTCAAATGTTTCGATTTATGTTTCATTAAATAGATATACCCATATCTACTTAAGTCATCGGTAAAGTGAGGAAATAGCGATATCCACCTCGTCGAAACACTCATCGGTCCGCATACATCGGTATGTATGATTTCCAACAAGTCCGTTGCTCGCTCCATCATACCGGGAGAGCGGGGTTTTGATCATCTTTCCCATGAGGCATGGTTCGCATGTGTCAAATGATTGAAAATCAAGAGACTCAAAGTCCATCGAATGGAGTTTCTTCATCGCTTTCCAATATGACCTAGACGATTACAAATAAGTAGTATTATCACTATCTACTTTGCATCTCTTAGCCTCAATGTTATGGATGTGTGTTTCATCCCTTTCGAGATTTAGAAGAAATAAACCATTCACAAGAGGTGCATGACCATAAAAGATGTTACTCATATAAATAGAACAACCATTATTCTCCGATTTAAATGAATAACCGTCTTGCAATAAACACGATCCGGAAATGATGTTCATGCTCTTCATGCGCTTTACTCCAATATGACCTAGACGACAGTGCCACAAATAAGTAGTATTATCACTATCTACTTTGCATCTCTTAGCCTCAATGTTATGGATGTGTGTTTCATCCCTTTCGAGATTTAGAAGAAATAAACCATTCACAAGAGGTGCATGACCATAAAAGATGTTACTCATATAAATAGAACAACCATTATTCTCCAATTTAAATGAATAACCGTCTTGCAATAAACACGATCCGGAAATGATGTTCATGCTCAACGCAGGCACATAATAACATTTATTAAGGTTTAAAACTAATCAAGGTAAAACTAAGGAGGCGTGCCGATAGCCATCACATCAACTCTTGATCCGTTGCCAGCAACGCGCATCGTCACCTCATCCCTCGTAAGCCGCTCTATTCCATAGCTCCTGTTGAGTTGCAAATATTAGCAACAACGGTATCAAATACCGAGCACTACAACGAGGGCTAGTAAGGAAAACATAAATAACATGTATATCAAATATACCTTTGATGGTGCCAGCCTTCTTGTCCGCTAAGTACTTGGACGATTCGCCCAAATGACCCTTGTCCTTGCAATAGAAGCACTTTCGTGTCATTGGGACCAGACTGAGCTTCTTCTCGCCAGGGCATTAAGCTGCCGCCGCTTCTTGAAGGGCTTGCTCCCTTACCTTTCTTAAAGGAGGGCTTGTTGACCATCAACACATGATTATCCTTCTTGATGTCCACTTCGCAGCCTTGACTTTGCGAAGAGCTCGTGATCGTATCTGGAACCAATCTGATTATGAGTCACTACAAAACTTTTGTAGCTAGGAGGAGTGATTGCGAACCTGTCAATCTTGAGCTCCTCCGAATCGCATTCCAGTTGCTCAAGGCGTTGAGTGTAGCCCGACATCTTTATGGCGTGCTCACTAACGGAACTTCCTTCCTCCATCTTGCGCTTAAAGAACTTCTCGGAGATCTCATATCTCTCGAGCGGGCTTGAGTCTCAAACATGGTTTTCACGGCTCGAGAATCTCAAAGGGCGGATAGGTTTCAAAACGATTTTGAAGCTCTTCCATACCAAACAACATGGTGCTCTTAATCACACCATAATCATCTTTCTTGATCGATAGATGCTTTCTCATCAACATAGCGAGCTTGAGGGGTCACCTAACGCTTTCCCAAGGACATAGTCCTTTTGTCGCCGACGAATGATTCTTAGATTGCGGAACCAATTGGTGAAGTTAGACCCATTGTTTCTAAGCTTTTCCTTCTCACCAAAAAGTTGAAGTTGAAGTTGGACTTGGCCATGTGATCTACAAGATGGCAAGTACAATTTAGACTATGTTCATGATAAATAGTTCAACTTAATCAAATTACTAGATGAACTCCCACTAAATTCAACATCCCTCAAGTTGTTTAGTGAACACGATCCAAATTCACCACACCTAATCCGATCATCACGAGAAGAGATGTGGTTTCAATGGTGGACAACAAAGTGTCGATCATATCATTCATATGACTCATGCTTAACCTTTCGGTTCTTGTGTTCCGAGGCCATGTCTGTACATGCTAGGCTCGTCAAGCTAGACCCAAGTATTTTCAAGGCAGTAAACCGGCTTGCACCCGTTGTATGTGAGCGTAGAGTCTATAGAACCCGATCATCACGTGATGCTTGGACACGACGAACTTTCGCAAGGTGCATACTTGGGGAGAACACAGTTTTTATCTTGATCTTTAAGTGAGGAATCATCTTATAATGCTACCGTCGCGATCTAAGCATAATAAGATACATAAAGGGATAAACATCACATGCATATAACTTTATGTGACATGGTATAGCCAATCTTCACGCAATGATCTCCATCTTGTGCGTTCCGGCATGATCTCCATCACTCCACCATGATTGCCTCCACCACGAATAGCAACTACAACTATTGCTAACTACTTAGCGATAAAGTAAAGCTATTACATGGCGTATAAGAAGTTGACTCGCAGGTCATACACAATTATAAAGACAACCATATGGCTCCTGCCGGTTGTGTACTCATCGACATGCAAGTCGTGAAACATTACAAAACATGATCATACAATATATACACATCACATCTTGGGCCATACCATATCACAAAACACTGCAAAACAAGTTAGACGCCTACTTTGTTGTTGCATGTTTTACGTGGCTTATGGGAGTAGATGCTAAGAACGATTCTTACCTACGGAAAGCCACAATAGTGATATTATGGTTGCCAAACTCGTGTTAATCCCATGACAACTATAGTGAGAGAAACTGACATCCACCACCGCATGTGTGGTACAAGCCACACGTCAAGTGCGAGCGGTCTCATGACGACGTCGCGTAAGGTTGGCTGGACCGCTTCAATCTCACTATCCCGCGTCATAAGAAGAACAAAACAAGAGGCTTGCAACAGAAAACATCAACGCGCAACAACCATGTTATGCTCTACTCGTGAAACACATCTACGCATAGATCTAGCTCGATACCAATCAAGGGTTTCGTGGCATAGTAAATCAAAATTTTCTACGAGAGCAGAGGGAAAGCCAAGATCTAATCTAGGAGATGCAAACAACGAGAGATTAGATTAGATCTTCATACCCTTGAAGATTCGCAGATGAACGCTCAATTAACGTGGGTGATGTAGTCGTGCCGCTTCTCCTCCTCGCGATCCGATCCGATCTAGCACCACAAGTGGCGGTGCCTCCGTGAGATGCACACGCAAAGACTCGGCGTCTCCTCCTTCCTCGGACCAGCGAGTATGGTGGAGAGATAGATTGGATCTACAACACGACGGCGTGGTGTATATGGTGGAGAATTTCTGCTGCAGGGCTTCAAGATGAAGTACAAAATCATTGTACAAAATCATTGTAACAAGAATATAAACAGTTTATGATAAAGATCATAAAGGAAGATATTTGAGTTACAGAGTTTAGCATAATACCTAAGATTTAAGGAATCGTTCCATGGATTTGCATTTCCCGAAACACCATAAGAGTATGGAGCATTCGAGATATGTAATTAAACCTTGTTTGACATGGTGAGATCAAAGGTGTAATTCATAAAATTGCCATTGTATTTTAAAGATTAAAAGCTTTAGAGATTACCGTTTTTCCACTGAAAAGAGCTTCATCATAATCCGTTGAAATAACACCATATAAGGTTATGGTTTGGGATAAAACCCAAGTAGTCCTTTCTTAAACATTGGTATGTTATACATAAGAAAGATGTTTGCAACCAAAGTCGGATGAATCTGTCTTTGTTAAGTATTTCTCCATAAACACCGGAGACAAAAGTGTTTGTCGCTTAGAACGTCAAGTTTCTTTAAAGAAGGAATTTTTCGTGAAAAGTTAAGTGGGAGGACAATAGAACTTTGATAAGGTTGAAAGAACCTTAGCTATATGTGCAGAGTTGCGCAACGCCGAAAAGTGTTCCGGAGGCAGCAACAATGCTCATGGCTCACGTGCCTCAAAGGTTGTGATCACGGAGATCTAAGTTCCTATTGAAACAAGTAGGTCGGGTAAACAATCAAATACCAAGATTTGAGGGTTGAATCATTTTTGAGAATAATGAACCGACTACATGCAAAGAAGCGATGATGGGCCCTGACTCCGTAAAATGGCTTGAAGCCATAAAATCCGTGATAGTTCCATACGAGAAAATCAAGTTTTGAACTTGAAGGACCCTCGAGAAAGGTGTAAGACCTTATAGTTGTGTCTGGATCTATAAAGAAAAAGACATGGATGTTTCACATCTATGAAATAGTCGACATGTTGGGAAAGAGTTCACAACAATGTTCAAAGGTTGACTATGACAAGATTTGATCTGTCATAGTGATATTTAGTCTAGACGGATTAATGTAGCAACCACTACATATAATTTTGTTATATGGTAGTAGAATAAACAAAACAAGTTCTTCTAATAGAATCGTTACCTAGGACATGTGCATAACACGGTCCATAGGGTTTTGTTAATTCAAAGGATGCTAAAAGCATATCACGAACTTCAATGGTTAAAGTAAGCATATGAGTTGGAATCTTCACTGTGATGAAACTGTTAAAAGAGTTTAATTTCATCAGAGACAATGAAGAAGCTTGCATTTGCAAGAAATTAAGTGGGAACGCTAAGACATGTTTCTAATACATTATGTGGAAGACATATTGTTGATTGGAAATAATGTATCTTTTATTAACACATATTAAGAATTTCATCCTGATGAAAGACTTAGGCAAAACCCAAATATTTGGCATCAATAGACGCTAATATGGTTGTGCCAGAAGTACATAGACAAGATATTGAATGAGTTCAATATAGAAACTATAAGAGAGGTTCTTGTCACGTAAAGGATTGAACAAGTTCAATGTTGATGATATATTCAAGTGTATTGACATTTGGCAAGTGAAACAAAATTCAAGTATAGATTGATACTTGATCACAAAGAGTATTTATATCAATCATCTTTGTGATGTGTACAAATCCAGATATGTCCTATGCTCTAAATGTTATGAGCATATACCGTAATGATTCATAAGATGATCATTGGACAATAGTAAGGATATTCTTATGATCTTTTGGAAGAACTAAGAATATATTGTTTGTAGAAGTGACAAATAGATGGTTAGTTCATTGTAGAAGTACTACATTGATACTAGTTTTGTCACAAAGTGCAAATTAAGTTTATCTCAATCTAAATTAAGGGTGGCACAATATAATGGAAAGTAAGTTCCATAATGGATTTGGATGAGTTCCAAAGTTAAGACATTGTGACAGATACTACAACAAAAGGCTAAGTATATGACCTATAATAGCAGCTAAAGAGGGCATTTGTGTCAAGTAGTTTGTTATCAAACTAGGTGTAGTTCACAATGGGATAATACTATGAAGATATATTGTACAATATTATCAACATGTTTTAACCCCAAAGAGCTAAAGGTCACACCGAAAGACCAAACTTATACAAAGCCATCTCATTAGAGAATGAGTGATGCGTGGAGACGCAAACACATGCAATTACACACGGACTGGAAGTGTCGATCCAGATCGATTGACCACTAGCAATCGTGTACATACAACACCGAAAGCCATAGGTGTTGAATACACAAAGGTTTGAAACTAGATTATTGACTCTGGTGAAAGTGGGAGACTGTTGGAGATATGCCCAAGAGGCAATAATAAAGTTGTTATTATCATATCTTCACACTTATGATAAATGTTTACATATCATGCTATAATTGTATTAACAGAAACATTAATACTTGTGTGATTTGTAAACTAAAATAAGAGTCCCTAGTAAAGCCTCTTGTTAAACTAGCTTGTTGGTTAATATATGATCATGGTTTCCGATCATGAACATAGAGATGTTATTAACAACGGTCATATCATTAGGAGAATGATGTGATGGACATACTCCTATAGATAAGCGTAGCATAAAGATCAAGTCATTTCAATAGTTCAATTGCCATATGCTTTCTGATACATAGTAACCTAATTCCTTCGACCATGAGATCATGCATATCACCTTTACCGGATGGATGCTTTGATGACATCAAACACCACACCGTAACTGGGTGGCTATAAAGGTGGCATTAAGTGTTCGGAAAGTATTGGTTGAAACACATGGATCAAGAGTGGGATTTGTCCATCCTCATGACGGATAGATATACTCTGGGCCCTCTCGGTGAAATGTCATCCAATTAGCTTGCAAGCATGTGACTTGGTCACAAGGGATCACATATCACGGGAACGAGAAAAGAGTACTTATCAGTAACGAGGTTGAACTAGGTATGCAGAGATACCGACGATCATAACCTCGGATAAGTAAAGTATCGTGAGACAAAGGGAAATTGGTATCGTATGTAAGTGGTTCATTCGATCGCAAAGTAATCGTAGAAATATGTAGAGCCATATGAATTTCCAGATTCCTCTATTGGTTATTGTTCGAGAAGTGTCTCGATCATGTCCGCATAATTCACGAACCGTAGGGAGACACACTTAAGGATTCGACGTTGTTTGAGTAGTTATGGTATTATGAGAAAGAGACCGAATGTTGTTGAGTCTCGGATGGGATCCGGATATCACGAGGTGATCCGGAATGGTCCGGAGAATAAGATTCATATAAGGAAAGTCCCGTTTCGGAGTTCGGGAATGATTCCGTGTTTTCATCGGAATGTTCTAGAAGGTTCCGGATTGTCCCAAGACTCGGGGAAGGGTACATGAATGTGTCATTGCTCATTGAATGATTGCATCATGTACTAAGTGTTCTTGCTGTCCCAAATAAAGGATTAAATTGAATCCTAAACAGAAAAGTCAAATGTCCAGTTTGAAAGTCAAACCGCCAAAACAAGAAACTGTGGAAACAAGCAAGAGGAGTTGGAACCAACCTGGAGGAGGAGTTGGACTCCTCCAGGCAGCCCAAAGCCGAGTTGGGAGGGACTCCTCCTCCTGGCGCGCCATGACCCCTCCCATAAAAGGAGGGGGCCTCCTAGAGACACATAACTTTCTACCTAGATCTCCTTTAGAGCCGCTTTTGGTTTAGAGCTTCTAATTGCTTTAGCCACGGTTTAGAGCCTTCTAATTGGTTTAGAGCCTTCTAATTGGTGTGTCTAATTACTAGACCACTAATAGCCTCTCTCATAAGCTCCACCATACTGCACCCGGCTTAAGGCGAAGCCTCGGGATCTCCCTCTACTTAGGTACCACGCCACAGTCTTTACGGAATCGCAAGGAGAGTGCTACAACCTCCGCTCTTGGAACAAGGGAGAGGAAGGTCTTCGAAAGCACCGAACGTGACCGATCGGGAGCGCTGCCGGAACGTGGCGCTGGAAGGATCGTCTACACGATCTTGAGATCGGGAAGAGTACGACTACATCACCCACGAGAATCTGCTCTCGTTAAACGCTTTGGAATCTTCGAGGGTAAGTTATACCATCGACTCGTTGCTACAATCTAGTAGATAGATCTTGGCTTGTTTGTTTGTATGCGATAGAAAAATTTTTGTTTTCCATGCTACGAACCCCTACAGTGGTATCAGAGCCGTGTCTATATGTAGATCTGTTGCACGAGTAGAACACAATGGTCATTGTGGGCGTTGATGCTTTTATTGTCGATTGCTTCTTGTGTACTTTGTATCTTGCGGTATGTTGGGATGAAGCGGCCCGGGCTAACCTTACATGACATCGTTCATGAGACTTGCTCCACGCTTGACATGTAACTTGTATTGCATAAGTGGCTTTGCGGGTGCATGTTTCTCCTAGCATAGTTAAGATCCAATTTACAACGGGTGATCAACAATACTAGTATCAATGTTGTGGTTCTTGTTCGTAAGCTAGAACGACACTTATTGAAAGCCCCAAACCACGTAAAATATGCAAAGAAAGTAGAAGCGTCTAACTTTGTTTTGCAGGGGTGTGCAGTGATGTGATATGGCCATGATTGTGATTGTATTTGATGTATGCAATGTTCCTTATTGTAAGTCGACAAACCCAGAGCCATATGGTTGTCTTTAATTTATGTTAAGACCCGCGTGTCTATTCAAAGTAGTTGTAATAGTTGAATCCGGTGGACGACAACCATGGAGTAGCGTCATTGACCTTGATGCAATGCCGGTGATGATGGAGATCATGTTCGTGCTAGAAGATGGAGATCGGAAGCACAAAGAAGAAAATGCCATATCATATCACATATTATGAATTGCATGTGATGTTAATCCTTTATGCATCTTGTATTGCTTAGTAGGCGCGGTAGCATTATAAGATGATCCCTCATGCACATGAATTTCAAATCATAAAGTGTTCACCCTTAGTTAGCACCGTTGCTAAAGCTTGTTGTTTCAAACACCACGTGATGATCGGGTGCTAGATTCTGCAAGTGTATACAACGTGAGCAAGCCATTTGCTCATGCGAAACTAAGGTTTGATCTTGACGAGCCTAGCATGTATGCATGGCCTCGTGGAACACGGATTACCGAAAGGTAGAGCATGAGTCATATAGTAGATATGATGAGCATGTCGATTGTTCGCCATTGAAGCTATATCAACTCTCGTGATGATCGGTTTTGATGTGGTGGATTTGGTTCGTGTGATCACTAAAACAATGTGAGGGATATTGTTTTGAGTGGGAGTTCACCTAGATTAATTTAATTATTAATTAGAACTCAATTTATCATAAACTAAATCAAAGTGAATTTGCATAGTTGTTGTAGTCATTGGCATCCGCTACCACCTTGCGCTTAGTTATAATTGAGATGATAGAGCTATAGAATTCTGGTTAGTTACTTTCTAACCGGTATCGTATTGTTTTGAAGTGTTAATCTAAAGTTTAAAAGTCCTATTGCAAACTTTTAGTAAGTTCCGGTTACTCCATGAAGTTTAATAATTGGTATTAAAACAAGAGTAACAATTCCAATGTTAGTATATAAGTATCATGTTTGTCTCCACGATTCTTGATATTCAAAGGATTCTCTTAATATCAAGGTTATCTAGGATCTGAAAGAGTTGTTTTGAAACCATGATGTGTGGAAGATATTGTGATATCTGAAACAAAGTTTTGGTTGCAACATGATAGAGTATAATATGGCAAAAGTCATGTTCTCATATTTGATGAGAATTTGCAAAAAGGTTGGAGACACTTGTTGTCCTGATCCTCCAAAAGGTTTTGGATAGCAACATTATACTCATAATTCATCGTTATAAGCTAAAAGTAGCTTGATCATGGACGATTCCATGTTAAGGGTGAATATTTGATGTAGGTAAAATGTTTACTACACCAAGAGATTACTAAAGAAAGGAATTTGAAAGAACACCAAACATTTGATGATGGTGATCTACTTCAAAGTGCAAGTCCAAAGACATTGGTATTTAACTGTACACGCTTTGGACTATATGTCATATGTATGACTCCACTGTTGATGTTGATAGATTCTTTCAAACAGAATAGGAAATACTGAAAGAGAATCTCATAAATATATGGCAGAAAGGAAAAGACTAGAATTGTTCAGTTTAAGTATATAGATGATATACATGTTATGGCTATATTCTTTGCTTATTAAACAATGTGGTTCTTAAGTATTTAATACTGAATTTGTTGGTGTGAATCGTCATACGAAACAACACAATTCATGAACTACAATGGCCTAAGTAACTAGCAAAAGAATATGTGATGATGTTCATCGAGAACAAAATAAAGGGTTATTGTGTTGCTCGTTAAACATCAAAGTTTGCCTTCAAGATTTGTTTTATCAGGTATTATGAGAACAAAAGGGTTGTTCAAATAATTGCCGTAATCCATAAAAGATGGATGATTTACAAAATCTCGTTGGAGAAATCACGTCCATAAAACTAGTGCTAAAAAAAAGTCGAAAGACAAATTGATTGAAAGATCACTTAGGAAGTGACATCGCCGTTTAAATTATATTGGAAAAAACACATGAAGAAACTCCATGTGGATGGAATTTTGGAGTCTTTTGATTTTTGATCACATGACGCTTGTGAAACTTTCCTAGAGATAATTAAAACTTCGTTCATAGGCCAAAAGGGAACGAATGACTAGCTTATTGGAAATTGTACATATTGTTGTACAAAGACCATCATGTGTAGTCAAAAGCGATGGATTTCAACTTCATATGCTTTCTCCGAGAATTTGAGTGAATATTTGAATATTTACTTAATAAGGATGAAGTATGAAACATTTGAAAAGTTCAAAGACTTTCAAGATGAAGTACAAAATCATTGTAACAAGAATATAAACAGTTTATGATAAAGATCATAAAGGAAGATATTTGAGTTACAGAGTTTAGCATAATACCTAAGATTTAAGGAATCGTTCCATGGATTTGCATTTCCCGAAACACCATAAGAGTATGGAGCATTCGAGATATGTAATTAAACCTTGTTTGACATGGTGAGATCAAAGGTGTAATTCATAAAATTGCCATTGTATTTTAAAGATTAAAAGCTTTAGAGATTACCGTTTTTCCACTGAAAAGAGCTTCATCATAATCCGTTGAAATGACACCATATAAGGTTATGGTTTGGGATAAAACCCAAGTAGTCCTTTCTTAAACATTGGTATGTTATACATAAGAAAGATGTTTGCAACCAAAGTCGGATGAATCTGCTTTGTTAAGTATTTCTCCATAAACAGGAGACAAAAGTGTTTGTCGCTTAGAACGTCAAGTTTCTTTAAAGAAGGAATTTTCGTGAAAAGTTAAGTGGGAGGACAATAGAACTTTGATAAGGTTGAAAGAACCTTAGCTATATGTGCAGAGTTAGCAGCACGCCGAAAAGTGTTCCGGAGGCAGCAACAATGCTCATGGCTCACGTGCCTCAAAGGTTGTGATCACGGAGATCTAAGTTCCTATTGAAACAAGTAGGTCGGGTAAACAATCAAATACCAAGATTTGAGGGTTGAATCATTTTTGAGAATAATGAACCGACTACATGCAAAGAAGCGATGATGGGCCCTGACTCCGTAAAATGGCTTGAAGCCATAAAATCCGTGATAGTTCCATACACGAGAAAATCAAGTTTTGAACTTGAAGGACCCTCGAGAAAGGTGTAAGACCTTATAGTTGTGTCTGGATCTATAAAGAAAAAGACATGGATGTTTCACATCTATGAAATAGTCGACATGTTGGGAAAGAGTTCACAACAATGTTCCAAGGTTGACTATGACAAGATTTGATCATCATAGTGATATTTAGTCTAGACGGATTAATGTAGCAACCACTACATATAATTTTGTTATATGGTAGTAGAATAAACAAAACAAGTTCTTCTAATAGAATCGTTACCTAGGACATGTGCATAACACGGTCCATAGGGTTTTGTTAATTCAAAGGATGCTAAAAGCATATGCGAACTTCAATGGTTAAAGTAAGCATAGCGGAGTTGGAATCTTCACTATGATGAAACTTAAAAGAGTTTAATTTCATCGAGACAATGAAGAAGCTTGCATTTGCAAGAAATTAAGTGGGAGCTAAGACATGTTTCTAATACATTATGTGGAAGACATATTGTTGATTGGAAATAATGTATCTTTTATTAACACATATTAAGAATTTCATCCCGATGAAAGACTTAGGCAAAACCCAAATATTTGGCATCAATAGACGCTAATATGGTTGTGCGTAAGTACATAGACAAGATATTGAATGAGTTCAATATAGAAACTATAAGAGAGGTTCTTGTCGATGTAAAGGATTGAACAAGTTCAATGTTGATGATATATTCAAGTGTATTGACATTTGGCAAGTGAAACAAAATTCAAGTATAGATTGATACTTGATCACAAAGAGTATTTATATCAATCATCTTTGTGATGTGTACAAATCCAGATATGTCCTATGCTCTAAATGTTATGAGCATATACCATAATGATTCATAAGATGATCATTGGACAATAGTAAGGATATTCTTATGATCTTTTGGAAGAACTAAGAATATATTGTTTGTAGAAGTGACAAATAGATGGTTAGTTCATTGTAGAAGTACTACATTGATACTAGTTTTGTCACAAAGTGCAAATTAAGTTTATCTCAATCTAAATTAAGGGTGGCACAATATAATGGAAAGTAAGTTCCATAATGGATTTGGATGAGTTCCAAAGTTAAGACATTGTGACAGATACTACAACAAAAGGCTAAGTATATGACTGCTATAATAGCAGCTAAAGAGGGCATTTGTGTCAAGTAGTTTGTTATCAAACTAGGTGTAGTTCACAATGGGATAATACTATGAAGATATATTGTACGACAATATTATCAACATGTTTTAACCCCAAAGAGCTAAAGGTCACAAAAGACCAAACTTATACAAAGCCATCTCATTAGAGAATGAGTGATGCGTAGAGACGCAAACACATGCAATTACACACGGACCTGGAAGTGTCAGATCCGGAGATCAGTTGACCACTAGCAATCGTGTACATACAACACCGGAAAGCCATAGGTGTTGAATACACAAAGGTTTGAAACTAGATTATTGACTCTGGTGCAAGTGGGAGATCTGGAGATATGCCCAAGAGGCAATAATAAAGTGGTTATTATCATATCTTCACACTTATGATAAATGTTTACATACCATGCTATAATTGTATTAACAGGAAACATTAATACTTGTGTGATTTGTAAACTAAAATAAGAGTCCCTAGTAAAGCCTCTTGTTAAACTAGCTTGTTGGTTAATATATGATCATGGTTTCGATCATGAACATAGAGATGTTATTAACAATGGGGTCATATCATTAGGAGAATGATGTGATGGACATACTCCTATAGATAAGCGTAGCATAAAGATCAAGTCATTTCAATAGTTCAATTGCCATATGCTTTCGATACATAGTAACCTAATTCCTTCGACCATGAGATCATGCATATCACCTTTACCGGATGGATGCTTTGATGACATCAAACACCACACCGTGAATCGGGTGGCTATAAAGGTGGCATTAAGTGTTCGAAAGTATTGGTTGAAACACATGGATCAAGAGTGGGATTTGTCCATCCTCATGACGGATAGATATACTGGGCCCTCTCGGTGAAATGTCATCCAATTAGCTTGCAAGCATGTGACTTGGTCACAAGGGATCACATATCACGAACGAGAAAAGAGTACTTATCGAACGAGGTTGAACTAGGTATGCGAGATACCACGATCATAACCCTCGGATAAGTAAAGTATCGTGAGACAAAGGGAAATTGGTATCGTATGTAAGTGGTTCATTCGATCGCAAAGTAATCGTGAGAAATATGTGGAGCCATATGAATTTCCAGATTCCTCTATTGGTTATTGTTCGAGAAGTGTCTCGATCATGTCCGCATAATTCACGAACCGTAGGGAGACACACTTAAGGATTCGACGTTGTTTGAGTAGTTATGGTATTATGAGAAAGAGACCGAATGTTGTTGAGTCTCGGATGGGATCCGGATATCACGAGGTGATCCGGAATGGTCCGAGAATAAGATTCATATAAGGAAAGTCCCGTTTGAGTTCGGAATGATTCCGTGTTTTCATCTGAATGTTCTAGAAGGTTCCGGATTGTCCCAAGACCGGGGAAGGGTACATGAATGTGTCATTGCTCATTGAATGATTGCATCATGTACTAAGTGTTCTTGCTGTCCCAAATAAAGGATTAAATTGAATCCTAAAAGAAAAGTCAAATGTCCATTGAAAGTCAAACCGCCAAAACAAGAAACTGTGGGAAACAAGCAAGAGGAGTTGGAACCAACCTGGAGGAGGAGTTGGACTCCTCCAGGCGCCCAGCCCAGGCCGAGTTGGGAGGGACTCCTCCCTCCCTGGCGCCATGACCCCTCCCATAAAAGGAGGGGCTCCTCCTAGAGACACATAACTTTCTACTCTAGATCTCCGGTTTAGAGCCGTTTGGTTTAGAGCTTCTAATTGCTTTAGCCAGGTTTAGAGCCTTCTAATTGGTTTAGAGCCTTCTAATTGGTGTGTCTAATTACTAGACCACTAATAGCCTCTCTCATAAGCTCCACCATACCGCACCGGCTTAAGGCCTCAGGATCTCCCTCTACTCCTGCAACGCCAGTCACTTGGGAATCGCAAGGAGAGTGCTACAACCTCCGCTCTTTGGAACAAGGGAGAGGAAGGTCTTCGCCGAGTACCAACGTGTGACCGATCGGGAGCGCCGGAACGTGGCCGGAAGGATCGTCTACACGATCTTGAGATCGGAAGAGTACTACATCACCCACGAGAATCTGCTCTCGTTAAACGCTTTGGAATCTTCGAGGGTAAGTTATACCATCGACTCGTTGCTACAATCTAGTAGATAGATCTTGGCTTGTTTGTTTGTATGCGATAGAAAAATTTTTGTTTTCCATAATCAACAGCGGGGTCTGGGCACCCATATTGACTCACACACATTCATCGATGATCATATCGGATGAACCACGATGCCAGGATTCAATCAATCCCATATATATATTCCCTTCGTCTCGCGATATTTTACTTGCCCGAGATTCGATCGTCGGTACCGTCATACCTAGTTATGTTAGATCAATGATACTACAATAAGAAGTAAAGTCATCATAATGAGATTAAATCTTAAATCATACGGAATAGGTAAAGCATAACGAGATCATGGTGAGATTAGCTCTGAAACCATAATGTAAGTGTAAATATGACAAGTAATTAGTAAATTATCATGAAGTAGAGTAAGAAAATAATATTGTAGTACTATGATAGAAATCATAGGTGCTAGAAATTCTAGTAATCTTTGGTTTAAGTTAGTAATAGAATCTGGTTACTCATTTGGAGTGATCATGTGAGGTTAGTTTACTATTAAAGAATGGTTGGATATAGTGATTCATTCCAAAAGTGAAACAGAGGGTTAGTCAAAACCAAATTAAGACCACTTTGGTTAAGATTATCCTATTGCAGTTGAGCAATTTGGGTAAATGTCGAGACATAGAATAGTTGGAACCCTAAGTGCTAAGTATCACGATATAAACCTATATGAGGAGGTGTCATATACTACACAACTAAGCCTGAATTCTAGAGATATTATACTCAATTACTTTATTACGGGCTTAGAATATTGTGTGTTATATGTACCATATTTGGATTTCTTGGTTTTTCTTGGATCTTCTTGATTGACTAGATCTATACATGAAGTTTGACTTGGTGTGCAAATGTATGTTGCATCATCAAGTACTACTTGATGTTATAGACCTAGATAGAAAAGGGGAAATCGTGTAAGGGAGTGACGAGTTCTGAAGATCAATATGAAGACTTACTTGAAGAATGAAGCTAAGTATAAGGAGTATCAACGCAATTTGAAGGATGGATCGAATTTAGATCATTATTACCCAGCAAAAAGAAGGAAGACTAATGTAGGAAATATATGGAGTAACAAGAAGTGATGAACTTAGGTTCACCCAAAGTTGGTGATGTTGCTAAGAAATTAATAAAGTAGTTGTACCAAGTTCATGGAAGTATCATGAAAAGGGTGCAAATAAGTAAGTTTTGGAATCAAAATGGTATTCAAGCTCTGACACTTCGAAGAGAATGCCGGTAGTATGTCGAAAACCGTAGGGTAATTCATACACCCTAGGATGGTTCGCAGCTAGTATTTGGTTGACTTAGTTAACCAAATCATCTTAGTATTGCATAAAGAGCATAAAACTTGGCCTAAGTTAAGTAAGACATAGAAGGAGTATAAAAATTAAAGTGATCGTCTTTCGAGACTCTTCGCGAAATTCGACCTACCAAAGAGAGAATGTCTAAACAGTAGGTAAGACAAATAATGTTGAAAATTCACTCCAGAAATCCACAATAGTGTGGGTATACCGTAAGCTTTTTTATGAGACCTTAAACATGTAGAGTCTAAGCTGAACAGAGACCAACATTCTAATTATAAAGCCAATGGTTACTATAAGGCAGTTTAGAGACCCTTAGTAAATCCTAAGGGGGAAAGTAAACAGTAAACGGAAGTACCGTTATCTGAATTCTAGAATCAAGATTGGATAAGAAGTATTAACCTATGACAACATTACGCCTTATTTTCATAAGGTTAAAAGAAGTCATCATTATTAAAGTACTTTCGGAAGTATGTTTGGATAAAAGATCAAAGTTACTTCAAGGTGGTAGTACTCAAACCTTAAGGTAATTAATTAATGGAAGTTGAAGAAGTACTTAAGGTGATAATGAAAGCATTATCTAAGGCTTAATAAGGTAAAAGCTTGAAGTTAACAAAATAGATTAATCCTAAAAGACTAATTCTAGAGGAAACAACTATTAAGTGATCCTTAAGAGGTAATAGAGCACATCCAATTGAATAGGTGTAGTGGAACAAGAAATTTCGATGGGTATGGACTACATGTGTTCAACACCAATCTTCGAAAGGACTATCAGTATAAACTATATCATGACAAACCAAAAATTTAGGCTTTTGGCCACAACTATTGTCTAGTAGAATCTAAAATCCTGTTTTAGTGAGACTTTATAGACCTTACTTAGTATGATAAGGAAGCTCGATGATCAAGTAAAGGAGTTGGATTAGGATATATAATTAGGGAAAAGCAACTAAAGCAGAGACCCCAATTTAAGGATTTTATAATAAGGACTTATCCCTAAGGGATAATAGTAAAAGGAACTTTGGGGTATTGGAGACAACAAGTTGGAGATTGTCAAGTATGAAGACAATTCGAGGAAAAGGTGTGGATACGGGATACCACAATTATTCCTATTTGAGATTACCATGGAGTTGAGAACTGTCGTGATCAATACAAGTCAATTCCTCATTCTGAAACATAAGAAAGTATGAACTTCGAGGACGAAGTTTATTTTAAGGGGGAGAGACTGTAACATTCCAGGATTAGCACCTCGAAATAGACATGGCATATGTTTATGCATTGCATTCATGCATAAGAAAATCCGGGGAATTTTCGCGCAAAACAAAAGAAGCGATAGAGGGATCGAGATCTCTCTTGTTCTGATGGAAACATCAGGACAGGTGCGATGGATTTTGACATGACCTCTATTGTACTTTTGTATTTTAGGGGAAGACAATTCAGATTTGAATATTTAATTGATAAATTTGAATACTAAAATAATTTGAAATAGAATAAGAATTGGAAATTAAATTATAATAATATATAAGAGGTGAACTCTTATATATGAATAAGATACAATATTCACAATTATTCAAATTGAAATTTGAAAACACAAAGAGATAAGTGTTCCTGTTGCCTTGATGAAGTGGGGTTTAGTACATCATAGATGGGTGTTCGAAATTTGGACATGACCTTTGTTGATTTTATAATTTCGGGGAAAATAATTTTCATTCAAGACTTCAAATATGAGATCATACAATTCAAATATAACTTGGATTTAAATTTAAATCTTAAACTATCATCGAATATTACATAATCATAATACAAAATGGTAAAAGTAAATATAATATTTATTACATAAATATAAATTTAAGAAATTACAAGTTACAAATAATAAAGATCAATTACAATTAGTGAATACTAATATAATGTTTAAAAGGAAAAGGCTAATCTTCATTACTTTAATATAAATATTACAAGGTTCTTACAAGTAAATAAAATTACAAATGAATAAAGTAAGAATTCCTAAATCTACTCCTGATCCTTTATCTGTATCTTTACCTGATTCTTGATCCCTGCAAAACAACACAAAAGATAACAAAAAAAATAAAAGAATGGAAACTAAGGAATAAAGGGGGGTAGTTTGGTTTATTACTCTCATATATCAACAGTGTAGTGCACTGTTTTGTCTCCTCATTGAGCTGAGTTGTTTTTAGAAGGTGCAAGTTTCACCAAATGAATAGTATATGTTCTTATCTAGTAGTGGCCTCAGTCTATGCATCAGAGGCAAGGGGCAAGTTTCACCAGAGGAGGTAGAAAGGAAGGGGTAAAACCACTATAATTACTTGTGCTGATCTACAACAGTGCAAGCTAGTAGGTAAGTAGCATACACATAACTGCATGTGTATGTGATGTCATCACAAGGAAGCCTCAAAGAGAGATAGGAGTGCATAGTCATATCATTCACTAGTACCACTAGTTAGCATAACAGCCATTCTCTTATCTCATTTCTATTTATCACACCTCAAGAACAGACTGCTCTCATAGCACCACAAGAACCACCCAGATCACCACCACACCACTTGCACCATGGTTGCTTCGAGAAGCCATCCAATGGCAAGGACAAGGTGGAGAAGGCCAGGCTATAGCTGTTGTAATGGGTGGAGTAGTAAAAGGAGAGGGGAGTAGGATATTAAGATACATGAGCAATTAATCAAGATCCAACAATAGAACAAGCTCCAGGAAGCCAAGGTAGAGTAGTAGAAACTTTGGAATAGAAGTAGTGTATTCATATCTGTTCATATCAGCATAAGAGACCAAAGAAAGGATTTTTTTAGAGAAAGATTTTCTCAGATTTGCAAAGAAATGATTTGCAAAACCATCATAGAAATCTTGAGGCCAACATAGTAATTTTTTCCATAAAATGGTCTCAGCCTTAGCATCATAGACAGGGATTCTTTCCAAATATTTCCATCATTTAATCATAGAAAGGATAGTCCCATATAGTTCACCCAAACAGATAGCAACAGATCATGCCACCTGAAGGATTGTTGTGCACATTCCAAAAGGAGGCACCATGTTGGAATTCTGCCCTAGAGGCAATAATGAAGATGTTATTATTATAATTCTTGTTCATGATAAAGTTTATATTCCATGCTAGAATTGTATTAAGCGGAAACTTTGATACTTGTGTGGTTTATGAACAACACCGTGTCCCTAGTACGCCTCTATGGACTAGCTCATTGATTAATGATGGTTAAGGTTTCCTAACCATAGACATGAGTTGTCGATTAATAATGAGATCATGTCATTGGCAGAATGATATGATGGACAAACCCAAATCAAGCAGAGCAATTAGATCGTGTTATCGTGTTCATCTTTGCGAAGCTTTTTCTTATGTCAAATATTGTATTCCTTATACCATGAGATAATGCAACTCCCTGGTATCAGAAGAAATCTTTGAGGTCATCAAACGTCATCCTATGAAAGGGTGATCATAAAGGTGTCTCTCAGGTGATCGGAAAGTACTTGTTGGGTTGTATGTATCGAGATGGGATTTGTCCCTCCCAAGTCGAAGAGATATACTTCGGGCCCACTCGGTAATTGATATCAACACCGCTTGTGTGGCATCCCGCAAAACCACTACTATAAAATCGCGTTATTTTTGTGCATTGCATCATCATTACCGCATTCTCATGTCATCATGCCACATTGCATTTGAGCATCGGCATCATCTTGCATTTGTTCGCATAAAACTAATTGCGGAAAAACCTGGTTTTGTTTTCTAAACGCCCCGTCTTTAATTCGAAACCAAACCCCGAACCTCCGGATTATTTTTGTTTGTCTACTATCGGTTTGCAAACGGTGCTTTTAAAACAAATAAAATATTAAATTATTTTTAGTGGGGGCAGTCGAACGGGCCGATTCGACCCGAACGACCACCCCCAGGAATTAAAACGGTCCAACCCAAAAACCTTTTTCTACCAGCCCTAGTCTACCCACACCCCCTCCACCTCACCCCAGCCACTCGCGGCTCGCCACCTCACTTCTCTCCCTCCCTCCACCACTCACATGCTGCCACCTAGACCAACCCTCTCCCCACCACCCACACAGCCCACACCACACACCACACACCAAACCCAACACACGCAACACACACTTGCCACACCGCGCCTGGTCCCACCTGGCCCACTCCCAGCCCATCTCAGGCCCCCACCGCCCACCAGCCTCCGCCTTCCTCTCCAACCCGACCCGTGCGCGCCCCACCCTCCTCCTCTCCCCTCCTGGCCGACGCCGACCTCGCCCGCCACGCCTCAACCACCCGCACCCATCCCCACCCGACGCAGCCCCCGCTCCCCCTCCTCCCGCGAGCTCCTTCCTCCTCCACCGCCTCCGCCTGGCCACTCCCTCCTTCCGCCCTCAGCCGGCCAGAGCCGCCTCACCTCCTCCCCACCGCTGCCCCCGCCTGCTCCGGAGGCCCTCAAGGTCGTTCGTTGCCGAGGCCGCCTCCACCTTCCATCTCCTCGCCTGTCGCGCCTCAACCTCCGGCCACGACGGCCGCCGGCCTGCGCCCTCCTTCCTCGCAAGGCTCGGTCTGCGAGCCAAGCGCCTCCCGTTCACCTCGCCTCACTCCACCTCTCCTCCTTGGCCGCGTCCCGTCGCGCCCTCCTCCAAGGCCGCCTCGCCCCCAGCCCCGGACGCCCATCCGCCCGACACTGCTCCCGCCCATCCACCTCAGACGGCCAGGTGTCCTCCACCTGGACACCTGCCGAGCTCCGCCTCTTCTCCGCCAAGCCAGGAACCGCCACGGTCGCCGCCTGCTCTGCTGCCCGACCGCCTCCTCCTTGCCTCGGGTTGACCTGACCACCAGTACCAGAGCCGTATTCTGCCTAGCTTCGATGTTTTTTTTCGTGTGCCTGGTTGGGGTAGCAGCGTGGTGAGGTCTACTTCTGTTCACGTCAACCGGCGCCACAACCGATGATCGAGGAGAAACCCAAAGAATACCGATGTTGGAAGCCAAGTTCGCCATCGACAATCGAAGCCTCGAAACCCCAAGCTCTCCTTCGCGGTACCCGAAGACCGATCTTGGGACGCCATGAACTCCTTCACGGACGTCAAGGCCTCCTACCCGGAACCCGAAGACACCGAGAACCCAAGGTCGTCGACAGGGAACTGACAAGGACTACTACATGGATTCGAAGTCTGAACCCGACACGCCAAGCTCTTCCTCCCGGATCCGGAGACGCCGAGACCGGGACACCAAGATCTCCGCCGTGGAACGACAAGACCGACGACACGACCCGACGATCGCGGATGCGACAAGATCGTCTCTCGGACACCAAGTACCTCTTCCCGGAACGCCACGATCGACTCCGTTATCCGAGAATGTTCCTGCCGAGACCGATTCCGTCGAACCCTGAACCATGTCGGACCCCGAACCCCCGGAACCCAAGATCGCCGAGACCCCTCAATGTGTGAAACCCTTCCCGAAAACCCTATTTTATAATATAATAAAACTTGTTGCATATTAATTATTCATCTCGCATGCATATCATTGGTTTGGGGGCATTATGCCGATTCACCTATAATTAACTATGGGGCCCATATGCGGGCAAATCTAGTCTCATATTGGCCTCATTTAAATTTGTGTAGCGAACCGGTAACTTGTTTTGC
Organism: Avena longiglumis; assembly: GCA_030063025.1. Classification (NCBI taxonomy): domain Eukaryota; kingdom Viridiplantae; phylum Streptophyta; class Magnoliopsida; order Poales; family Poaceae; genus Avena; species Avena longiglumis. The sequence continues at coordinate 94,217,603 of CP125976.1, forward strand.
CATGTTGTTACAACATTTAAATTGCGGGGTAGTTAAATAACATGAACCATCTAATTAATTGTCGGGACCCCGGTTCCGCTTAATATGACCTAATTGCATCGCATCTTTGCCATGTCATCCATCATACATGCATCATGCCCGATCTTTTGCCGTAGTATTAAATATTGCATCCGGTGTTGTTCTAGTGTTTTGCTTCTTCGCGGATAAGGCTGTTGAGTTGATGCGAGTGTCGACCCGATCTTCGGATAAACCTTCGGCAATGTTTTCAGGCGAGCATCTCCCCCTTTCTACCTATCTTACTTTTATAGTATTTTACTCCTTCCTGTTGATCTATTGCTATCTGTGTTGCGATGCTCTAGTTTTCGTACCCGTGATATCCCTTGCAGCCCTATATTGCCTTGGACACATCCTATTACCTGTTGTTTGTTAGATAGTTGGACTTGCGCGTCGTAGTCGCCTGCTTAAGTGCTGTTGCGTGTCGTCAATTGCCACAGTTGTTCGAGCCTTGTCGCATGTTTGTTGTTGGAGATGATTATGGCTTTACTTATCGTTCACTTTAATTCCTGTTTAACAACTAAAATTGGAGTAAGCAGAGGCATCGGTGGGTGATAGATAATATTTGGTTTCCGAACGCCCACTTGTGTCCCGTAGGACCCCGAGTACTTGATACCTATTCCTTGATTTATCGCGCTATCCACATCCGGGAGGATTATGGGACCCCCTGAGCCAGAGCATGATTCATTCTTATTTCTTGGGGCCACAAACTAGTTTGAGGTCTTATTTACTATCCTGTACTTATGCCATGCTACTTTTGTATTTACTATTGTGCGAGGAGCACCTTTCGCTTTAGGATCGTGCACGATTCTGCGGTGTCGACAAGCCCACCACACTTCGGGTTCCCGATCGTTCACACCGTCCCCACAACCTTAAGTCCGTCTCGAGCCGGCTTGCAGGAGTCTACTTTAAGGGTGGCCCCAAATATTTCTGAATCTCGTGATTGCTTTGTCGTGAAAGCCTCGTTGGGTTTTGATTTGGTTTTTCCGAGGCTGATCGAGTGTGTGTTGATATTTGTGCACCCCGGTTAAAACTTTCTCGAAAGCCGTGTCCGCGGTTATGGACGACTTGGAGCACGATTCTCGATCATAGACAAGCATAACTAAAGTAGTGCTATAAATTTGACTTTATAATGACTAGTAATCAGCTTCACTATAATGGAATGGCTTAATAATACCGCCCACAATTGCTTGTTTGGAGTGTCGCGACCATTGTACTGACTAGTAAGTATGGCAACTACAACGGAATGGCTAAATAAAAGTACCAACAACTGCTGGGTTTTTGGGTTATCTCATGCTAATTGTATCTGATTAGTAAGTGTTGCAACTACAACGGAATGGTTAACTAAAATGACCCACTGCTTATTTTATCAGGATGATTATCTATACCTGACTAGTAATTGCTGCAACGATAACTGCATAAATAAAACTGCCAACTGCGTGAGTTCCTCGGTGGTCTTCCTCGTTTGGTATCGAGGGGGAAATACCAGGATGGGCGTGTTTGGTGTTAGATTCAGGTTGGTTCTGATTAGGTCTCTCTTACCCCTCTCTGATCGCCGCCAGTTGTATCGAGTCTCTATAGGTTGTTTAGTGCATGCTGCCGCTGCCGCTTCAGTCCACCATACCTTTGTAGGCGAGGACCGCCGAATTCTAGCCTCGCTGTCTTGGCCTCGATCTTGACGCCTCTTTTTCCTTTGCCCTTGTCGGCACCCTTTGTTTAAGCAGTTTTGAGATCGGCGTCGTTAGCGTGGTTACCTTCCTTTGGCCTCGGGGTTATGGACGCCATTGGTTATTCTTCGTGGCTCTTAGCCCCATTTGCATCTTGTCCGTAGTCGGACGCCTATCGCTTTCAAGGTGATTTGGATCTTTGTATATTATATCTGTATTCTTGACTCATGGAGTCGTGTTGTATATATATCTGCCGTGGGTCCCATCGAGGACCGTTGTGTAATGTTATTACCGCTTTCCACCCGCACGAAAGTGCTGGTGGCACCTTTGAATCGTTTCTATGCGGGTTTGGCGGAATCGCTGAAACTTGCATAGGTCCGATTCGAGGTGTTACTGAGTGGTATCGAGCTCGTGATTTGCGATATCCACAAGTCCACTGTGGGATAACCTAGCTAACGGCAAGTAGAGTTTCAAAACTATTTTTCAAAATCGGTTGGATAGTTCTGATTAGGTCTGATTTTACTCCTTACCCCTCTGCTGTTCTCCTCTTACCTCTACGTGTTTTGAATCCGCTCTCTTCTCTCTCTTCGAGTCCAGGATTTCTCGTGGTTGGGTTTCCGTCGTACCTTCAGGGTTTCGCTTCCTCCTTTGATCACGGTGTTCTACCATGCGGACTTCATGCTATCTGAGTGATCCTTTATCTGTGGTACCATCCTTTGTTCCTTGTTTGTGCCTTCCGGTGTTTCCGACGCGACGACATCATCTACGCCAGATCCGATGCAGAGTCTGCATCCCTCCTTTGTTTCCGAACCTCGCTTGTCGAGATCTTCAGTCTGATTCCGAGAATGGTTGCACTCTTTTCTACTGATTGTGCAGAGTAATAGTTTGGGTGCGTGATGGATTGGCCCCCATGCCGACTACCCCTTCTATTCGCTTTTGTACATTGAAGTGGATGAGAATGCATCGGTCCTCTCTTTCTACCGGAGTTAGAGGTGGCTTTAATTGTTGATACCTCTACCTTCGACCTTTTGTTCCCGGAGTGTTCTCCCGACGATCACGGACAACGACCTCTTGTTAGTGGTGTCGCGAGGATCTAAACGAAGCGAGAAGACGCAGATCGCCGACCTTCCTTCCGGTACCATGAGGCGGATCTCGAGGGCGAGATCCATTGTTAGTGGTGTCGAATTGTGGCATCCCACAAAACCACTACTAGAAAATCGCGTTATTTTTGTGCATTGCATCATCATGACCGCATGCTCATGTCATCATGCCACATTGCATTTGAGCATCGGCATCATCTTGCATTTGTTCGCATAAAACTAATTGCGGAAAAACCTGGTTTTGTTTTCTAAACGCCCCGTCTTTAATTCGAAACCAAACCCCGGACCTCCGGATTATTTTTGTTTGTCTACTATCGGTTTGCAAACGGTGCTTTTAAAACAAATAAAATATTAAATTATTTTAATGGGGGCAGTCGAACGGGCCGATTCGACCCGAACGACCACCCCCAGGAATTAAAACGGTCCAACCCAAAAACCTTTTTCTACCAGCCCTAGTCTACCCACACCCCCTCCACCTCACCCCAGCCACTCGCGGCTCGCCACCTCACTTCTCTCCCTCCCTCCACCACTCACATGCTGCCACCTAGACCAACCCTCTCCCCACCACCCACACAGCCCACACCCCACACCACACACCAAACCCAACACACGCACGCAACACACACTTGCCACACCGCTGCCTGGTCCCACTGCGGCCCACTCCCAGCCCATCCGCAGCCCCACCGCCCACCAGCCTCCGTCTTCCTCCTCTCCAACCCGACCGCCTCCACCCTCCTCCTCTCCCTCCTCGGCCGACGGCTGACCTCCCTCGCTCGCCGGCGCCTCAACCGCCGCACCCATCCCCACCCGCAGCCCCTCCCCTTCCTCCCATGAGCTCCTTCCTCCCCTCCCGCACCTCCGACCGCCGCGCTCCTCCTTCCGCCTCCTGGCCGCCGCCGAGCCGCCTCACCTCCGCCTCCCATCGGTGCCGCCCCCGCCTCCTCGCCGGAGGCCCTCTGGCCACCGTTAAATGCCGCCGCCTCCACCTCCCATCTTCCTCGCCTCCGTCGCGCCTCAACCTCCGCCGCTGGGACGGCCTCGCCTGCCCGTCCCTCCCTCGCTGGCGCTTGTCTGCGAGCCCACCGCGCCTCTCGTTCACCTCGCCTCCACCTCACCAAGACCCTCCGCCGCTGCTTGCGTCAAGCGCCTCCTCTCCGCCGCCGCTCTCCGTCCCGAGCCCCCGACCGCCCATCCGACACCAGGCCTCCCCCATCCACCTCCATGACACGGCCAGGTCCTCCACTCGCTGGACTGCTCGAGCTCCGCCTCTTTCTCCGCCAAGCCGGGAACCGCCACCGCCGCCTCCGTTCTCACGCATTCACCGGCCTCCTCCTTGCCTCGGGTTGACGACCACCAGCATGCAGCCGTATTCTCGCCTAGCTCGATGTTTTTTCGTGTGCCTGGTTGGGGTAGCAGCGTGGTGAGGTCTACTTCTGTTCACGTCAACCGGCGCCACAACCGATGATCGAGGAGAAACCCAAAGAATACCGATGTTACCGATGTTGGAAGCCAAGTTCACCATCGACAATCGAAGCCTCGAAACCCCAAGCTCTCCTTCGCGGTACCCGAATACCGATCTTGGGACGCCATGAACTCCTTCACGGACGTCAAGGCCTCCTACCCGGAACCCGAAGACACCGAGACCCCAAGGTCGTCGACAGGGAACTGACAAGGACTACTACATGGATTCGAAGTCCGTACCCAACACGCCAAGCTCTTCCTCCCGGATCCGGAGACGCCGAGACCGGTACACCAAGATCTCCGCCGTGGAACGACAAGACCGACGACACGACTCGACGATCGCGGATGCGACAAGATCATCTCTCGGACACCAAGTACCTCCTCCCGGAACGCCACGATCGACTCCATTATCCGAGAATGTTCCTGCCGAGACCGATTCCGTCGAACCCTGAACCATGTCGGACCCCGAACCCCCGGAACCCAAGATCGCCGAGACCCCTCAATGTGTGAAACCCTTCCCGAAAACCCTATTTTATAATATAATAAAACTTGTTGCATATTAATTATTCATCTCGCATGCATATCATTGGTTTGGGGGCATTATGCCGATTCACCTATAATTAACTATGGGGCCCATATGCGGGCAAATCTAGTCTCATATTGGCCTCATTTAAATTTGTGTAGCGAATTAACTTGTTTTGCCATGTTGTTACAACATTTAAATTATGGGTAGTTAAATAACATGAACCATCTAATTAATTGTCGGGACCCCGGTTCCGCTTAATATGACCTAATTGCATCGCATCTTTGCCATGTCATCCATCATACATGCATCATGCCCGATCTTTTGCCGTAGTATTAAATATTGCATCCGGTGTTGTTCTAGTGTTTTGCTTCTTCGCGGATAAGGCTGTTGAGTTGATGCGAGTGTCGACCCGATCTTCAGATAAACCTTCGGCAATGTTTTCAGGCGAGCATCTCCCCCTTTCTACCTATCTTACTTTTATAGTATTTTACTCCTTCCTGTTGATCTATTGCTATCTGTGTTGCGATGCTCTAGTTTTCGTACCCGTGATATCCCTTGCAGCCCTATATTGCCTTGGACACATCCTATTACCTGTTGTTTGTTAGATAGTTGGACTTGCGCGTCGTAGTCGCTTTGCTAAGTCTTGCTATGCGTCGTCAATTGCCACAGTTGTTGGAGCCTTGCCGCATGTTTGTTGTTGGAGATGATTATGGCTTTACTTATCGTTCACTTTAATTCCTGTTTAACAACTAAAATTGGAGTAAGCAGAGGCATCGGTGGGTGATAGATAATATTTGGTTTCCGAACGCCCACTTGTGTCCCGTAGGACCCCGAGTACTTGATACCTGTTCCTTGATTTATCGCGCTATCCACATCCGGGAGGATTATGGGACCCCCCTAAGCCAGAGCATGATTCATTCTTATTTCTTGGGGCCACAAACTAGTTTGAGGTCTTGTTTACTATCCTGTACTTATGCCAAGCTACTTTTGTATTTACTATTGTGCGAGGAGCACACTTTACTGTTTAGGATCGTGGCACGATTCCGCGGTGTCAACAAGCCCAGCCACACTTTCGGGTTCCCAGTCGTTCACAGCCGTCCCCACAACCTTAAGTCCGTCTCGAGCCCGGCTTTGCTATGGTTCTACTTTAAGGGTGGCCTGAAATATTTCAATCCTGTGATTGCTTTGTCGTGAAAGCCTCGTTGGGTTTTATTTGGTTTTTCCGAGGCTGATCGAGTGTGTTGCTATTTGTGCACCCGGCCGGGTTAAACTTTCAAAGCCGTGTCCGCGTTATGGACGACTTGGAGCACGATTCGATCATAGACAAGCATAACTAAAGTAGTGCTATAAATTTGACTTTATAATGACTAGTAATCAGCTTCACTATAATGGAATGGCTTAATAATACTGCCCACAATTGCTTGTTTGGAGTGTCGCTTGCGACCATTGTACCTGACTAGTAAGTATGGCAACTACAACGGAATGGCTAAATAAAAGTACCAACAACTGCTGGGTTTTTGGGTTATCTCATGCTAATTGTATCTGATTAGTAAGTGTTGCAACTACAACGGAATGGTTAACTAAAATGACCCACTGCTTATTTTATCAGGATGATTATCTATACCTGACTAGTAATTGCTGCAACGATAACTGCATAAATAAAACTGCCAACTGTGTGAGTTCCTCGGTGGACTTCCTCGTTTGGTCTCGAGGGGGAAATACCAAGATGGGCGTGTTTGGTGTTAGATACAGGTTGGTTCCGATTAGGTCTCTCTTACCCCTCTCTGATCGCCGCCAGTTGTATCGAGTCTCTATAGGTTGTTTAGTGCATGCGCACGCCGCTCACCACCATACCTTTGTAGGCGAGGACCGCCAATTCTAGCCTCGCCTTTGTCGGCACCCTTTGTTTAAGCAGGTTTTGAGATCGGCGTCGTTAGTGGTTACCCTTCCGCTTGGCCCAGGTGGTTATGGACGCCATTGGTTATTCTTCGTGGCTCCTAGCCCCATTTGCATCTTGTCCGTAGTCAGACGCTCTATCGTTTTCAAGGTGATTTGGATCTTTGTATATTATATCTGTATTCTTGACTCATGGAGTCGTGTTGTATATATATCTGTTCTGTGGGTCCCATCGAGGACTGTTGTGTAATGTTATTACTTCGTTTTCCACCCGCACGAAAGTGCCTGGTGGGCACCTTTGAATCGTTTCTATGCGGGTTTGGCGGGAATCGCTGAAACTTGCATAGGTCTGATTCTGAGGGTGTTACAGCTTGCAAGCACGTGGTTAAGGAGTTAATCACAAAGTGATATTGGATTACGGAACGAGTAAAGAACTTGTTGTGAACGAGATTGAACTAGGTATGCCGATATCAACGATCGAATCTCGGGCAAGTAAAATATCGCATGACGAAGGGAATACATATATGGGATTAATTGAATCTTGGCATCGTGGTTCATCCGATATGATCATCGATGAATATCTGGGAGTCAATATGGGTTTCCAGATCCCGCTGTTGATTATTGATAGAAGATCATGTTTGCATATTCTCGAACCCGTAGGGTCACACACTTAACGTGTCTCGATGCTAGGATAGAATGGATAATTGGTTTATGAGTTTTTGTTCGGAGTCTCGTATGAGATCTAGGACATCACGAGAGGTTCCGGAATGGTCCGGAGAATAGGATTCATATAAGGGAAAGCAGTTTTTGGATTTCGGAATTATTCGGTATCGTACCGAAAGGTTCTAGAAGCTTCCGGAGTGGGACCAACGTGGCCCCACTTGTCGGGAGGGGGCGTGGGCCTACGAGGGAGTGCCCTGGCCGCATTGGGCCAGGGGCACAAGGCCCCATAGGCCCAGCCGGCCAAGCCCTAGGGGAAACCCTAGGGAGAGCTTCTAGAAGGGGGGGGGGAACTTGCCCCCCACTCCACCCATGTGGCCGCCGGCCCTAGGGCTTGGAGGAGGGGCAAGGGGCAGCCGGCCAGCCCTCTATATAAAGAGGGCAGGGGCACACCCTCCCCCCACACCTCCTCAAACCCTAGCCGCCTAGTTGCTGCCCTCCTCTCTCTCTCTCTCTCTCTCTCTCTCTCTCCCGACTACGCGTAGGCGAAGCCCTGCCACAGAAACTCTCCACCTTTGCACCACGCCGTCGTGTTGTATATCCAACCTATCTCTCCACCCCACTTGCTAGACCGAGGAAGGAGGAGACGTCGAGGTGTCGTACGTGTGCATCTCTCGGAGGCGTCGCCGCTTGCGGCGTTGGATCGGATTGGATCACGAGGAGGAGAAGGCTAGTACGACTACATCAACCACGTTCTGTTGAACATTCCGTTGTGCGATTTCTTCAAGGGTATGAAGATATCATCTATCCCTCTCGTTGATTGCATCTCCTAGATTAGATCTTGGCTTTCCCGTTCGCATCCGTAGATTTTTTTTGATTTACTATGCTGCAAAACCCTTCAGTGGTATCAGAGCTAGATCTATGCGTAGATGTGTTTCACGAGTAGAACGCAACATGCTTGTTGCGGGCGTTGATGTTTTCTGTTGCAAGCCTCTTGTTGTGTACTTCTTATGACGTGGGATAGTGAGATCGAAGCGGTCCAGGCCAACTTTACGCGACCTCATTCGCGAGACCGGCTCCGCACTTGACGTGTGGCTTGTTCCACACATGCGGCTGGTGGATGCCAGTTTCTCTCACTATAGTTTTCATGGGATTTACACCGGATGTTGGCAACGATAATATCGCCGTTGTGGATTTCCGTAGGTAAGAATCGTTCTTAGCTTGTTACTCCCATAAGCCACGTAAAATATGCAACAACAAAGTAGAGGCGTCTAACTTTTTTTTGCAGGGAGTGTTTCTGTGATATGGTATGGCCCAAGATATGATGTATATGTTGTATGCAATGATCATGTTTGTAATATTTCATGACTTGCATGTCGATGAGTACACAACCGGCAGAAGCCATATGGTTGTCTTTATAATTGTGTATGACCTGTGTGTCAACTTCTTATACGCCATGTAATAGCTTTACTTTATCGCTAAGTAGTTAGCAATAGTTGTAGTTGCTATTCGTGGTGGAGGCAATCATGGTGGAGTGATGGAGATCATGCTGGCGCGCACAAGATGGAGATCATTGCACGGAGATTGGCTATACCATGTCACATAAAATTATATGCATGTGATGTTTATCCTTTTATGTATCTTATTATGCTTAGATCGCGACGGTAGCATTATAAGATGATTCCTCACTTAAAGATCAAGGTAAAATTGTGTTCTCCCCATGTATGCACCGTTGCGAAAGTTCGTCGTGTTCAAGCACCTCGTGATGATCGGGTGCTATAAACTCTATGTTCACATACAACGGGTGCAAGCCAGTTTTGCACACGCGGAAATACTTGGGTTTGACTTGACGAGCCTAGCATGTACATACATGGCCTCGGAACACACGAACCATGATTCATATGAATGATATGATCGACACTTCATTGTCCACCATTGAAACCACATCTCTTCTCGTCAAGATCGGATTAGGTGTGGTGAATTTGGATCATGTTCACTAAACAACTTGAGGGATGTTGAATTTAGTGGGAGTTCATCTAGTAATTTGATTAAGTTGAACTAATTATCATGAACATAGTCTAAATTGTACTTGCAAATATTGTAGATCAAATGGCTAAGTCCAACTTCAACTTCAACGTTTTTGCTGAGAAAGAAAAGCTTAAGAACAATGGGTCTAACTTCACCAACTGGTTCCGCAATCTGAGAATCATTCTCGCTGGCGGACAAAAGGACTATGTCCTTGATAAAGCGCTAGGTGACGCCCCTGCTGTAGATGCGCCGTCTGATGAAAAGGCTGTTTATCAGTCGTGCAAAGATGATTATGGTGTGATTAAGAGCACCATGTTGTTTGCTATGGAATCGGACCTTCAAAATCGTTTTGAGGAGTTCGCCGGGCCCTTTGAGATTCTTGAGGAACTGAAAACCATGTTTTAGACTCAGGCCCGTTCTGAGAGATATGAGATCTCTGAGAAATTCTTTAACTGCAAGATGGAGGAAGGGAGTTCCGTTAGTGAGCACTCCATTAAGATGTCGGGATACACTCAACGCCTTGAGCAACTGGACTGCAAGATTCTAGAGGATCTCAAGATTGACAGAGTTCTGCAATCACTCCCTCCTAGCTACAAAGGCTTTGTAGTTACTCATAATCAGATTGGTTCGACTGATACGATCACTGAGCTCTTCGCTAAGCTGAAAGATGCGGAGGTGGACATAAAGAAAGGTAATCATGTGTTGATGGTCAACAAGCCCCCCAGCTTTAAGAAATGTAAGGGTGCAAAGAAGCCCTTCAAGAAAGGCAGCGGCAAGCGCGTTGCCCCTGCTGAGAAGAAGCTCAAGTCTAGACCTAAGCCGGACACTGAGTGCTTCTATTGCAAGGACAAGGGTCATCGAAGAATCGTCCAAGTACTTAGCGGACAAGAAGGCTGGCACCATCAAAGGTATATTTGATATACATGTTATTGATGTTTACCTTACTAGCACTCGTTGTAGTGCCTGGGTATTTGATACTTGTTCAGTTGCTAATATTTGTAACTCGAAACAGGAGCTACGGAATAGAAGGCGGCTAGCGAGGGATGAGGTGACGATGCGCGTTGGCAACGGATCAAGAGTTGATGTGATGGCCGTCGGCACGCTCTCCTTAGTTTTACCTTTGGGATTAGTTTTAAACTTTAATAAATGTTATTATGTGCCTGCGTTGAGCATGCACATCATATCTGGATCGTGTTTATTGCAAGACGGTTATTCATTTAAATCGGAGAATAATGGTTGTTCTATTTATATGAGTAACATCTTTTATGGTCATGCACCTGCTATGAATGGTTTATTTCTTCTGAATCTCGAAAGCAATGAAACACACATCCATAACATTGAGGCTAAGAGATGCAAAGTAGATAGTGATAATACTACTTATTTGTGGCACTGCCGTCTAGGTCATATTGGTATAAGACGCATGAAGAAACTCCATTCTGATGGACTTTTGGAGTCTCTTGATTTTGAATCATTTGACACGTGCGAGCCGTGCCTCATGGGCAAGATGACCAAAACCCTGTTCTCCGGTATAATGGAGCGAGCAACGGACTTGTTGGAAATCATACATACTGATGTATGCGGACCAATGAGTGTTTCGACGTGCGGTGGATATCGCTATTTTCTCACTTTTACTGATGACTTAAGTAGATATGAGTATATCTATTTAATGAAACATAAATCTGAAACATCTGAAAAGTTCAAGGAATTTCAGAACGAAGTGGAAAACCATCGTAACAGGAAAATTAAATTTCTACGATCCGATCGTGGAGGTGAATATTTGAGTTACGATTTTCTCACGCATCTTAAAGCAAGCGGAATCGTTTCGCAACTCACACCACCTGGAACACCACAGCGCAATGGTGTGTCTGAACGCCGGAATCAAACTCTATTAGATATGGTGCGATCAATGATGTCTCTTACAGATTTACTGTTATCTTTTTAGGGTTATGCATTAGAAACCGCTGCATTCACTTTAAATAGGGCACCATCTAAATCCGTTGAGACGACACCGTATAAACTGTGGTTTGGTGCTAAACCTAAGTTGTCGTTTCTTAAAGTTTGGGGATGCGAAGCTTACGTCAAGAAGTTGATGCCGGACAAGCTTGAACCCAAAGCGGAGAAATGCGTCTTCATAGGATACCCTAAGGAAACGATTGGGTATACCTTCTATCACAGATCTGAAGGCAAAGTGTTTGTCGCAAAGAACGGATCCTTTCTTTGGACGATGCTACTACTGAACGTCTGCACCAACAATAGAGGAAGCTAATGACGAGGATCATGAAGCTTCGGACGATGCTACTACTGAACGTCGCAGGTCGACAAGGTCACGTGCCCCTCCTGAGTGGTATGACAACCCTGTCTTAACTTTCTTGCTAGTAGACAACAGTGAACTTGCGAACTATGAGGAAGCAATGATGAGCCCAGACTCTGAGAAATGGCTAGAGGCCATGAAATTCGAATTGGGATCCATGAGCGAAAACCAAGTATGGACTTTGGTGGACCCTTCTAGCGACCGAAAGGCCGTTGAGTGCAAATGGATTTTCAAGAAGAAAACAGACGCAGATGGTAATGTTTCCATCTATAAAGCACGACTTGTCGCGAAAGGTTTTCGACAAGTTCAAGGTGTTGACTACGATGAGACTTTCTCTCCCGTAGCGATGTTTAAGTCCATTCGGATTTTATTAGCAATTGCTGTGTTTCATGATTATGAAATATGGCAGATGGATGTCAAGACTGCATTCCTCAATGGCAACATTGATGAAGAGTTGTATATGATGCAACCCGAAGGTTTTGTCGATCCTAAGGATGCTGATAAGGTGTGCAAACTTCAGCGTTCCATTTATGGACTGAAGCAAGCATCTCGGAGTTGGAACCTTCGTTTTGATCAAGTGATCAAGAGCTTTGGATTTGTTCCAAATTGCTACGAAGCTTGTATCTACAAGAAAGTGAGTGGGAGCTCAGTGACATTTCTAGTACTATATGTGGATGACATATTGATTATTGGAAATGACATTGGTATGCTTAACGATGCGAAGAGTTATTTGAATAAATGTTTTTCAATGAAAGACCTAGGGGAAGCTGCTTATATATTAGGAATCAAAATCTATAGAGATAGACAAAGATGGCTAATAGCTTTAAGCCAAAGTACATACCTAGACAAAGTTCTGAAAAGGTCTAGAATGGATAAGGCAAAGAAAGGTTTAGTGCCTATGTTGTCAGGTAAGATATTGAGCAAGGCTCAGTGTCTAGCTATGGTAAACGATAGACAAGCTATGAGCAAAGTGCCTTATGCATCGGCCATAGGTTCTATCATGTATGCCATGCTATGTACTAGACCGGATGTGTCCAATGCTCTTAGTTTGACGAGCAGATACCAAAGTGATCCAGGAGTGGAACACTGGACAGCCGTGAAGAACATCCTAAAGTATTTAAACGGTACTAAATAAACGTTCTTAGTCTATGGAGGTGATGAACAACTCGTCGTAAAAGGTTACGTCGATGCTAGTTTCGACACCGACAAGGATGATTCTAAATCTTATACAGGATACGTTTATATTTTGAATGGAGGAGCTCTGAGCTGGAGAAGCTGCAAGCAAAGCGTGATCGCGGGATCTACAGTAGAAGCGGAATACATGTCTGCTATAGAAGCGTCAAGTGAAGGAGTTTGGATCATGAACTTCATCACTGAGCTTGGTGTGGTTCCAAGTGCCTTGGACCCACTAGAGATATTGTGCGACAACACTGGCGCCATAGCATTGGCTAAGGAACCAAGATATCATCCAAAGACCAAGCACATCAACCGCCGATTTCATATAATTCGAGATTATATAACATATGGAGATCTGAAGATTAGCAAAGTACATACGGATCTGAATGTCGCAGATCCGTTGACTAAACCTCTTCCACGAGCAAAACATGATCAGCACCTCAATGCCATGGGTGTTAGATTGTTGCCATATGTAAACTAGATTATTGACTCTAGTGCAAGTGGGAGACTGTTGGAATTATGCCCTAGAGGCAATAATAAAGATGTTATTATTATAATTCTTGTTCATGATAAAGTTTATATTCCATGCTAGAATTGTATTAAGCGGAAACTTTGATACTTGTGTGTTTTATGAACAACACCGTGTCCTTAGTACGTCTCTATGGACTAGCTCATTGATTAATGATGGTTAAGGTTTCCTAACCATAGACATGAGTTGTCGATTAATAATGAGATCATGTCATTGGGAGAATGATATGATGGACAGACCCAAATCAAGTAGAGCAATTAGATCGTGTTATCGTGTTCATCTTTGCGAAGCTTTTTCTTATGTCAAATATTGTATTCCTTAGACCATGAGATAATGCAACTCCCTGGTATCGGTAGAAAGCTTTGAGGTCATCAAACGTCATCCTATGAAAGGGTGATCATAAAGGTGTCTCTTAGGTGATCGGAAAGTACTTGTTGGGTTGTATGTATTGAGATGGGATTTGTCCCTCCCAAGTTGGAGAGATATACTTCGGGCCCACTCGGTAATCGATATCAACACCGCTTGCAATGTGACGCCCCCGAATCGGGTCTATGCAGATCTCAGCTTTTCCCGCCAAAATCCGCATAGAAGCGACTCAAAGACGCCCACCAGACACTTTCGTGTGGGTGGGGTATGAATACAAGTAGTTACATCACAGTAGTTTACAACAGATTCCACAAGAACTTATATATACAACAACGACTCAACGAGTCAAGAATACAAATGATACAAATCATAAAGAAAGCCAAATAGTATCCGAGTACGGACAAGATCCAAATGGGACTAAGAGTCCTGAAGAATAACCAAGCGGTGTCCATAACCCTGCCCAGGCCAATCCGGAAGGGTAACCTTGCTAACGTCGTCAATCACATACATGTCAAGCCAAAAGGGTGCCGAAAAAGGGCAAAGGAAAGCAGAAAGAGAGCGGTCAGTACTGAGGCCAGTACATGGCGAGACTAAAATTCGGCGGTCCTTGCCTACATAGGTGTGGTGGGGTTAGCGGCAGCAAAGCTTGCACTATCTAAGTTATGGAGACACGCTACAACTTCGTCTATTAGAGCGAGATAAGAGAGCGCTATGAGGTAACAATAATATAACACCAAACATAACCCGTCCAAAGATTTCCCCCTCGAAGACCAGTCGAGAAAGTCCTCTTACAGAACACACACAGTGGCAATTTTAGGTAAGTAGGTGTTTAGTTGATAAGGCTAATTACTATTCATATTATTAAAGGCAAAACATTAGTGGCGTTGTCTATGATCATGACACTGTACTCCTGAGGCGTCCATAACCGTGGACACACGACTTCTCGAAAATATTTACCTTGCAGGGGTGCACTACTGTACCCAAACGCATGCTCAACCCTTCAGGCAACATATCACACGTGCCATCCGAATCTCACAACAAAAACTGTCCCATAACTACGCGCATATCCAGAGGCATCACCTACTGTGGGGAACCAACCAAGAGGTACGACGATTCTCAAGGAAGGCACAGCGTTTGCGCCTACTCGTGGATCGGGCCCTGTGGGGTAACTTGTACACACCGTGGGTGCCGCCACCGTGTACTGCGATTTATGTATGCAAGCCATGGCAGTCCACAAAAACATCAAGTCCGAAGACATATCAACTCACCCATGTCCGAGGACATATTATGCGTATGCACCAAGTGGAAAACCAATTTTGTAACCCTCTGGATATACGAATAGCGCCGGTAGTTGAGGGGGGATCCCAGAGGCCCCACGTTTGGTTAGCGCGATCAACTCAGAACTGGTATCGTAGAACGAACGGGTCCTAGGTCGGCTCAAGCAGTTCCCAAAGGTGGTCCCTGCCGGGGCCTTATCATTAGGTGAATCCATAACCATAACCAACATCACCAATTTAATTATCTTATCACCATCAATGTCCAAGTATCATGATCCATCTGTATAAGAGCGGTACTAAGCATGCCTACGACTCGCAAGGACAAAGCTAGCTAATCAAACAAGGCAATAGGATAACCAAGGCTATATAGTGGAGCAGGTAAATAAAGGAACGGTACTATAGCATCGACAATAAGGATAGCAATAGATCAAAGGAAGGAAGTAAAGACTATAAATGCAAAAATAGGTAGAAGGGGGGAGAATGCTCGCCTGAAAACATTGGTGAAGGTTCATCCGAATATCGAGTCGACACTCCCATCAACTCATCGGCATAATCCATGAAGAAGCAAAACACTAAAAGAAACACCGGATGCACTATTTAATACTATGGCAGAAGATCGGGCATGATGCATGCATGATGTATGACATGGCAAAGGTGCGATGCAATTAGACAATATTAAGCGGAACCGGGGTCCTGACATTTAATTAGGTGGTTTATGTTGTCTAGATACCCCGCAATTTAATGTTGTATTAATAAGGCAAAATTATATCATCGGTTCGCTACACAAATTTAAATGGAGCCAATATTAGACTAGATCCGCCCGCATATGGTCTCCGTATTTAATTATGAGATGAATCGACAAAGTGTCCCCAACCCACATGATGCGATGCAAGCATGCATATTTTAAATCCAATAATATATATGTCATTTACAAAAATAAGGGGGTCTCGGAAATAGGGTTCACACATTGAGTTTCGACGATCTTGGGCTCCGGGGGGGTTCGAGTTCAGACTTCGGATCCATGAAGGAGTACTTGGCACTCCACAATGGGGATCCTCGTTGGCCTCGTAGTCGATGGCGAACTTTTTTGATGCTAGGGTCGTCGGAAGATCTTGACACGGGGGAACGGTCCTCGTTGGTGATCCTATGCCATGTCCTCCCGGTTGCTACCATGCCTTCTCAACAAATGCACATCCATCAGAGGGCACATAAGCTATTCATCACCAAGCCACGACGTCAGGGTCAAAACCAACCGAAGACAACAACAAGTTGGGTTGATTAGTACCCAACAGATAAGCGGTGGGAATTGACATGCAGAGGCTCAGATCAGGGCCAGCGGGAGGAAGCGGCAGTGCGGACAGAGAAGATACGCGCAGGGACACGGCCTAGAGGGCGGCAGAGGCTCGACGACCGGGGACGGCGCTGCAGCAGGACGGCGCGCGGACAGGGAAGACGGAGGCCGGAGGTTGGAGGAGGGTGAAGCCATGGCCGTCGAGGACGCACAGCCGGCGATAGGTCGATGAGCTCACGACAGAGGTGCTGGCACGCGAGCAGCAGAGAGGAGGGGGTGCTGGAGATGAGGGCGAGAGAGGGCTCTAAGGCAGCGACTCCCTGAGGTAGAGCTCGATCTTGTCGGCGTCGGGGACGGGCGGCGCCTGGGAGACGAGGGTGTCGACGGAACTCGCATAAAGGGCGCAGGCGACGGCGGTGTAGCGAGGGAAGCAGAGAGGAGGAGGAGGACTCGGGCACAGGTGGCGGCGAAGCCGGTCGAGAGGAGGGAGGTCGCGCCTCAGGTTGGGGATTTGCGATAGGATGCAGTTGGTGGGACGTGTAGAGTTCGTGTGCGTGTGGTGCGTGTGTTCTGGTGTGAGGCTGAGCGGGTTGGTCCAGGGGTGGTTTAGGTGTTGGGGTTTGGGTGTTGGCCTGGGTGTGTGAGTGCGGCTGAAGCATGCGTGTGTGGCGGCGGCGGGGTGGAGCTGGTTAGTAGAGGGGTGGAGATTAGGGTTAGGATATGGGGTCGTAGGTGGCTAGCTGGGCCGTTTGGCCCGGCCGGCTGCCTCCCCCTAAAAATATTTTTATTTATTTATTTATTTTATTTTTATATAGATTTTATAAATAGTTTTTAGACAAATAAAAGATCCGAAAAAGACTAGGGTTTTGATTTGAAATTAGAGGAGGGACTAATTAGAAAACAAAATAGGCTTTTGTTGAAAATATTTTAGAACAAAATATGCATGATGATGTCATGATGATGCGAAAAAGAAAATAACAAGCAATTTTATTTTTATAATATTTTTCGGGGCATTACATGCAAGCACGTGGTTAAGGAGTTAATCACAAAGTGATATCGGATTACGGAACGAGTAAAGTACTTGCTGTGAACGAGATTCAACTAGGTATGCCGATATCAACGATTGAATCTCGGGAAAGTAAAATATCGCGTGACGAAGGGAATATATATGGGGTTAATTGAATCCTGGCATCGTGGTTCATCCGATATGATCATCGATGAATATGTGGGAGTCAATATGGGTTTCCAGATCCCGCTGTTGATTATTGATAGAAGATCATGTCTGCATATTCTCGAACCCGTAGGGTCACACACTTAATGTGTCTCGACGCTAGGATATAATGGATAATTGGTTTATGAGTTTGTTCGGAGTCTCGTATGAGATCTAGGACATCACGAGAGGTTCCGGAATGGTCCGGAGAATAAGATTCATATAAGGGAAAGCAGTTTTTGGATTTCGGAATTGTTTCGGATTGTTCGGTATTGTACCGGGAGGTTCTAGAAGCTTCCGGAGTGGGACCAACGTGGCCCCACTTGTAGGGAGGGGGCGTGGGCCTACGAGGGAGTGCCCTGGCCACATTGGGCCAGGGGCACAAGGCCCCATAGGCCCAGCCGGCCAAGCCCTAGGGGAAACCCTAGGGATAGCTTCTAGAAGGGGGGAGGGAACTTGCCCCCCACTCCACCCATGTGGCCGTTGGCCCTAGGGCTTGGAGGAGGGGCAAGGGGCAGCCGGCCAGCCCTCTATATAAAGAGGGCAGGGGCGCACCCTCCCCCCACGCCTCCTCAAACCCTAGCCGCCTAGTTGCTGCCCTCCTCTCTCTCTCTCTCTCTCTCTCTCTCTCTCTCTCTCTCTCTCTCTCTCTCTCTCTCTCTCTCTCTCTCTCCCGACTGCACGTAGGCGAAGCCCTGCCGCAGAAACTCTCCACCTTTGCACCACATTGTCGTGTTGTAGATCCAACCTATCTCTCCACCCCATTTTCTGGACCGAGGAAGGAGGAGACGTCGAGGTGCCGTACGTGTGCATCTCTCGGAGGCGTCGCCACTTGCGGTGTTGGATCGGATCGGATCACGAGGAGGAGAAGGCTAGTACGACTACATCAACCATGTTCTGTTGAACGTTCCGCTGTGCGATTTCTTCAAGGGTATGAAGATCTCATCTATCCCTCTCGTTGATTGCATCTCCTAGATTAGATCTTGGCTTTCCCGTTCGCATCCGTAGAATTTTTGATTTACTATGCTGCGAAACCCTTCACACCACAGCAAAAACCTCCAGGTAGTAGAAGCCACCAGAGGGATCTAAATAAATATTCCAGCAACCAGATCCAAACTAGTCTGTAACTAGCAGATTTCTAGCAGATAAGAGAGGTCACTAGAACCACCCAAACACATATCTGCTCATAGCAAGTCATGTTACATTATACCTGATGATGTGCACACTCCAAGATGGAGGCTCCACAACACCTAGGTCAGCTTAATATAGTTGTCAAAAGATGATACATCAAGTTCCTTTCAACTTAAAAGGGCCATGTTATCTGTACAAGAATGCAGGGTAACCACTTTAATCATTTTCCTAGTCCATTACCTAGGAATCATTAAAGAGTAAGTATTACATTATCAATGTAAATTCAGAATCATCACTAAACTTTAAACTCGATCAAGCACAACATTGAACCAAAGGTTCAGTCAAGCCAACAAACCACTGGTCCAAAACAGCACATCATGTTGTCAAGAGTTCACTGTTGTGTACACTCTCACTGAGAGGCATCACAGCAGTAAACATCTATCAAAACAACAACTATTGAGTGTTTGCAACAAACACATCCACAATCATTAAATCATCTTCCTGAATGCTTTCTTCAAGAAATCATATTTAACTCTAATTGTCAACATGGATAGCCAAACATCATCTACCTAACTGCAAATTCAGGAATTAAGCACATTTGTACTCACTGCCCAAAATAACAGGAAGCTATAGTATTATCAAATTAGTCTTAATTCTCACATAGTTGAGCTCAACAATGACAACCCATGCACAATTGTATATGCTTAGAAGAGAGCAATCAAATAGTGCCATTTAATTATCACATGACCTCTGTCTCATAAATAATACAAGAAATCTAAACACCAGCATTTTACATTAGTGAATCATCGTTGGCACACTTTAAAGGATCTTACAGATCAAACATAAGGGGGATGTCACCACATAAAGCTTTAGCAGATGTTACTGGGAACCTAGGATCTTCAGTAGAAAAGGGTAACAGTAAAAGATGTAGAGAGAGGAGAAGGAGTACCTACTTGGGGCGAGTCCTAGCTCGCCGAAGAGGAGACAGATGCAACAAGTGTAGCAACATGGCGGCATAGTGGGCACCGAGGCGCCTGCACCGCGCCGAGTCGTTCCAGCAGCGACCGTAGTGCGCAGAGAGTGTCGTAGCCAAGTAGAAGCACCGCCGGAATCGACAGCGGCTAGGCCAAGGCAGAACTAGGGTTTTGGCCAAACGCGTGCGAGGCCACGATTGAACACAATCGACAAGGAGAAGGGAAGAGGAGGCAGTGGCGAGCCAGCTCCACACGACAGTAGCCGGTGGCACAGATTTAGCCGGCGTTGGTCAGGTAGGCACCGTCGGTGGTGTGTGCGTGAGGAGCAGAGGAACTGGGCAGAGCATGGGTGTGTGCCTGTGTGTAGGAGATAAGAGGGAGGGGTGAGATGGGCCGTGGTCTGAATGACCCGAGCCAGGTCCAATTGGGCCAAGCTGGCCCATGCCAACCAAATAGGCTAAGAAAAGAAAACCAATTAGAATTTCCTAAAATAACCCTACAAATTCCTAAGAGTCCAAGAAAATAGAGAAGAATCCTAAAAATACATATTATATATCAAAATTTTCACAAAAATAATACCTACCTATGAAAAATATAAAACTACTTGTTTAAGTTAAATAAAACACCATTAAATGTTAAAGTCACTAGAATTCTCAATAAATTGTAACAATATAAGAGAATGTCCTAAAAATTAATAAAAATCATTTTTTTTGTATAAAATAAACCTACTATTTTATAAAAATACTAACTTAATTCTTTTAAAAATAAAATTTTAAAGTTAATATTCAAAGACAATTGATCCTTTATGGAATTTTATAAAAATAAGATTAATACTTAAAATAAATAAAAATCATTTTTAAGATCTTGAATAAATATATTACACTATAAAAATATTAAAAATACTATTAGAAAGGTTTTTAATATTTTAAAGTAATAAATACTTGTCTATTACCTATTTTGAAAATTCTTTAAAAACATGTCTTAAATAAGAAATAACTATATTTCTCTAGAAATATTAAAACCTTAAAATCTAATTACTAAAGTTCTAAATCATAAATAAGATTTATAATAAACCTTAAGCATGGATCATTAACTTTATAATACTCTTTTAAAACCTAAATCAAAATACAAAACCACAATATTTAAGATAATTTTATACATCATTCACTAATGTTAAGAAGGAATGATCTTAACATCTAAATAATAGTTAACAAGACTTTAAATCTAACACATTAACATCATCATCTAATTATGCTTACATTAAATAAATACATATTATTTTCATAATAGCAAAACAAATATAATATAATCATCCACTTAAATATAAAGTGAATAATTCCACACATTAGCCATACTTATCATAAATTTAAAACTTGGGAATAATTAAAACATGTTACACTTTAAGTTTAGTTACCTTTTAAAGTTAACTTTAGTCTCAAAGCTTATAAACATCATGTCTAATAAATCACTTATGTTTTTATAGTTAACTTTGGTATATTTCAATTAAGATATAAAGCATCTCTAGTAAAAAAACTAATTGATCAATCACCAAGAGACATCGATTGCATTCTATTAACCATAAAGATTGTTTAAACCTTGGAAAAGAAATCTTTTCCTCAAATGTTATTCTTTTTTCCACTTTGAACAACAACTCTATAATAGTTCCTACAACTCTTAACAACTCAACCCAAGGACTTTTATCATAGTCACCAGATAAGAATTAATCATAATCACATTACTTTGTACTTTACTTGTATATTTTGGATTGTTAACACTTAAGATCCTTATAAATGCCATTATTTGTAAAGTAAAACTTGAAGATAAACCAACTCTCGAAAGAATTACCTAAACTCACTTCACTCAAAGTATTGGGGATTCACTTTGGGAGTTTTCCAAAATTCATAACATTACTTATGCACAAAAGCATATTGCCCTTTAAACATTAGTCCTTACCGAACCAATGATGCTGATTTCAGATATTGGATCTTATATCATCTCGAAGACCGTGAGTGCATAATCTTGCAATCACAAAAGGCAAGCTCACACTTGCTCATGTCCTTTGATTATTTTTTGTAAAGTATTTTACAAATCCAGTGTTGTCATCACCTGCATTTGAAAAAGGTCATAAAACACTACTTTCATAATAATATGATTATAGGTTATTTACCATGAGGTAATAACCTACTATGAAAGTTCCGGTGGTAAAGGAACATATTATCTAGGACTTAACAACCAATATCGCAAGTGATTCTTGCGCCATATATCACGCGTTAACCATGAGATTTGGAATGGGACGGAGAAGTCAGCTATATCCTTTTCCTTTCGTATGGAGGCAAGACTACCTTAACGTGACGTTGTGATTCCTTGTGCGGATCCAACATATAGGTGGGCACCCTTACACCCCACGCTTTTGGTGTCTAGATTATCTATGAGTGGTTTTTTAGTGGTATAGTCCATCTAATATGGAACTTGTCAGGGCATCACCAGCTCACAGAGTCTTTGGAAACTCGTCAGGGTTTTAGCCTGCCCGAAAGGGGGCTTAACGGAGGTGAGCTAGCCCCGAAGGATCGTGTAGACATATGGGGCCGCGGAGAGGGCAATGATTGGCTTGGATCATCTACTGGCCCCCACACCATAGGAAGTGTGAACGGGAAAGTTTGCCCGGTTGTGCAACAAGGATTTGATCTCTCATGGGTAAAGTAACGCACCTCTGGAGAGTGTAAGAACTCTAACTTGTTACTCCCTGTTCCGGGAAGGATCTACGAACGCGACGGGAAAGGAACTCCACGAAAGTTCTAGAAAACACGTGAATGCTGACGGACATAGCTTTTCAGAATAAAAGTAACCTTTGAAGAAGTGCTTACGAAAACTTGCATTGCCTATGACCTATGGTCCGTGGTTGTAGATATAGTTCATCAAACACTCCTTTTCTAGTGAACTTGCTTAGTACGCTCGTACTCAACGTATTGTCTTAACCCTTGCTAGATTTTGAAGCCATTAAGACGATGTCTACATCAAGTTATGCTCCAAGAATTATCATCAAAAGCTAAAGCTCTTCAATGAAGTCAAGAAAGTCAACGTATACATCAACTCAAGTGAATACGAAGTTACTGATTAGATAGGAATATAATATCTAGCCATAAAACCTATTTATATAGTGTATTGCAATAGCAACATTGCCAGACCAATAGTTCAGATACTAGTCTTATTAGTATGATAGTTTTTGAGTTGTTTATTTCTGATTCTTCTTTGTAAGAAGTTTCTTTCTCTCTCTTTAACCTGGAATGATCTCTGGATCTTTTGTAAAGAGTCAAGTTGTAACCTATAGTCATGTCTTGGACCTGCTGTGTTTCTGTTGTACCACTCTGAGGGATGTAATACCAGTGAACGGTGTTTCATTGGTGTTATGTCAACGACTATAGTGTACTACATCATGCAGTGGTATGCTGGGTCACCGCAATTGGTATCAGAGCATATGCTTTGACCATGGGATTAAAACCCTTTTAGGATGATCTGTAGGTTGGATAGTGACTACAGAAAGTCATCTTATCTAAATCTAATATTCTTATGACTTGTGATGAGTATCCACTTGAGGATAAACCTTGTCACAAAATGCTTAAGTCATTCCTGCTTAGGGTAGTTATCCATCTTTTCTGGGTATCGTACTAGTTCCAAGATGGTAGAACACCATTAATATGTCTTAAGTAAGCTGAAACAGTAATGTAGATTATGACTAAGTTTAGGATATTGTATGGAGTAGTTTAAATGGTGTAGCCTAACCATAAAATCCAAGTAAGATGATGGGATCTTATTGTCAATTGGTAACAATAAGACAACATAATGAAGACCATTAGAGCATATCTAGTTGTAATGGATAGTAAATCATGTGGGATTCACTTGAGAAATCTATGTGATGAAGTGAAATTATGTAAGATCAATGATACTACAATAAGAAGTAAAGTCATCATAATGAGATTAAATCTTAAATCATACGGAATAGGTAAAGCATAACGAGATCATGGTGAAATTAGCTCTGAAACCATAATGTAAGTGTAAATATGAAAAGTAATTAGTAAACTATCGTGAAGTAGAGTAAGAAAATAACATTATAGAACTATGATAGAAATCATAGGTGCTAGAAAATTCTAGTAATCTTTGGTTTAAGTTAGTAATAGAATCTGGTTAGTCATTTGGAGTGATCATGTGAGGTTAGTTTACTATTAAAGAATGGTTGGATATAGTGAGTCATTCCAAAAGTGAAACAGAGGGTTAGACAAAACCAAATTAAGACCACTTTGGTTAAGATTATCCTATTGCAGTTGAGCAATTTGGGTAAATGTCGAGACATAGAATAGTTGGAACCCTAAGTGCTAAGTATCACGATATAAACCTATATGAGGAGGTGTCATATACTACACAACTAAGCCTGTATTCTAGAGATATTATACTCAATTACTTTATTACGGGCTTATAATAGTGTGTGTTATATGTACCATATTTGGATTTCTTGGTTTTTCTTGGATCTTCTTGATTGACTATATCTGTACATGAAGTTTGACTTGGTGTGCAAATGCATGTTGCATCATCAAGTACTACTTGATGTTATAGACCTAGATAGAAAAGGGGAAATCGTGTAAGGGAGTGACGAGTTCTGAAGATCAAGATGAAGACTTACTTGAAGAATGAAGCTAAGTATAAAGAGTATCAACGCAATTTGAAGGATGGATCGAGTTTAGATTATTATTACCCAGCAAAAGAAGGAAGATTAATGTAGGAAATATATGGAGTAACAAGAAGTGATGAACTTAGGTTCACCCAGAGTTGGTGATGTTGCTAAGAAATTAATAAAGTAGTTGTGCCAAGTTCATGTAAGTATCATGAAAAGGGTGCAAATAAGTAAGTTTTGGAATCAAAATGGTATTCAAGCTCTGAAACTTCGGAGAGAATGCCGGTAGTATGTCGAAAACCGTAGGGTATTTCATACACCCTAGGATGGTTCACAGCTGGTATTTGTCTGCAGCTGGTATTTGGTTGACTTAGTTAACCAAATCATATTAGTATTGCATAAAGAGCATAAAACTTGGCCTAAGTTAAGTAAGACATAAAAGGAGTATAAAAATTAAAGTGACCGTCTTTCGAGACTCTTCGCGAAATTCGACCTACCAAAGAGAGAATGTCCAAATAGTAGGTAAGACAAATAATGTTGAAAATTCACTCCATAGATCCACAATAGTATGGGTATACCAAAAGATTTTTTATGAGACCTTAAACATGTAGAGTATAAGCTGAATAGAGACCAACATTCTAATTATGAAGCCAATGGTTACTATAAGGCAGTTTAGAGACCCTTAGTAAACCCTAAGGGGGGAAGTAAACAGTAAACGGAAGTACTGTTATCTAAATTCTAGAATCAAGATTGGA
This sequence comes from Avena longiglumis, assembly GCA_030063025.1. Classification (NCBI taxonomy): domain Eukaryota; kingdom Viridiplantae; phylum Streptophyta; class Magnoliopsida; order Poales; family Poaceae; genus Avena; species Avena longiglumis. Next base: position 94,242,681 of record CP125976.1, read on the forward strand.
GAAGAATTACTAACGTATGACAACATTACGCCTTATTTTCATAAGGTTAAAAGAAGTCATCATTATTAAAGTACTTTTGGAAGTATGTTTGGATGAAAGATCGAAGTTACTTCAAGGTAGTAGTACTCAAACCTTAAGGTAATTAATAAATGAAAGTTGAAGAAGTACTTAAGGTGATAATGAAAGCATTATCTAAGGCTTAATAAGGTAAAATCTTGAAGTTAACAAAATAGATTGATCTTAAAAGACTAATTCTAGAGGAAACAACTCTTAAGTGATCCTTAAGAGGTAATAGAGCACATCCAATTGAAAAGGTGTAGTGGAACGAGAAATTCCGATGGGTATGTAATAAATGTGTTCAACACCAATCTTCAAAAGGACTACTAGTATAATCTATATCATGACAAACCAAAAATTTAGTCTTTTGGCCACAACTATTGTCTAATAGAATCTAAAATCCTGTTTTAGTGAGACTTCATAGACCTTACTTAGTATGATAAGGAAGCTCGATGATCAAGTAAAGGAGTTGGATTATGATATCTAATTAGGGAAAATCAACTAAAGCAGAGACCCCAATTTAAGGATTTTATATTAAGGACTTATCCCTAAGGGATGATAGTAAAAGGAACTTTGGGGTATTGGAGACAACAAGTTGGAGATTGTAAAGTATGAAGATAATTCAAGGAAAAGGTTTGGATATAGGATACCACAGTTATTCCTATTTGAGATTACCATGGAGTTGAGAACTATCGTGATCAATACAAGTCAATTCCTCATTCTGAAACATAAGAGAGTATGAACTTCGAGGACGAAGTTTATTTTAAGGGGGAAAGTCTGTAACATCCTAGGATTAGCACCTCGAAATAGACATGACATATGTTTGTGCATTGCATTCATGCATAAGAAAATCTGGGGATTTTTCGCGCAAAACAAAAGAAGCGATAGAGGGATCGAGATCTCTCTTGTTCTGATGGAAACATCAGGACAGGTGCGATGGATTTGAACATAACCTCTATTGTACTTTTGTATTTTAGGGGAAGACAATTCAAATTTGAATATTTAATTTATAGATTTGAATACTAAAATAATTTGAAATAGAATAAGAATTGGAAATTAAATTATAATAAGAGATAAGAGGTGAACTCTTATTTATGAATAAGATACAATATTCACAATTATTCAAATTGAAACTTTAAAACACAAAGAGATAAGTGTTCCTCTTGCCTTGATGAAGTGGGGTTTAGTACATCATAGATGGGTGTTCGGAATTTGGACATGACCTTTGTTGATTTTATAATTTTGGGGAAAAGAATTTTCATTCAAGACTTCAAATATGAAATCATACAATTCAAATATAACTTGGATTTAAATTTAAACCTTAAACTATCATCAAATATTCCATAATCATAATACAAAATGGTAAAAGTAAATATAATCTTTATTACATAAATATGAATTTAAGAAAATACAAGTTATAAATAGTAAAGATCAATTACAATGAGTGAATACTAATATAATATTTAAAAGTAAAAGGTTAATCTTCATTACTTTAATATTAATATTACAAGGTTCTTACAAGTAAATAAAATTACAAATGAGTAAAGGAAAAATTCCTAATCTACTCTTGATCCTTTATCTGTATCTTTTCCTAATTCTTGATCCCTGCAAAATAACACAAGAGATAACAAAAAACAAAAGAATGGAAAATAAGGAATAAAAGGGGTTAGTTTGGTTTATTGCTCTCAGATATCAACAGTGTAGTGCATTGTTTTGTCTCCTCATTGAGCTGAGTTGTTTTTAGAAGGGGCAAGTTTCACCAAATGAATAGTATCTGTTCTTATCTAGTAGTGACATCAGTCTATGCATCACAAGCAAGGGGCAAGTTTCACGAGAGGAGGTAGAAAGTAAGGGGTAAAACCACTATAATTACTTGTGCTGATCTACAACAGTGCAAGCTAGTAGGTAAGTAGCATACACATAACTACATGTGTATGTGATGTCATCACAAGGAATCCTCAAAGAGAGATAGGAGTGCATAGTCGTAGCACTCACTAGTACCACTAGTTAGCACAACACACATTATCTTATCTCCTTTTTGTTTATCACACCTCAAGAACAGACTGCTCTCATAGCACCACAAGAACCACCCAGATCACCACCACACCACATGCTGGTTGCTTCGAGAAGCCATCCAATGGCAAGGACAAGGTGGATAAGGCCAGGCTATAGCTGTTGTAGTGGGTGGAGTAGTAAAAGGAGAGGGGAGCAGGATATCAAGATACAGGATCAAATAATCAAGATCCAACAATAGAACAAGCTCCAGGAAGCCAAGGTAGAGTAGTAGAAACTTTGGAATAGAAGTAGTGTATTCATATCTGTTCATATCAGCATAAGAGACAAAAGAAAGGATTTTTTAGAGAAAGATTTTCTCAGTTTTGCAAAGAAATGCTTTGCAAAACCATCATAGAAATCTTGAGGCCAACACAATATTTTTTTTTCATAAATGGTCCCAGCCTTAACATCATAGACAAGTATTCTTTCCAAATATTTCCATCATTTAATCATAGAAAGGATAGTCCCATATAGTGCAGCCAAACAGATAGCAGCAGATCATGCCACCTGAAGGATTGTTGTGCACATTCCAAAAGGAGGCACCACAGCAAAAACCTCCAGGTAGTAGAAGCCACCAGAGGGATCTAAATAAATATTCCAGCAACCAAATCCAAACTAGTCTGTAACTAGCAGATTTCTAGCAGATAAGAGAGGTCACTAGAACCACCCAAACACATATCTGCTCATAGCAAGTCATGTTACATTATACCTGATGATGTGCACACTCTAAGATGTTGGCTCCACAACACCTAGGTCATCTTAATATAGTTGTCATTAGATGATACATCAAGTTCCTCTCAACTTAAAAGGGCCATGTTATCTCTGCAAGAATGCAGGGTAACCACTTTAATCATTTTCCTAGTCCATGACCTAGGAATCATTGAAGAGTAAGTATTACATTATCAATGTAAATTTAGAATCATCACTGAACTTTAAACTCAACCAAGCACAACATTGAACCAAAGGTTCAGTCAAGCCAATAAACCACTGGTTCAAAACAGCACATCATGTTGTCAATAGTTCACTGTTGTGTACACTATCACTGAGAGGCATCACATCAGTAAACATCTATAAACAACAACTATTGAGTATTTGCAACAAACACATCCACAATCATTAAATCATCTTCCTGAATGCTTTCTTCAAGAAATCATATTTAACTCTAATTGTCAACAAGGATAGCCAAACATCATCTACCTAACTGCAAATTCAGGAATTAAGCACATATGTACTCACTGCCCAAAATAATAGGAAGCTATAGTATTATCAAATTAGTCTTAATTCTCACAGCTGAGCATAACAGTGAAAGCCCAGGCACAATTGTATATGCTTGGAAGAGAGCAGTCAAAGAGGACCATTTAATTATTACATGACCTTTGTCTCATAAACAATACAAGAAATCTAAACACTAGTGAAAGGATCGTATGGGCACCTAGAGGGGGGGGGTGAATAGGTGCTACTTCAAATTTTCTTCTTTTTCAAAATAAGGTTTGACAAAAGGTAAATTCTCTAGATAATGCAACTACGGTGAATTTACCTATATGACAATTATGCAAGGACTAACAAAACACAGAGTAGTAGCAAGTAAGTAAGGTGCGGTAAAGGATAGAAGTAACCGAAAAGTGGACGCGGAGACACAAGGATTTGTTTCCCGTAGTTCCTTCCTTTTGAGGGGAAGTACGTCTACGTTTGGAGAGGGGGTGGTTTCAAACCACCAACGCCACGAGAGGCCTCCCTTGTTCTTCGATGAATCTCACCCCAACGGGATCGATTCACCTTCCACTATATCGGCAACCTTCAAGGTGGAAGCCGGCACCGTTACAAGTTTGGGGCACACATCCACAACTTAATCGGAGGCTCCCAAATACAAGCAAGCTGTCAAAGCAATCAAAGACAAGCTTGTAAAAATCAAAACAAGAACTAGGGTTTCCAAGAAAACACTAGAGCAAAGGGGCCCTCAATGAAATGAGGGGGAAATGAAGATCTCTTTTTTTATTTTTTTGAGCTGAAATGAAGATCTCTTTTGGTGAAGTAGTAGATCGAGGCCTCCTCCTTCGATTCCCCAAAGATCAAGGACTTTGGGTGGTGGGATGAGGAGATCTTGAAGATTTGGGTGGCTCCAATGGACTCCAATGGTGGTCTTTGACTTTAATGAGCCGAGCCCTTTGTCCCAAGGTACCACGAAATATGGCCGTTGGAGTCATTAATGCAACGGTAGTACCGGTACTCAAGCGGTAGTACCTCTTGCAAGCAGTAATACCGGTCAAGTACCGGACCAGGTACCGGAGGTGCTTCGGTTCATTAGCTTTCTTAAGTTTTGGGCGGTATCGCCCTTGCGGTACTACCCGCAAGCGGTAGTACCGGTCGTAGGAAGCGGTACTACCGGTCTGGGCGGTAGTACCGGCCCCAAGTACCGCTTGGTACTGACCAAATGGAGAGGAGTGAGTGTTAGTCAGTATGCTCCGTCTTGATCGCCGAAGCAACGTGTCAAGCGGTAGTACCGCTTGTATCAAGAGGTACTACCGGTTGGACCGGTAGTGCCGCTCCGTGGTACTGGGTGATACTGACTAGCACACACCCTTATCAGTTTTGGACAGTGCCAACCGGTACTGGAACCGATAGTACCGGTGTCAAGCGGTAGTACCGGTCGTAGTTCCGGTACTACCGGTTGGCACAGTGGTTTTTCACAAGGAAATTGATATGCCAATATTTGTGCCACCTTTTATCAAACCTATGATACACTTAGCACACAGTTAAACCGATAAGTGTGTTGTTATCAAACATCAAAATCAGAGGGATAGGAAAATGCTCTTTCAGTCTCCCCCTTTTTGGTGTTTGATGACAATACACTTTTGCAAGATGATTTTAATAAAAAACATATGGAATTTGTAAAATAGAGACGGGGCTCCCCCTAGATGAGTAGAGACAAACCTCCCCCTCTATTTTACAAACCCAACATGGGTGCACAAATATTGATACTAGCATGTGAATTCATACCCCTTGCATAATAACATGTGATGATGAGAAATATATAGACAATAGATAACGCATATCATCACAAGATGGATCCAATGAAATAAACCACTTAGTCTCATACGATGGATCCAAGACATAACCACATAGTCTCACACATAAAACATAGTCTCATACATAACTAGAGGGAAATCGAAGTTCACAAGCAATAAAAGGATCAAGATAAGAACGAGCTTGTGACTTCCCATGCAACACCCGTGCCTAAAGTGCAACTTCTCCCCCTTTGGCATAAAGACGCCAAAAAGGGACAAGTGCAAAACTACCGTCCCAACGATCAATCATCCTCCTCCTCCTCATCCTCAAGGTCCTCCTCATCCTCGTAAGGGGGTGGGGCGCGGTGCGAGGAAGAGACATCATCGTACCAACGGCTATGCTGAGAGATCCACTGATCTTCTGGAGTGATGTTGTTCTCGGACCCCTCGGAGACGGTCAAACCCTGAGCAGACATCATTTCCTTCTGCCGAGCACTGGCTTTCTTGGCATACACATGCGCCTCATACATGCGCTTCTAGTTGTCAACCTGGAAGCAGAAGATCTTCTTGAGCTTGACCTCCATCCTTTTGGCCCAAGAGGGATTAGCATTCTTGCGACGAGAGACAACATAGTCAGTGTCATGACCACTGTCAGCATCCTTAGAGTCATCCTCATCCTCCTCACCCGCTGCAACGCGAGGTTTAGCATGTGTCTTGATCTTGAGTGCCTTTGGCCTGTGCACAATTAGAGAGCGAGTGGAGAGTTTCCTAGCAATGACGGGGCAATTTGACACAATGAGGGCCATAATATAAGGAGCAAATGGCGGAACCCTCCGAGAGTGTGCAGCAACAACCATCTCATTCCATATGAAGTTTGACACATCAAGAGGAGTGCCTAAGTCTCGGTTGAGGAAGGTGTTAAACAGCAAGTCAACAGAGAACCCATGTATCTCATCCTTGTTGCCTGCACGAGGAGCAACAGTCTCACGGAAAATGCGATGGAGAATGTCATATGTGGGGAGAAGATCCTTGATATTGCCAGCGACCCCACGACCCCGAATATACAAAGGTGTAACGACATCCTTTTTGGAGGGATGATCCCGCATGTGATAGATAAAACCACAAGGAACATCCCGGCCGCGATCTTCATACCCCAAGATTGCAGCAAACTCCGCTAGTGTAGCTTCCTTGACAACACCTTGAGTCATCCAGGTAATATTTCGAGTGCGGCCAGGTGGAAGTGTGCAGTGGCATAAAACTGGCAAATAAGGAGGGGATCATAGTCATACTGAAACTCCATAATGGGGAACAAGCCAAGGTGAGAGCAGATTTCCTTAGCTTCAGCAAATTAGTCAAGATTCTTATCAATGTGCCCCATGTCAATCCACTGCTGAGGCACCACCATCTGGATATTGGTCAAAAGAACCTCATGATAAACACGCTCTTGGAAATCATCATAGAAGAGAATGTCTTCCCTTGCCTCGCTCCGGTTGTGGGAGTATGCATTTTCAATCCGGAGAGCCCTAAACTCTGACTCAGAGATGTCTGACAGTTTCCTTGGCCCAGATGGCCCAGAGCTGAGACTTTTGGTACGCCCAGTGGAAGGGGGGGCGAGAGGGAGGGGCGCTGCCATGCCCAGCAGAGCGCTTGGTAACCCCTTCACAACCCCCATGACCACCTCGAGTGGCAGGCAACTTGGAACGTTGTCTTGGCTGTGGCATAACCTCTTCCTCAACAATCTCACGGCTAGACTTGGAGCGCTTGCGTGCACCCCGAGAACCACCTGCATTTGTGAAAGCACGAGGGAGGATAGCAGGGGGTAAGGGCACAAGAATAAAAAAGGAGCAAACGAGAGAATATAGTATTTAAGCAGAAAAATGTGATCAGTTTGGGCCGGTACTACCGGACCTTACAACCGGTAGTACCGCTTGCAAGCGGTAGTACCGGAAAAAGTTCCGGTACTACCGGTTGAGCAGAAAACGATCTTCAGATCTGATGGAAACGGACCAAATTGATGGCATTGAACTGCAAATAGACGATTCTACTCGGTAACAAAAAGTTCCGGTACTACCGGTTGAGCGTCACACGATCGTCAGATCTGATGGAAACGGACCAAATTGACGGCATTGAACTGCAAATAGACAATTCTACTCGGTAACAAGGAAGCATATGGCAGTACAACCGTTCAAATAGTCAATTTATCCACAAATCTAAGCCAAAACCGAGATCTAGTGGGGAAATCAAAAGGGGAGAGAAAGGGCGGTTGTACCGGGATCCATGGCGGTCGAAAGAGGTGGGAGCCCGCCAAGAGGCCGAATCCAAGGGGAATCCGGGGAGAGGAGGGCGCGGCAGAGCTCCGGTGGCTTCAAGGTCTCCTGCGGCGGCGCGGGTATGAGTGGAGGGAGTGGGGATGAATGGGGCACTGAGGGGTGCCTCCCCACGTGCGTCCAATATATACTAGGAAAACGCCGACCGGTAGTACCGGTTGCGGAAGCGGTAGTACCGCTCATAAGCAGTAGTACCGGTTCCCCAACCGGTAGTACCGGTGACCGGTAGTACCGGATATGTGGGCGGTACCGTTCTGGAGCGATTCACAGAGATGACCTGAACTACCAGTCCGTAGTACCGCTCCCACATCCGGTAGTACTGGTCCCATCTGATTCCAAATGCCAGGAAACAAGGATGATTCTTGTGCAGATAGAGAGAGGGTTTTCGTGAGGGAGTAAGGAGGCTTGGGTTTAGAAAAGTGAGCTGGGAGGCACATGCACTCTAAAAATCGAGAGAAAAGGAGTTCAAAACCAAACTAGAGTGCATGAGACTAAGAACGATGAAGGCAATTCACAAGATGACAATCATAAGTACAAATCAACTCAAAAATGACCAACATGAGTACGCACATCAACCTCTCGATTGAGAGGGGGCGGTGGTCTAGGCCACCATATTTGAGTATACTCGGCTTGGCACCACGAAGATATATCTTGGGTCCATTACCGAAACTCATCATCGATCTCACATATCACAAAATGATATTAAGAGGAATGATTTTGTTTACTTTGCGCATAATGGGGGGAGGGATAGTCCAATCAATTAGGACCGCACTCCCCCTATGTCCATGCCTACACCTAAACCAAATATGGGTCGAGTATTAGGTGAGAGTGCAAGATAATCAAGTCAAGCTCCTTGAATCTACGATATTTAGTTCATTCCTCAAGTAGCAAAACCTTGCTTCATCAAGTGTCTTCGTGAAGATATCGACAAGTTGATCTTTGGTTGAAACATAGGATAGATCAATATCACCTCGATCAACATGATCTCTAATGAAGTGATGACGAATCTCAATATGCTTTGTCCTTGTGTGATCCACTGGGTTGTATGCAATTTTGATGGAACTTTCATTGTCACATAGAAGAGGCACTTTGTCACAATGGACACTGTATTCCTTTAAAGTTTGACTCATCCATAGCAATTGAGTGCAAGCACTAGCGGCAGCAACATACTCGGCTTCAGCGGTGGAGAGAGATATACAATTTTGCTTCTTAGAAGACCAACATACCAAGGACCTACCAAGGATTGGCACGCCCCGTATTTTGATTTTCTATCATCCTTGTCCCCCGCCCAATCCGAATCCGTGTACCCACAGAGAGCAAATGTTGAACCTCGAGGATACCAAAGACCATAAAATGGGGTATGAACTAAATATCGAAAGATTCTCTTGACCGCCATTAAATGGCTTTCCTTAGGAGCCGCTTGATATCTTGCACACACACCTACACTCAACACAATATCGGGTCTAGATGCACAAAGGTAAAGCAAAGAACCAATCATAGACCGGTATACCTTTTGATCCACATCTTTACCATTTGGATTTTGTTCTAGACGAGTCTTTGTAGACATGGGAGTAGGAGCTCCATTCAAATCTTGCATTTTGAATCTCTTGAGCATATCTTGAGTATACTTGGCTTGGTTGAAGAATGTTCCTCCTCTAACTTGCTTGATCTCAAAGCCAATAAATACTTTCAACTCCCCCATCAAAGACATCCGGAACCTACTAGTCATAAGCTTTGAGAATTCATCATTAAAAGCTTTGTTAGATGAGCCAAAGATAATATCATCAACATATATTTGGCATACAAAAAGCTCCCCATTGACCCTCTTAGTAAAAAGAGTGGGATCTATTTTCCCAACCTCAAAGCCACGGTCAAACAATAACTCTCTAAGGTGCTCATACCACGTGCGTGGGGCTTGCTTGAGCCCATAGAGCGCCTTATCAAGTTTGTAGACATGGTTTGGGAAGTTGGGGTCCTCAAATCCTGGGGGTTGCTTAACATATACCAATTCATTTAAAGGACCATAAAGGAATGCACTTTCTACATCCATTTGTTGCAACTTAAAGTTATGATGTGCCGCATAAGCAAGAAGGATACGAATGGACTCAAGGCGAGACACGGGTGCATAAGTCTCTCCATAATCAATGCCTTCAATTTGAGAATACCCTAGTGCAACCAATCTAGCCTTGTTCCTTACTATAATTCCATGCTCATCTTGCTTGTTCTTGAATATCCACTTTGTTCCAATAACATTGCGGCAATCCTTTGGCTTCTCAACTAACTTCCACACTTTGTTTCTCTCAAAGTTGTTGAGCTCTTTGTGCATAGATTCTAACCAATCCGAATCTTCAAGAGCTTCCCACACTTTCTTTGGTTCAATCAAGGAGATGTGTGCTTGGTGTTCACTGAACCTCTTCAATTGTGCTCTTGTGGAAATTCCTTTCCTTAGATCTCCAACAACATTTTGGAGGGTGTGGTCTCTTATTTCCAACATTCTTTGCTTTCTAGCTTTGCGACGACCGTGGATCTCCTCATTGTTTCTTGGAGGACCCTCTTCATCATTTTGATCCTCGTCTTGACCATCAATTTGACCTTGATCATCATTGGATTCATCCTCTACATTGGGAGGCAAGGATTGACCTTGGTCTTGATCAAGTGCTCTTCTAGCATCAATTTGAGCTTGTCGCAAAACAGTTTGGATGGATCCTCCTTGACTAATTGACTTGGCACCACTTGACAACCCATCGAATGGACCAAGCTCCCTTTGACTAGAGTTCACACATTGATCACTATGTTGAGGGTCCACATCTTGTCTTTGGCTTGAGTCAATGTCCTCTTCGGTAGATGGAGCATGTTTTGGTTGTGAAGATGAGGGCTCCACTAGAGTGGAGCATAATTCTTCTCGATCCGCCATAAGGGGTTCCTCAACGGGGCGGATATAACCCACACCCATTCTTCCTATGGCATCCTGAGGCATTTCATCATCTGCATCACAAGCATCAACACGCCCCCCTTGGGGACCATCATATTCTTCGAAGGTCACACTACAAGATTCTATGACGGCTCCGGAGAGCTTGTCATAGATTCTATAAGTGTGAGATTCGAGACCATAGCCAACAAAAATACCCTCTAATGCTTTAGACTCGAATTTAGACAAACGAACACCTTTTATGAGATAGAAACACTTACAACCGAACACCCGGAAATAAGATATGTTGGGCTTGTTACCGGTAAGTATCTCATATGGAGTCTTGTTGATTTTCTTGCGGAGGTAGAGTCGGTTTGACGCATGGCAAGCGGTGGAGATGGCTTCGGCCCAGAAGTTGTTTGGAGATTTAAACTCCGCCAACATGGTCCTAGCCATCTCAATAAGAGTCCGGTTCTTCCTTTCGGCCACACCATTTTATTGAGGGGTGTATGCAGCGGAATATTGATGTTTAATCCCCTCATCACTAAGGAAATCATTCAAGGTATAGTTCTTGAACTCGGTGCCATTGTCACTTCTTATAATCAACACGGGAACATTGTGTTGCCGTTGAACCAAGTTGATGAAGTCGATAAAAGTCCTTTGAGTTTCACTCTTCAACTTGAAGAAATAAACCCAAGAGTATCTTGAAAAGTCGTCAACAATCACCAAACAATATTACTTCCCTCCAAGACTTGAATGAGATGGAGGACCAAATAGGTCCACATGGAGGAGTTCCAAGATCTTGTTAGACTTGATTTGGTTCGTGGGCTTGTGAGGAGCATCATGCATCTTCCCTAGAACACATGCCCTGCAAACACGATCTTTGGCAAAGGAAACATTTTCTTTTAGTCCAACTATATGGCCCTCTTTATGGAGACTTTGCAAAGTTCTCATATTGACATGGGCTAGTCGGCGGTGCCATAGCCAACCCACATCGGCCTTTCCATATAAGCACATCGGACCTGCAGTGGCTTGCCCCGAAAAGTCCACCACATACAAGTCATTTTCGACGTACCCAACGAAAGCGACCTTGAGAGACTTGCTCCACATGAGGACCACAATATCATCATCAACAAAGACGGCAAAGCCCATCTTTCCAAGAGCACGGACTGCAAGTAAATTTGATCCAAGGGTTTCAACAAGCATGACGTTCACGAGTGTAATGTCGTAAGCCACCACTACCTTGCCGAAACCCATTACCTTAGACTTTGACTTGTCGGCATATGTGACGGTGATTTGATCATCATTTGGCACCAAGTCCTTGACAATAGACGAGCTTCCGGTCATATAACTTGTGCAACCACTATCGATCACCCATTTTGACCCTCCGGAAGCATAAGTCTACAAAAGATCAAGCTAGTTTTTAGGTACCCATTTTTCAATGGGTCCTCTTTTGTTAGCAACAAGGGTCTTGGGAACCCAAATAGACCAGGCAATATAACCGTCATAAGGACCAACATATTGTGCATACACATCACCATAGTAATCACGCATTAGAACATAGTGAGGGTTAGCACTTCCCGCAAAGTCATCATGTGACATAGTTTTACCATTTGTGGTCTTACTCTCCACAATGGTCTTGTTGGTCTCTTGTGCGGGCTTGTCCTTCTTCTTCTTATTGTTCTTCTTATTGGTTTTGGAAACAAAACCAATGCCCCCTTTATCACCACTACGCCTTTGCTTACTCAAAAGATCATCAATGGTCTTGTTGCCTTGTGGAAATGTGGCCTTAGCAAGCTCCCCCTTCAACCTAGCATTCTCTTCAAGAATAGTTGTGCTACTAGATGGAATGAAGTTACTAGGTGAAGGAATATTGGCCAATTTAGTTTGAAGAGTTTCATGGGACTTTGTGAGTGACAAGAGTTCACCCTCCAAGGCCTTGTGGGCCTTGTTAAGAAAGCTAAAGTCCTCGGCAAGTTTTTCATGAACCACGCCAAACTCAACCTTGTCCTTTTTAGCTCTTTTATATTTAGCAATAGCATGATCACGCTCTTTGATGAGTTTGTTAACAATAATGTCATTGGCCTCATCAAGCCCTTCAAGTTTTAATTAAAGTGACAACCTAGTTTCTTGTTCTTCTTCTAGAGCATTGTTTAGGGCCTCTAGCTCAATCATATGTTCATGCCAAGTTTACATCTTACATCTAGAATCTCTTGAGTATGTGATAGTTGATCTAAGATGTTTCCAAAATATAGCTTAGCATCACCTTCTAGGTTAGTCATAAACTCATCAAAGGCAATTAATTCCTTTTCAACATCAAGAGACATCTCATCATCAATTTCATCATTATCTAAGTGAGTAGAGCGGGATGATGAAGATACCTCCCTTCCTCTTGCCATAAGGCAAGTGGCGTTCTTGGTGGAAGAGTTCTCATTTGGAGAATCGAAGAGTGAGAATGTCGGAGTAGAGGTGGTGGCAAGAGCAGCCACACCATGAGAAGTTTCCTCTTCGTCATCTTCATCATCTTCATTGTCGGATGAGTACTCTTCATGAGTGATCAAGAAAATTTCTCCCGGCTTCTTGTTGATGGGATTCTTTTTGATGAAAGGTTTCTTGTATGGTCCCTTGAGAGTCTTCTTCAACACAAGCTTTCCACCATGATCTTATCTCTTCTCATAGGGGCAACTAGCCACAAAGTGGTAGCGGTCACCACAATTAAATCAAGTTCTCAACCTTGTGTTATTCTCTCTTTTCCCATTTGGATTGCTTCTCCGTTCCATTTCCATCTTGGCCTTGGCGGGGTTCTTCCAAAAGTTCTTTGCATAGAAAGCCATATATTGACCATGAGCAATCTTGACTTCATCGGTATGGTCCATGGAAAGCCCTTCATCACTATCATATTCATCCCCATGGTCCACAACTTTGGCCTTCAACGCAACATTGACAACATTGCTCATACCAAGGGCACGAGCACGAGAATCTTTGGCATTCTTGGCGGCAACCTTGAAAGCAGCCATCTCTTTCATAACTTCATTTGAGGTCATGAGATGGTAGTTGTGTCTTACTTGTAGGCTCTTCAAGTCGGTGGGCTCAAAAGGCATGAGTGCACTCACATATTTCCTTTTTATCCATGCATCATCTATATGTGAGGCACCCACATTCCTAAAAGCAGTGGCGGTGGTCTTGAGCCTTCGGTAAATGTCTTCGCGATCTTCACCTTCTTTCATGTAGAAGCCTTCGGCTTCATTGCTTAGAGCATCATATCAGTTCCTCCTCATACTCTCATTTCCAATAAACAACACAGTGAGAGCATCCCAAGCTTCCTTGGCAATGCTAAAGTGCTCAATGTGTGGATAATCCTTTGTCCCCAAACCTTGTTGAATCATATGCAAAGTAGTGGCATTGAGTTGACTATTAACAAACTCTCTTCTTGTCAAGTTGTTTGGATCCCCAATAAAGAGTCCATGCTCGATGATGTTCCATAGTTCAATGTAAGAGTTGCGCATATGAGTCCTCATTAGTGATTGCCATTGAGCAAAAGTAGCAGATTCTTCAAGCTTAGGTGGGTCACCTCTATTGTAAACATGAGGGTGAGGGATTGGAGGGTCGGGAGAGTACCATGAGTCACGGTGCTCACCCTTCCCACCATTGTGTGTGGAGGAATTAACGTTGTCAAGTTTACCCCCCACCACCATACCTCGGGGGATACCGGTGTATTCCCTTTAGGTAAAATGGATGGTTGATCCTCTTGAGGAGATGGAGGTGATGAGCTTTCTTTGTCTTTAAGAAGTTGCTCGAGCATCTTCTTGACTTAGTTGACCAAGGAAGAGCTCAATCTTGTTTCCAAGTTTTTGAGATCTTCCATGGTCACCGGTGTCGACTCACTACCACCATCCCTATCGTTGCTACCCATATTCTCTTAGGCGGTAAAGCCCGAATAAAGAGCCGAGGCTCTGATACCAATTGAAAGGATTGTATGGGCACCTAGAGGGGGGGTGAATAGGTGCTACTTCAAATTTTCTTCTTTTTCAAATTAAGGTTTGACAAAAGATAAATTCTCTAGATAATGCAACTACGGTGAATTTACCTATATGACAATTATGCAAGGACTAACACAACACAATGTAGTAGCAAGTAAGTAAGGTGCGGTAAAGGATAGAATTAACCGAAAAGTGGACGCGGAGACACAATGATTTGTTTCCCGTAGTTCCTTCCTTTTGAGGGGAAGTACGTCTACGTTTTGAGAGGGGGTGGTTTCAAACCACCAATGCCACGAGAGGCCTCCCTTGTTCTCCGATGAATCTTCAACCTTCCACTATATCGGCAACCTTCAAGGTGGAAGCCGGCACCGTTACAAGTTTGGGGCACACATCCACAACTTAATCGGAGGCTCCCAAATACAAGCAAGCTATCAAAGCAATCAAAGACAAGCTTGTAAGAATCAAAACAAGAACTAGGGTTTCCAAGAAAATACTAGAGCAAAGGGGCCCTCAATGAAATGAGGGGGAAATGAAGATCTCTTTTGGTGAAGTAGTAGATCGGGGCCTCCTCCTTCGATTCCCCAAATATCAAGGACTTTGGGTGGTGGGATGAGGAGATATTGAAGATTTGGGTGGCTCCAATGGAGTCATTAATGCACCGGTAGTACCGGTACTCAAGCGGTAGTACCGCTTGCAAGCGGTACTAACGGTCAAGTACCGGACCAGGTACCGGAGGTGCTTCAGTTCATTAGCTTTCTTTAGTTTTGGGCGGTATCGCCCTTGCGATACTACCCCCAAGCGGTAGTACCGGTCGTAGGAAGCGGTACTACCGGTCTGGGCGGTAGTACCGGCCCCAAGTACCACTTGGTACTGACCAAAATGTGGAGGAGTGAGTGTTAGTCAGTATGCTCCGTGCTCGAAAGCCGACGCAGTGTCAAGCGGTAGTACCGCTTGTATCAAGAGGTACTACCGGTTGGACCGGTAGTGCCGCTCCGTGGTACCAGGTGATACTGACTAGCACACACCCTTATCAGTTTTGGACAGTGCCAACCGGTACTGGAACCAATAGTACCAGTGTCAAGCAGTAGCACCGGTTGTAGTTCCGGTACTACCAGTTGGCACAGTGGTTTTTCACAAGGAAATTGATATGCCAATATTTGTGGCACCTCTTATCAAACCTGTGATACACTTAGCACACAGTTAAACCGATAAGTGTGTTGTTATCAAACATCAAAATCAGAGGGATAGGAAAATGCTCTTTCAACCAGCATTTTACATTAGTGAATCATCGTTGGCACACTTTAAAGGATCTTACAGATCAAATATAAGGGGGATGTCACGACATAAATCTCTAGAAGATGTTACTGGGAACCTAGGATCTTTAGTGGAAAAGGGTAACAGTAAAAGATGTAGAGAGAGGAGAAGGAGTACCTACTTGGGGCGAGTCCTAGCTCGCCGAATAGGAGATAGAGGCAACAAGTGTAGCAACACGGTGACACGGTGGGCACCGAGGCGCCTGTACCACGCTGAGCCATCCCAGCAGCGACCGTAGTGCGCGGAGAGTGTCGTAGCCAAGCAGCAGCAGCGCCGGAATCGACAACGGACAGGCCAAGGCAGAACTAGGGTTTCGGCCAAACGGGTGCGAGGCCACGATTGAACCCAATCGACAAGGAGAAGGGAAGAGGAGATCCGGCAGACCAAAGCACATGGCGATGGCAGTGGCACAGTTTAGCCGGCATTGGTCGGTGAAACGCAAGCGATGGTGTGTGGAGGAAGCAGAGAACAGGCGGAAGCGAGGGTGTGCCTATGTGTAGGAGATAGGAGGGAGGGGTGAGATGGGTCGTGGTGTGAATGGCCCGAGCAAGGTCCAATTGGGCCAAGCTGGCCCATCCCAACCAAATAGGCCAATATAAATAAAATAAGAAAAGAAAAACAATTAGAATTTCCCAAAATAACCCTACAAATTCCTAAGAGTCCAAGAAAATAGAGAAGAATCCTAAAAATACATATAATATATCAAAATGTTCACAAAAATAATACCTACGTAAGAAAAACATAAAACTACTTGTTTAAGTTAAATAAAATACCATTAAATGTTAAAGTCACTAGAATTCTCAAAATTATAACAATATAAGAGAATGTCCTAAAAATTAATAAAAATCATTTTTGTGTATAAAAATAAACCTACTATTTTATAAAAATACTAACTTAATTCTCTTATAAATAAAATTTTAAAGTTAATATTCAAAGACAATTGACCCTTTATGGAATTTTATAAACATAAGATTAATACTTAAAAATAATAAAAAATCATTTTAAAGATCTTGAATAAATATATTACACTATAAAAATATTAAGAATACTATCAGAATGGTTTTTAATATTTTAAAGTAATAAATCCTTGTCTATTACCTATTTTGAAAATTCTTTAAAAACATTTATTAAATAAGAAATAATTATATTTGTCTAGAAATATTAAAACCTTAAAATCTAATTACTAAAGTTCTAGACCGTAACTAAGATTTATAATAAACCTTAAGCATAGATCATTAATTTTATAATACTCTTTTAAACCCTAAATCAAAATTCAAAACCACAATCTTTAAGATAATTTTATACATCATTCACTAATGTTAAGAAGGAATGATCTTAACATCTAAATAATAGTTAACATGACTTTAAATCTAACACATTAACATCATCATCTAATTATGCTTCCATTAAATAAATACATATTATTTTAATTATAGCAAAACAAATATAATCTAATCATTCACTTAAATATAAAGTGAATAATTCCACACCTTAGTCATACTTATCATAAATTTAAAACTTGGGAATAATTAAAACATGTTACACTTTAAGTTTAGTTACCTTTTAAAGTTAACTTTAGTCTCAAAGCTTATAAACATCATGTCTAATAAATCACTTATGTTTTTATAGTTAAATTTGGTCTATTTCAATTAAGACATAAAGCATCTCTAGTAAAAAAACTAATTGATCAATCACCAAGAGTCATCAATCGCATTCTATTAACCATAAAGATTGTTTAAATCTTGGAAAAGAAATCTTTTCCTCAAATGTTATTATTTTTGACACTTCGAACAACAACTCTATAATAGTTCCTCCAACTCTTAACAACTCAACCCAAGGACTTTTATCATAGTCTCCAGAAAATAATTAATCATAATCACATTACTTTGTACTTTACTTGTATATTTTGGATCATCTATTGGGTCCCACACCATATGAAGTGTGGATGGGAAAGATCGCCTGGTTGTGCAACAAGGATTTGATCTCTCATGGGTAAAGTAACACACCTCTACAGAGTGTAAGAACTGTAACTTGTTACTCCCTGTTCCGGGAAGGAGCTTCGAACGCGACAGGAAAGGAACTCCACAAAAGTTCTGGTAAACCCGTGAAGGCTGACGGGCATAGATTTTCAGAATAAAAGCAACCTGATACGTCAAAAACGTATCTATAATTTTTTATGCTCCATGCTTATTTAGTATCTACTTTGCTTTACTTGTCTACACTTTGAGGTGATTTTTACATGTTTTCTGGTACTAACCTACTAACAAGTTGCAACAGTGCCAGATGCCTGTTTTTTGCTGTTTTTGGTTTCATAAAAGTTAGTAAAGAAATATTCTCGGAATTGGACGGGACAAACTTCAAAGTCAATTACTTTTCGTGGGGAACAAGAAGACTAGAGGGGAGCCGGGGAGGCGAGCCAGAGGGGCCAAACCCCCCAGGCGCGACCACAGGTGGGCCCGCGCCTGGCTAGGGTTTGGTGCCCCTGGACGGCCCCTCTGCCTCCCCCTTTTCCTATAAGAAGCCCCTGATGCAGAAACCCTGAGTACCCTATCAAATATCCATGAAACTGTCTTTAGCCGCCGCCACCATCGTCCATAGATCGGGAGGATCTGAAGTTCTCCCGGCACCCTGCCGGAGGGGAGATCATCCCGAAGGCCTTCTCTCCGGTATGATACGTGAGTAGTTCCACCTTGGACTATGGGTCCATGTAGTAGCTAGATGGTTGTATCTCCTCCTTTGTGCTTTCATGTATAGATCTTGTGAGCTCCGTTCATGATCAAGATCTAATCTATTTGTAATCATGCATGTTGTGTTTGCGGGGATCCGATGGATATTGAGATTATTATGTTGGTTTGATTAATGGTTTTGTATTTATGATTCTATCATGTCTGTGTTGTTTGTGATCTTGCTTGCTCTCCGTTGCTAGTGGTTATCTTTGCCAAGTAGTTGCTAGTGACTCTAAGAGGGAGTATTTATGCTCGATAGTGGGTTCATGCCTCTAGTTTCCAAGGGAAGTGACAATAATCTCTTCGGTTGTAGATGTGATGTTGCTACTAGGGAGAAAACAACGGTCTCTTGTTCATGGAACATGTGGACTGTTTACCTTACACACTTTTCTTAAAGCAGTTGTCTGTTGCTTGCAACTTAATACTAGAGGGGGTTCAGATGATAACCTGAAGGTGGACTTCTAGTCATATATGTAGTTGGATGGCGGTCTATGTATCTTGTTGTATTGCCCAATCAAATCTCATAGGATCTTTCTGACTAGTAATTGCATTGTTATGCCTTGCTCAATTCCTGTCAATTGCCCTGCTGTAATTTGTTTACCCTTCATGCCATGTTGTTTATCTAAGGAGAGCACCTCTAGTGAACTATGGACCCCGGTCCAATCTTTACCATCAATACATCTTCCACTGTTACTTGTTTACTTGCTGAAAACCATTACCTTCCACACCATATGTTTAATCCTTTGTTACAGCAAACCGGTGAGCTTGACAACCTCACTGATTCGTTGGGGGCAAAGTCTTGAGTTTGTGTTGTGCAGGTCTCCGCGTTGCTTGCAACACCTATGTGACGTTTCCTTCCTCCTACTGGTTCGATAACGTCGGTTTCGTACTGAGGTAAAACTTGCTGTTGTGCTGCTTCACACCTTGCTCTTGGGGTTTCCTGACGAAGCGCTCCCACTTGGACTAGCGCTGCATCAAGCTTTTTTCTGGCGTCGTTGCCGGGGAGGCTTAGGACGTCTTCACAAGGGGAGTCCTTCACTTCTTTTCTCTTTACTTTGTTTTCAGTTTGCTTTGTTTCTCTTGCCTGGTTTTGTTTGCCTCTTTCCAAAAAAACCCCAAAAATAGTCTAGTTTGGTTTGCTTTCTTTATTCAAAAACACACAAAAAATTAGTTCCTACTCTAGTTGCTACCATGTCTAGTTTTGGGCCAACCTCTATTTCTCCTATGATATAAATCTCCACTTTTAAGCAAAAAAGTGAAGAAAGTTTTAAGGAGGCCTGGTCTAGAATCTCTGCTTTCTAGAGGGAAACTGAGCCTGAGGTAAGCGTCAACTTGGTTATTGATAGTTTCTACCGCGGTATTGCTCTTCGTTATAGATATGCTTTGGATGTTGTGGCTGAGAAAGATTTTTTTGCTATGTACTGAGGATGAAGCTTATGATGCCATAAGGAAATTAATCATGATCTATGGTACACATGGCAAGTCTGATTCCTCTTTCACGAGTATTTTTGCTAGGTTGAACAAACTTGAGACCGGTATTTCTGCTATGAACAGTTGTTATCACACGCTTAGGGCTTACCATGATTATGTTCCATAAATTCTGAGCCTGCAAAGTGGTTCCCCACAATCAAAGTCTCAATAAACACTACACTTTTTTATGCTCACTGTGATATCATGTCTGAATTTTATCTCATGCCTAAATATATTTATGATTCCTTGAGTCTTTGGGGGCTTATTGAAGGAGGAGAGGAAATATCTCTTGCCAACAATGCCACTATATTACCCATTGGAATAGCTGAAGGTGTGTTTACAAAAATCTCAGGAAAAATGGTGACTACTGATTATCTTGTTATTGAATGTGTAGGCAAGGGACAGATCACACTTGCAAGGTCTCTACTAAAACACCTTGGGGCAGTGATAGATGTGGGAAAAGACATCATGCATTTTGCTCCTCCGGTAAGCAATCATATCTCCCCTAAGGAAAAGAAGAAAGGTAAGAAAGGAAAGAACAAGAAGGTTGCTTCTTCATTTGAAAATACTTGATTCGTGTTTCTTCTTGTGCCTAACTTAAAGGCGTTAAAGAAAAGTACTTGTTGGGAGATAACACAAGATTTTCCTTGAGTCCTGGAAGTTATTACTTCAGTAAGGCTGGTCATAGTGGGGAGTAACTTAGAGTAGTAACATGCATGTGTTACTAGTCTAAGTTACTACCTTCATAGTGGAAAATAACATCTGTGTGTGTCATGCAAAGTCTCATTTATTGCAATGTAGACTCATTTTGTCTTAAAATGTGTGATGTTATGGTAACATAGCTAGTTACCACCAGCCTCTCTCTCATCACTTAATTGCATGCCATGTCATCTAAATGCTTAGTTAGCAATACATGTAGGACTATGTTACTATCCTAGTTACTCCCACTATGACTAGCCTAATGACCTCTCCTTATCCTTTTTGTTTGCTTTTTGTGCCAAGAATGACCTCTAATGAGAGGGAAATAAGATTTGGGGAGTTGCTGTCCCAAAACAGATTTCTGTCCCCCACCATAAAAATTTGCGAGGAGTATATGTAACTCGGATTGAGCTCAAAATTTACGAATAAATCCCCCAGTATGTTAGCTAACTTTAGTTAGTTCAATACTTTTTTATTTGAGAAACAGAAGATGTTCGAAAAAATCAGTTTCTACCTGCTGGTCTGTTTTGGCAGATTTCTGCCATTATTTGCATTTGCTTCTTATTGATTCCTTTTTGAGTTATTTTTGGGAAATCGAGATTTTTGAAGGAGTTGCTACAGTAGCTCGTGTTTTTAGTGAAAGGTCTTGCTGTTCCAAAGCTTTTCCAGTGGTATAATATCTTTTGAATAAACTAATGTTGCTAATGAAAATTGTGTGAAGTTTTGTATGAAGAAAAAAAATTCAGGTGTAGAGAGAGAATGATGTAATGAGATGACGAATGGACAAAATCTCAAGCTTGGGGATGCCACCATGGTGTCACCCCAAGAAATATCCAAGAGGTACAAGCGTCAAAGCTTGGGGATGCCATCCTTCACCAATAAAAAGCTCAGGTCTGTCTAGACACTTCACTTTTATTGTTTCATGCACAGTTGTGTTGTTCTTGGAGCGTCTTAGTTTTTGTTTGATTTGCTTAGGTTGTTTAGTTTGCTTGAATAAAGTAAGTTTGGACCCCCGTTCCCGCCGTGTTGTTTTGCAACTAAGTTTGCTTGGTGTTGGAAAGGAGTAGTAAGTTCCTGATTGAAGTGCAAGAGGAGCTTGCATTGACTGTGACTTAGACTTTAGCATGACATGCTAGGTGTTGTTTTAGCATTATGCTTAGTGATTATTGCTGTAGCATGTCTTGTTCCAAACAATTGGGATTGCTTAGTGTGCCTTGAAGAAATTATGCGTTGTTTTAGCATGCAAAAGCATAGTATTGTGGTATTCTCCTTTGATGTTTTGCTTGGGTTGACTTGGCACATGCTTTGTAAGGTTCCCAACCTTTAATAAGGTAGAGATCCCTGTGTTTACAATGCTAGTCCCTGGATCAATAGCTAGCATCCACAGTTAAGATGTAATATCAAGAAACAAAGGTCATAATACAATTTTATAACCAGGAATAAAATAATTTATTACATCTTACATAGCTCATTTGGCTATCTCATTACAAGGCAGCAAAATTTAACAACAACATGGGGTCTTTCATCTTCAAAGTGCCACAGGCAGACATGTTGGTTGTAGACTTGTAATCCTACTTCACTAATATCAAACAAACCTGCAACATAACAAGTTACAAACACAAGGGTCAATACATTTGAATTGTATTAGCAAGTGATACTATGGTGGTATAGTGGAGTCTATCATCTATATGCATTTGTCTAAGTGGAGCTTAGGCTTGCTTTGCTCAAAATAGTTTTTCCTTAACATTTGAAAACACTAAGTTTTTGCTTGACAAAATCTTTCCCAAGGCATCTCCCAATAGAAATTGGTGATCCTTTCAATCCTTGTTCAACCACAAGTTTTTAACTTAGAAATTTGAATGATGAGATTCTTGATAGCTTCCATGTCTTGATGCTCAAATTGTCCTTTGCCAGGGACATGGCTAAGTACTTAGATTTTACACTCTGCAGAGGTGGTGCACTTTCCCCACAAGACTTGGTTTCACCAAGACAAGATCTTTCAGAAGCCTTCCCTTAGACCATAATGGACGCGCTCCAACCTATCAAACCCCTACCACCAACTGTCCATTTGGCTAAGTTATTGCAATCTATATGATCCAGGCAGAGCCCATAATGCCAAGTGGCTGCACTTGAAGCTTCTCAACATTTGACATCTCAAATCTCTTTGTTCCTGGGTGGCCATCCACAAGTGAGACACCAAGTTTTCCCCAGCATACTGGACTTGGTGATGCCCAAGTTTTCCCCAGCATACTGGACTTGCATGACCACTCAACACAAACCATTCCTTCCATTCCACCCAGGTGATTCATTCACTTAGTTGTTTTATTAAACAAAACACAAGTCCTCAGACTTAGAAATTTTTCCATAGTATGAATATATATGTCTTGTTTTCTATTAGCTAAGCTAAGAATGATAGTCGTAGGAATCTTAACTTAGGAAAATTCTAATAAGGTTTCATCTACTAGGATTTCCCATAGCATGGTTTATACTTAGCAAAAATTCCATGCAAGTTTTACTTAGAAATATCACTAATGCATAGTGAAGATAATGGGACAAAAGTATGAAGCATCACTTGCCTTTTTGGTAGAGGGTATAAGTTCACTTCTTGATCTTTGCAATGCTCACATACTTCAAATCACTACAATTCAATCAAGCAAACAATATATCAATCCACCATTCAAGCAATTCATCACATAAAATGATAGAAACAAAACAATACATGCAAGCATGTCAAAGATTGTTTTATTTGAAAAAGTGGTTTCTAATGGTTCATAAACATTTGAAAACACCTAATGGTCATTTTATAGAGTGGCAAAATCATTTGTATAAGATTTTACTTCATAAACCATTTTTACATCAAGTCATTATTTTATGTGGTGAAGAAATGCTTTTAATAAGGCAAAATTCTATAGGTTTCACAAAATATGTTTTCAAACCATATAACCTTGTGTTTAGGGTCAGAGAGTTTATTTCCAAAACATTTCTCTAAGGTTTTCTTCAAAAACCATTTTTAATAATTAAACCATATTTTTATTTGACTAGAAATGGTTTAAATCAAGAGTTTATTCTTTTGCTTCACCAAATACATTTTTGAAACCACCAATTAAATTTCTAGGGTCAGTAGGTTCAAAACAAATCATTTGCCAAAGATTTTATCCTCAAATTCATTTTAGAACAATTTCTATATTCTAAACATGCATACATAAGTTTCTGTAAAAACAAGCAATTTAACAGAAGCAATTTTCTAAACAAAGTGCATGGTTGGCTAGGGCTTGTTTTTCTGAATCCATTGATATAAAGTTTGCAAAATTTGGACGTGTAGATTAAAAGTAATAGATTTTACAAAATCTAGCGTCTAATAGATCAAATCTGTTTTAATTCAAACGAGCAGAGACACGTGGCTAATTCCTATTCGTCTGTACCGCTTCGGTTGGATCGAGCGATGGCAGCCTTTGGATTTAAGTGGAATCACACGGCCCAGAAGCAAGCGTACCCTTTCAGTTAAGTTTCTATCCTAATCGTCAGATCAAGATCCTACGGCTACCAGGTGCTTGCCAGGATCTGGCGGCGCGAGCGACGGTGGCTGGCGGCGGCACGGTCTAGTAGTGGCGAAGCTGGCGATAGAGGAAGCGAGGAAGAGTAAGGGGATGCTCACCAGGTTCGCAGAGTCGCGGTGGTGCTCAAGGTGCTCGCGAGAGTGAAAGGGGCGCACGGGGTTCACGGCAATTGCTCACCGTAGTTGAGTTGCGCCTCGGGTGCTCTCTGTTGAAGACGGTGGCAAGGCTACGGTGCACGCCAGAGAGAAAAGGTAGTGTAGTTAGATGCGCGGGGTCACGGCGAGCACGCGTGTGTGAAAGAGAAGGAGAGGCGCGGTCAGGTTCTTACCAGAGACTTCGCCGGAGAGGAAATAGACAGTGGCGGCGGTGGTCTTGGTCGTTGTCGAGGCTGTGGGGCGTGCGGGGACGAGCTGGAGCTACGAGGAGATGCGCCTAGAGGTGGGGAGCAGGTGAGAGTGGTCTAGGGGGCAAGGGGCAGTGAGGGGCTGCCGGAATCGTCGCCGGAGCGTCGTTGGACAGAGGACGGTGCAAAGAGCAATTGGGTAGCCTGGGGGCGCGCTAGGGTGAGGCGACTGGGGGAAAATGGAGAGGGGGCGTGACCGTTTAATTGTGCGTGATCACAACGAGTAATGGATGCAGCGTTAAGGCGAATTAAGCCCGCGGAATAATAGCCAGAAACGGCGACGAGGGAAGGAAGAAGGGGTCGTCGCGGGTAGGAAGAAGGTGAGGTGGCAGTGGGGTCGTCTCGTCAGCGATAGAGGGGAAGGGGGATGGGTCCAGGCTGTCAGTGAGGGCGTGGGTTAAGTCTGAGGTGAGAAAACGTTTCGCTCGTGAGAGGGAGAAGTGGGATGGACTGGGCCTAGTTGGGCTAGTTGGGCTGGGTCGGCTTGGTTCTTTTTTTTTGTTCTGTTTGCTTTTCTTTCTTATCATTTGATTTTTCTATTTTGATTTTGAATAAGCAATTCAAACATTCATTTGAATTCAATCCTTTGCCAAATTTTGTGTAGGTTTAAATATTGATTTGTAATATATTCTGATGTCAATTTTTTAAATAAAACTTTATTCTTTTTAGGGTCTTTTATTTATTTGATTAGGCCCTTGTTTTTAATTCAAATAGGATTTAATAATATTTTCAAACACCATTTAAGTTTCTAAAAACTTTCCAAATCTTTTCAGTAGGTTTTTATTTGATCAATAGGGTGTCAAATAATTCATCTTGAATTATTTGGAAAGTATTTAATTTGATTCATGATTCATTTGAATTGGGTATTTGTTTTAATTCCAATGGAATTTAATATAGTTTTTTTAATTCCCTAAAGTTTATTTGGAAGATTTCTTTAATCTTAATTAAGTTGAATTAAACAACTTTTATTTCACTTGGGTAAATTCCAAAATACTATTTTCTCATGAATTATATAATTATTCTTATTAGAGATTTGTCTTTGTTAAAATAGGGATAGAATGGTTAATGCCATTTTATTTTATTTTGGAAATTCTTTATCCTTTTATTTTATTTGATTTGGATTATATTCATTCCATTTGCTTAATGGATTAGGCCAAGATTTAGTTTGGTCTTTGAATATTCTTTTTTTAATATTTCTTTCTTCATCTTATAAAATCCATATCTTTTTATTTAGAGATCTAAACTTGGTGATTCCAATTTGTAAAATATTGTTTAATATTTGCTTATCCTTTTAAATCTCTTTAGGATTATTTTCTCACCATTTGGTATGGATTTATAGATAAAGGTTTTATTAGCTTTGGAAATTTAATTCCTTGTCTTATTTAAATTCATAAGATTTTATCTATGGCTCCAAATTAAGTGAAACCAATTTCTATGGTTTTATAATATTTCTATTTGTCTTTCTTGATCATTTGAAAACGTTTGTTGACAAATTTTTATATGGATCAAATCCATAGGCTTGGAGATAACTTGGAAATGATTTTTATTCCATTAGGGTTTAGGGTTTGGTTTTATTTTCCAAGTGTTTAAATTTCCAGATACATTTAATGAGGAAAGCATTTCTTTTGATTTGGATTTTGTTGAATTCAAACTTTAATTAAAGTTTGTTCAAGATGGGATTTTAAGTTTCCATTTAGAAACAAAAGTTTCTTTTCACCCTGATTTTCAACAAAAATTTATTTTGTTTATTTATTTTTCACATTACAAGATTTGGAAAATCTTTGGATGTGACAGGCTACCACCCTTAAAATAAATCTCGCCCCGAGATTTGGGGGGGCTAGGGGTTACAAATTGGATCAAAGCAACTAGGGTACTACCACCCTTAAAAATTTTCCAACTAGATTACATCTTGGCTTGCTTGGGATCTTGTTGAAATCTCTCTGGGCAAACATCTGCATAGTGTCCTTTGTTTCCACACTTGAAACATGTGACAAGGCTGAGATCCTTCATAGGCTTGTTTATCTTGTGCTTCATCTTTTCTGGACAATTGCTTGCATAATGTCCTTGGTTACCACAGTTGTAACATGTGATAAGATTGAGTTCATCACGTATCTTCTATGGACAAGTTGCTACATAATGGCCTAGCTCTTTGTAGTTGTTGCACCACACTTGGCTAATTTCCTTATACTTATGCTTCTCTGGACATTCACTGGCATAGTGTCCCATTTCTTTGCAATGACCACATTGCACATGGCTTTTGTCCTTCTTTTTCTTGGGTTTCTCCAAAGCTAGGAGTGCTTCTAGTTCATGTTCTTCATATGTTATCTCAAAGGTAGGAACAGTTCCTGGTCTCCTTGACCTTCTATTATTCCTTGGATAATACATATGTCTCCTCTTTGGTCCTTTAAATTGAGTCATGTTGCTAGGAGGTACAAGCTGAGATTTTCCTTTGTCTTCATCCTTCTTGGTAGACTTGGCTCTCTCATGGTAGTCTGCAATCAGTTGTTGCACTGCACCTTGTTTCCTTTGTTGAACTATGGAATAGATGGGGCATTGGACAGGGACATGATTGTTTCCTTCACATAGGTAACAAGTAGCTTGAGATGTGGGGCATTGGTCAATTGGATGTTTCTCTTCACAGTTAGGGCATTGATCTTCATGCTCCTTGGAAGTGTGATCCTTGTCTCCACAAATATTGCAAGCTTGGGTTCCTTCTAGAATAACATCTTTGTCATCCTTGTTGTCACAAACTCCTTGGGAAGAGTTGTCTCCCATGTGGGTCCAGGCTGTCAGTGAGGGCGTGGGTTAAGTCTGCGGTGAGAGAACATTTCGCTCGTGAGAGGGAGAGGTGGGCTGGAATGGGCCTAGTTGGGCTAGTTGGGCTGGGTCGGCTTGGTTCTCTTTTTTTTTGTTCTGTTTGCTTTTCTTTTTCTCATTTGATTTTTTTGTTTTGATTTTGAATAAGCAGTTCAAACATTCATTTGAATTCAATCCTTTGCCAAATTTTGTGTAGGTTTAAATATTGATTTGTAATATATTCTGATCTCAATTTTTTAAATAAACTGTATTCTTTTTAGGGTCTTTTATTTATTTGATTAGGCCCTTGTTTTTAATTCAAATAGGATTTAATAATATTTTCAAACACCATTTAAGTTTCTAAAAACTTTCCAAATCTTTTCAGTAGATTTTTATTTGATCAATAGGGTGTCGAATTATTTGGAAAGTATTTAATTTGATTCATGATTCATTTGAATCGGGTATTTGTTTTAATTCCAATGGAATTTAATATAGTTTTTTTAATTCCCTAAAGTTTATTTGGAAGATTTCTTTAATCTTAATTAAGTTGAATTAAACAACTTTTATTTCACTTGGGTAAATTCCAAAATACTATTTTCTCATGAATTATATAATTATTCTTATTAGAGATTTGTCTTTGTTAAAATAGGGATAGAATGGTTAATGCCATTTTATTTTATTTTGGAAATTCTTTATCCTTTTATTTTATTTTATTTGGATTATATTCATTCCATTTGCTTAATGGTTTAATATTTCTTTCTTCATCTTATAAAATCCATATCTTTTTTATTTAGAGATCCAAACTTGGTGATTCCAATTTGTAAAATCTTGTTTAATATTTTCTTATCCTTTTAAATCTCTTTAGGATTATTTGATCACCATTTGCTATGGATTTATAGATAAAGGTTTTATTAGCTTTGGAAATTTAATTCCTTGTCTTATTTAAATTCATAAGATTTTATCTATGGCTCCAAATTAAGTGAAACCAATTTCTATGGTTTTATAATATTTCTATTTGTCTTTCTTGATCATTTGAAAATGTTTGTTGACAAAATTTTATATGGATCAAATCCATAGGCTTGGAGATAACTTGGAAATGATTTTTATTCCATTAGGGTTTAGGGTTTGGTTTTATTTTCCAAGTGTTTAAATTTCTAGATACATTTAATGAGGAAAGCATTTCTTTTGATTTGGATTTTGTTGAATTCAAACAATTAAAGTTTGTTCAAGATGGGATTTTAAGTTTCCATTTAGAAACAAAAGTTTCTTTTCACCCTGATTTTCAACAAAAAATTATTTTGTTTATTTATTTTTCACATTAGAAGATTTGGAAAAATTTTGGGATGTGACATGCTTACACCATGTTATGACTATGACAAGTCACTATTAGCCTCTATGATCATTTAGTTCTTGACTTGTAGTACCACTCTTTGCTTTGATTAGTATGCTTTTTTTGCATTGCATGATTATGGCCATTATGCTCTCTTAGTTGGTTGCTCCCAGTCTTTTCCTAGCCTCCACTTGTATGAGAAAGTTCTACTCATGCTTCCAACTCCCAAGCAGTGGCGGAGCCAAGGCCCGCATGCCCGGGCAGCTGCCCGGGCTAAGCTTGTGGTTTTTATTTTAAGTAGTACTGAAAAGTGAAGCTTTATGATAGAAATTACGGAGCAAGAACTAAGAAAATCAATTTTATTTAGACCTTGCCCGGGCAATGACGATGAGCTGCCTCCGCCACTACTCCCAAGAAACCAAGTTTTTCCAAAGTGTCCACTATAAACTCCTATGCATGGTGTGTTACACTATTCCAAGTATATTCTTGTTTTCAACTATCTTCCAATTAAAAACTGATTTGTTATGTGAAAACTTAGTGATTAAAGCCCTCACGAACTTGATGGCACACTTTATTCTTTGCCCCTAATAAACTTGAACCATTGAGACAACTTTTTGTTGTATATGCTTGCACTTATAAGTTGGGATTAGCAGAACCGTGCTGTCACGGGGAACGTTTTCAACATTGCACTTGTACTTTTGTACTCCGTTGGTATCTTGATCTTTTGTCTATGGATGTCACATGTGTGAAATGAAGTGGGAACTTGTAAGTCCATGGAGTTTGTATTCTGTGTTGGAGAAACGCCTGGGCGCTAGCCTAAGCCATGCCTAATCATGGTGGAAACTTACAGCATCACCATAGTGAGATATCTATGAAGCATCCTCAATAAAAAGCTATGCATATGGTAAATAAAAAGATTGCTGAGATGCTCATTGTCTGCTTGCCTTGTCATTTTGGTTATGGGAAAGCTCCTGTACCATGTGCAAGGGGTACCCCGTTGGTGGTTCTCAATGATATGCAAATACTTACAGTGACAAGAACTTGCTTGGGCCCAAAGTTGAGTATCCATGAGGTGTGTCCCTCATATTAAAGGGACTTGAGATTGCCAACTTATACTTTGTCAAACATATACTCCAGCTTTGCCACTTTAACCTTAACCACTTTAAGATGCTTATGATAGGGGCAATGAGGGCTGAAAGATAATAAGTACCATAATTTTTGGAAGCTCTTTTTGAAACTTTTAATCCCCGCTTCCTTTATAAAAAAGGCTTTTCTTCCATCATTATTTGAGTATACACCTTCTACCTTTAAGCATCGTTAAGAGAGCATAGTTGTCATTTTGTGTGCAGTGTTCCAAAGCTTATTAATTGATGCTTATTGTGATATTACTTGTTCTTGTGCTACTTGTTTCTAGTCACCCTTGTGAACTTTGCAGGTGTCCTATGCATCTATATTGCTACTCTATGAGGGACAAGCTAATTGCCACTATGTTATGTTTTCTGTATGAGAAACAAACAAACGTTTTTCAATGCATGTTATTCATGATCTTTGTTTGTAGCTTGCCATGTTGCATGCATAGTTACTATGTCCTATTGTTAGAACTCCATTCTTTCATGCACATGTTTAGAGTTCTTTGATCCCAGTTTTCAATGTTTGCAAATGGTTGGATCTTTATTGTGAGGGTGCATGTTCACCTTAAAAATTATTCTGTTTATCACTTACCTACTCGAGGACAAGCATGAGTTAAGCTTGGGGATGTTGATTCGTCAGAAACGTATCTATAATTTTTTATGCTCCATGCTTGTTTAGTATCTACTTTGCTTTACTTGTCTACACTTTGAGGTGCTTTTTACATGTTTTCTGGTACTAACCTACTAACAAGTTGCAATAGTGTCGGATGCCTATTTTTTGCTGTTTTTGGTTTTAGAAAAGTTAGTAAAGAAATATTCTCGGAATTGGACGAGATAAACGTCAAAGTCAATTACTTTCCGTGGGGAACAAGAAGACCATAGGGGAGCCGGGGAGGTGAGCCAGAGGGGCCAAACCCCCCAAAGTGCGGCCACACATGGGCCCGCGCCTGGCTAGGGTTTGGTGCCCCTGGCCGGCCCCTCTGCCTCCCCCTTCGCCTATAAGAAGCCCCCGATGCAAAAACCTTGAATACCTGATCAAATATCCATGAAACCGTCTGTAGCCACTGCCACCATCGTCCCTAGATCGGGGGAGATCTGAAGTTCTTCCCGGCACCCTGCCAGAGGGGAGATCATCCCGGAGGCCTTCTCTCCGGTATGATGCGTGAGTAGTTCCACCTTGTACTATGGGTCCATGTAGTAGCTAGATGGTTGTATCTCCTCCTTTGTGCTTTCATGTATAGATCTTGTGAGCTCCGGTCATGATCAAGATCTAATCTATTTGTGACCATGCATGTTGTGTTTGCGGGGATCTGATGGATATTGAGATTATTATGTTCGTTTGATTAATGGTTTTGTCTTTATGATTCTATTATGTGTGTGTTGTTTGTGATCTTGCATGCTCTCCGTTTCTAGTGGTTATCTTGGCCAAGTAGTTTCTAGTGACTCCAAGAGGGAGTATTTATGCTCGATAGTGGGTTCATGCCTCTAGTTTTCAAGGGAAGTGACAATAATCTCTTCGGTTGTAGATGTGATGTTGATACTAGGGAGAAAACAACGGTCTCTTGTTCATGGAACATGCGGACTGATTACCTTACACACTTTGCTTAAAGCAGATGTCTGTTGCTTGCAACTTAATACTAGAGGGGGTTCGGATGATATCCTGAAGGTGGACTTATAGTCATAGATATAGTTGGATGGCGGTCTATGTATCTTGTTGTATTGCCCAATCAAATCTCAGAGGATCTTTCTGACTAGTAATTGCATTGTTATGCCTTGCTCAGTTCCTGTCAATTGCCCTGCTGTAATTTGTTTACCCTTCATGCCATGTAGTTTATCTAAGGACAGCACCTCTAGTGAACTATGGACCCCGGTACAATCTTTACCATCAATACAACTTCCACGGTTACTTGTTTACTTGCTGCAAACCATTACCTTCCACACCATACGTTTAATCCTTTGTTACAGCAAACCGGTGAGCTTGACAACCTCGCTGATTCGTTGGGGCAAAGTCTTGAGTTTGTGTTGTGCAGGTCTTCGTGTTGCTTGCAACACCTGTGTGATGTTTCCTTCCTCCTACTGGTTCGATAACCTCGGTTTCTTACTGAGGGAAAACTTGCTGCTGTGCTGCTTCACACCTTACTCTTGGGGTTTACCAACGAAGCGCTCCCACTTGGACTAGCGTTGCATCACAACCTTTGAAGAAATGTTTACAAAAACTTGCATCGCCTACAACCTATGGTCCGTGGCTATAGATATAGTGCATCAAACACTCCTTTTCTAGTGAACTTGCTGAGTATGCTCGTACTCAACGTATCTTCTTAACCCTTGCTAGATTTTGAAGTCATTAAGACGATGTCTACATCAAGTTATGCTTCAGGAATCATCATCAAAAGCTAAAGCTCTTCAATGAAGTCAAGAAAGTCAACGTATACATCAACTCAAGTGAAGACGAAGTTACTAATTAGATAGGAATATAATCTCTAGACATAAAACCTATTTATGTAGTGTATTGCAATAGCAGCAATGCCAAACCAATAGTTCAGATACTAGTCTTATTAGTATGATAGTTTTTGAGTTGTTTATTTCTGTTTCTTCTTTGTAAGAAGTTTCTTTCTCTCTCTTTAACCTAGAATGATCTCTGGATCTTTTGTAAAGAGTCGAGTTGTAACCTATAGTCATGTATTGGACCTGCTGTGTTTCTGTTGTACCACTCTAAGGGATGTAATACCAGTGAACGGTGTTTCATTTGTGTTATGTCAACGACTATAGTGTACTACATCATGCAGTGGTATGCTCGGTCATCGCAGTGAGTCTTATAGTGAAATAGGATTTTTGGCATATTTTCCGGGATTTTTTCCGATAGTTGATTTTCTGCATAAAAGCTAGACACCAAGGCTATTCTGCTGAAAACAGCGTCAGTCCGTGTTAGTTGTATCCAAATCACACAAGTTTAGAGGAAAAACAATAGCAAAAGTGTTCGGGAAAGTAGATACGTTTTGGACGTATCAGAGATTTACCCAGGTTCAAGCCCTCATAGAGAAAAACCTACTTCTTATATGTCTGATTTTATTGATGAAGGGTACAGAGTCGTCGGCTTGCTAGATGTGATCTAGCTTACTATGGATTGGTGTGAATCGATTGTCAAGGTGCCCTCCCCATTGGCTCCTCCTAGCCTTTACATGAGAGGCTGGGTATGAGAGTCCAATCCGGGTCGGTTATAGAAAAAAGGTAACTCTATGGCTATATCGGCTACATAATGAGATTTGCCTTGTTTATCATGTCTGGTTTCTAGGCTTCAGATGCTTATAAAACGTTTGGGTCCTTATGGGCCTTGCCCTGGATCTGTACCAGGTATGTAAATGATGGAAACCTAATAGGTCATACCCATGTCAAGTGCCCCAGCCGCTACTAACACGCCCCTTAGTGTTCGTCCAAGATGCAGCTCCCGACACCTCTCCTCTATTTGTTCTATGCAGATGTGTTCGGTGAAACCCAAACTCCAAGAAATCCTAAAATCATAGTGTTAGAAGTCTATAGGTTATCTCAAAGATGCACACTGCGAACCATTAAAAAAGAAAAGATCTACATATCCTTTTAGAGAGAAAATATCCTAATTTTGATTCATCTTCTTCCTAATGGACTTAGACTAAAACACAAAACTTCAGTTCCCTGCCAAAGAAGAAAAACTAATCTCAACTATTGAGGTGGTACCTGTCAGACTTTCTCATTGACAACAAGAATAAGTATCTCATTCTCCTTCCTTATCGTCCCTCTAAGTCATTCACTAGCTAGCTAACATAATGCTTTCTCATATATTTTCCATTATATGATTGGTTTGATAAACTATTTTTTACAACAACCAATGTGTTCTTATTGTTATGCATCCAAGAACTTGCCTAACTTTCATCATGGATTCGACTAGAAGCTTGAGGAAAGTCTACAGGGAAATACACGATATGGATGAAGCTCTTCCAGTTCGACAACAATGGAGGACACATAATAAGGAGAAAGAGAAAGAAAGGTAGCAGCTTGCCATGCTTTGGCTTGAACGAAGACTTCCCTTACCTGCAACAAGTTGAGAACACTGTTGTGGACGCCTACTACGTCATCCATCACATGGGGCAAACAATTAGAGAATAAGAAAGGTAGAGATTGGAGGGATGATTCTCGCACCTCCTGTTGAAGCTTGCGAATATCATCGACGATAAAGGTGTGCTCCATGGTGATGTACACGGTGGGGAGAAGGTGAAGGCTCGCTTGGAGCAACATGGTAACTACAAGCCGTTCAACACGGTTGGTGGACTTCTTCCATTTCTAAACTTTGTTAACTTGATCGTGTCATTTTATGTGCACCTCTAAGATTGTTGAGTACTATGTGAGTTACTTTGTGCTTTCAGTGTGTTAACATTTTTGTAGACTTGTTTAATTAGCTATCGAGTAGTAGACTTGTTTAATTAGCTATAGAGTTTCCTTTTTCTATTTTGTGTTTAAAGTTAACTAGCATAGTGGCCCTAGCAAATGCGAGGGCTCAGTCTCCATTATTTTGATAGTGTTTGAAATATAAAGTCATAATTTCATAGATATTCATGTCGTGAGACAGGAAGTTAATAGTCCATTAATAATTTCACAGTCGGTAAATTTATCATCTCACATTAGGTGTGTATAGGATACCAAGAAAGCGTAAAACCTGCACACTTTGGATTTAGATGGTTGATACGTCGTAAACGTATCTATAATTTTTGGCGTTTCATGCTTGTTTAGTATCTACTTTGCTTTGCTTAGTCTACACTTATTTAGTGATCTGAGCGCATCAATGGTTTTCACTTACAACGTTGTCATGTCATGGTTTAGCATATCAAATAAGAAAAACTTTTCAACCCAAGGCATTCACAAGTATCAACTCATTCATACCTGCTCGACTTTCGCAGGTTGGAAAATGTGTTATCTTGCATTGCTTCTCAGGCTCACGCAATTACCATAAACTATCAAAATAATCGTATAAATAGAGTTATCCTATCTCTATAGGAATTTTGATCAAATGACCTTTTCAGACATATCTTATATTTTGCACGTGCAGGACCTTTATAAATGGGAGGATTAAATGAAATGGCAATTGATTGGTAAAATGAAATTTAAACTTTAGTGTACAACTCACTTGAGTAAATACTTCCGTTCGTGTGAAAGGTTGAAGAAAATTGGACAACAAGGTATAAAAGCCTAGTATCCAGTTTTCCAAGAGATAGAAATGATCACACGACCATGTTGCTTGCTCGCCTTTGCTGTATAGTGCTGGTGCACGTCCGCATCAACTCGTTAAGTGTAAGGGTAAAAAAAATGAACGCATTCACGCGCATCCATAATCTTCTGAGGCCAGCACATGTATGACATAATATGGCCAAAAACTACCACTCTCGGGTTTCGGCATGCATGCACCTTCCCGGCCGATGGGTAGATCGCCCTTCACTCCTTTTGCGTATCACCGCGTGCCCACACCACAGAAGAGATAATGCCACGGTATATTCACGAATTTGGAAGAACCGATTGCAAATTCGTGCAAGATTTCACCTTGTGTAGTTGTGTGCACATCGCTGGTGCAGTGTCCCTCTTCACCAGTCGTCGTCGAGCTCGTGACTTTGTCGATCGAGTTCATATCTCTGCTGGCTCTTCTTCATCCTCCTGTACAGCCCCGGACGCTTCCAACTTCCAAGCACCAGCGCGACCACAGCCACAAATGGCGTTGCTAACAACCTCTCTACTGCTTCTCCCCCTCCTCGTCACGGCGACGCCGGTCGCAGGATCCAGCGAGAAGATCGCGCCGCGCACAGGCACAGGCCTGATCAAGTGCTACGACGACGCGGCGCCGGCGCCCACCAACGGCAGCAGGGCGTTCCGCGCCAGCCTGCGCCGGCTCCTCCGCGCGCTCCCCTCCGCCGCCGCGCCAACGGGCTTCGCCTCCACGAGTTCCACCGGCCGCCACCGCCACCGCGCGTTCGCCCGCGCCCTCTGCTTCGGCGAGCCCACGGAGCCGTCCGAGTGCCTCGGGTGCCTGTCCGGCGCGGCCAGGACCCTCACCTCCGGGTGCCGCGCCACCACCCGCCGCGCCGGCGTCTGGACCGACGCGTGCTTCCTCGCCTACGCGGACACCGACTACTCCACGCCCAGCGAGGACGCCTTCCGCTCGCGCGTGCTCCTCGGGGGCCACGTCGCCGTCCCCGTCCCCGCTGACGCGACAGGTCTAAACTACTCCGGGCGCCTGCATGCCGAGGCCGTCACCTGGGCACAGCTCGTGGCCGAGGGCGCGGCTTTCAATATCACAGCGCCGCGGATGGTGTCCACGGCGGACGAGACCAGCGACGCCGGCTGGCCCGTGACCCTGAGGACCACGGTGCGCGTGCTGGCGCAGTGCGGCAGGGACCGTTCCGAGGTCGAGTGCAGCCTGTGCCTGTCCGACTCGGCGCGAGCCGTGGGCTGGGACCTCGACGCCGCCCGCGGCGACGGTGGCGTGGCGGCTGCGGTGGTGGGCTTCGGCTGCTACCTACGCTTCGAGGTCTCCTCTTCGCCAGCGTCTGGAAACGTTGGCATTGAGCTCTCTCTTCTCTCTCTCTCTCTCTCTCTCTCTCTCTCTCTCTCTCTCTCTCTCTCTCTCTCTCTCTCTCTCTCTCTCTGAGTACGTGAACTAATACAGTACATTTTCTTTTTCTTTGTTTGTCTACTGCGTCATTGGAAGCCTTTTCACAGCAATTACTTTCTTTGTATCATTGGCTTCGGCAGTTCTACGGAACCTGCAATGACCCTTCTCCCTTGACCCTTCACAGCAATTACTTTCTTTGTATAATTAAGCACCAAATCGTATCTCTTAGACTCTTACATGTATATAACATCTTTACACAAAAATCACAGCAGCAACGAGTTACAGCAAAGAAAAAATGAATATGTGTATCAAAGAGAGAAAATTCAATCCAAACGCCGAAAGCAAAGGAGGCAGCAGCGGCGCCGGCGACGCGACACGGTGGTCGGCGTCCTCGATCGATCAGCCGCGGCACAAGGTGATGCTGGAGCAGCCGCGCTCGTAGGGGTAGGCCTCGGCGCCGGGGCGGCAGTTGTAGTAGGACGCGCCCTGCACCGGGCACGGCACGTTGTTGGCGTACAGCGCGCCGTAGCTGATGTACGACATGTAGCTCGACGCCGCGTCTGCGGCGGGGCCCTCGGCCGGAGCCACGGCGCCCAGGTCCTCCAGCCACCGCCTGGAGCCGAGCTCGACGGTCTCGCCGTGGAACGGCGCCGCGGCGACGGCGGCGACGACGGCGGCCAGGAGGAGGAAGAGTAGAGGCAAAGCGCGCCGTGCCATTGTGGTATGAAGGATCGATGGAGCTGGACGTGCGAGGAGCTTATGCTGTGGGAGGGAGCGCGCGGGGGTTTTAAACGAGGATCGGGGCGGGGAGGAGAAGGGTTCGCCGGATCGATACGGGTGGGTGACCACTCTGCCCTTTGACTTTCAGGCCAGCAATATGATTGGGGCTCCACTACGGCTCCCGGCCGAAGTTTTTTATTTTTTGAGAATCCCGGCCGAAGAAATTGGCTATGCCTATGTGTGCAAATGACAGCTGGAGCATATTTCTACAATCAACCCTCTTTTTTTTAAAAAAAAGGGGTTTCGTATTCAAATCATAATGTTGAAACCAACTGTGAATTGAGTTGATGGAGGGAAATAAAATATAACTAAATGATAAAAATTAACGATAATTTTGAAAAACCCTAGGTTTTTTTTGACATTTAGGAAAAATACGTGTCCTACAGTTTTTGGCCGCAATAACCTAAAATAAAAGGTATTATACAGTTTTGGCCAAAAAAATCAATTAGACCCCTCATTTTGGTCTAATTCACGATTCCTCGAATTACTCAAAAATCCTTGGGGCGCTAAATTTTTAGCTCGTGGTGGTCTTCTTGCCGCCTTTGGTGCAACATTGCGTATGTCGTCGATTTTGGTTGCCCCTTCGACGTCGTGCTGCCTATAACACCCCCCACTGTTTGTCGCACCATTCTTGCATCTTTGGTCGCACGTGGCTTGTCTTTCCCTTCTACACCGAGTAGACCCGAGCAACCGCCATGAATCTGGTGCAGAGCTCCACGGGGTACCCTACAACACTCAGGATGTTCGCCGTTGGCCACTCCATTGCGTAGTTGCCGCCGATGATTGGCAGAGGGCGCGATGTCGAGGTAGCTACCGACATGCCTGATTTGCCGACCGTAGGTCCTCTCCATCCCGATTTTCCGCACCGCCCTCTTTGTCCGCCAGTTCTTTTAACAATCCAAAAGTAAATTTTCCCTCGTTCCTTAGATTTTTAGTTTAGGAAGTTCCCATAATGATTTTTAACATAGGAATTATTATAAATTCTTGTAGACGAGATTGTCCATGAGTCAGACCGTGCAATTTTTTCGAGGACTTGTCATCATCGGACTCTTATATACATGGCTTCGTTCACGCCAACGACGTTTAGAACCTCATCATGAATCTCGCTATGAAGGAACTTTTTTCTGCGAGACGCTGTGAAGGAACTTGAAGATACCAAGATAATAAAGCAGAGACGATCAACAACTGCTCATCTTTGCATCCCTCAAAACTGAGCTCTCTGGCATGAAATGCGTCGGCTTGCAAGTACACTTTTTTTGCCAACATCTATCCTTCATGGTCTAAATATGTAAAGACCCTCCAACATTCTCAAGGTAAAAAAATGTTTTTTCAAGCTCAAGAAGCATGTCAAAAGATATCGAGAGTTTTTTTTGCTATGTTCGAGGTCCTACTTGTTTCTGAGATAAGAAATCCCTCACAAATAACATGGAAGGAAGGTGCAATTCTACACAACATGATCTTTGAGAATGAGTGACTTGAAGTTTTACTTTGACAATGTTGGTAGTTGTGTCAACACATATCCAATTTTGTGATGATCTCACTGAGCATCATTGGCAGTTCTATGATAGATAATCTCCCAATTTATTCATATGTATTTGAACTCTTTGTTGCATTCCAAACCATTTGTTGCGGTTCGGATCATTCATTATTTGTTTAGTTATTTGGATTTAATTTATTATTATATCTTTTACATTGAAACATTAATAAATTTGATTTATATTGTTTTGCCCAAAATCACAAATATATGTGCTAAAATACTAACCCTATTTTCCAGAAATCCAATTCGGCTCACGGGGTGTGGTTGAACCCATTGTTTGAAAACATATTATAAAATGTAAAAAAAATTCTTATGTATATCTGGACATTCTATATTCACACACAAGTTTTCGGGAAAAATTAATATTTTTATGTCCTGTGTAAAAAAGACAAATTCGGATGCTACAACATGATTATTGTTGGATATTTTTGTTGTCTTTTTTACACAAGCTACATAATTTTTTCTTATTTTCCAAAAATATATGTGTGAACACCAATTTTTGGATGTACACACGAATAAGTTTTTTAAAATTTTTACATTTTAAATTTTGATATTTATTTATGTATTTCTGTAACAGGTCCATCTGCACGTGTGAGCCGAAGACAAAACAATCATGTACATGTTCAACTTTACTGTAAACCGATAAGAAAAAGGCCCAATGGCCTTCAGGAAGGCCCAGTTGATCCGAAGCAAGGCCTAGGGTTTATGCAGGTATTAAATCCAAATCCGGTCGCCTTGTGATCCCCCTCCTCCTTCCTGCCCACCACCACCGCCGTCGTCGCCGCAGCACCCGTCTCCTCCTTCAACCGAGGTATGTCGCAGTTCGCCATTCCAGATTCCACCCAAATCCATCTTCAATAATCTTGCCCCGTGCCAGCTACACGTAGGTTATCCATGAATCATGTATTTGGGGATGATTTGGTTGATCTCGCAAAATTTGTGTTCTACTTGTATACCGGTCAGCATCGGTTAGAACTTTTTTGTTCGTGATTACGTGCTTTAGATGTTGCGAACTTCCTCACGTTCGATCCCCGATAGAAGAGGGATGGGTTTTATTTCTGTTTTTTTTTGCGGGTAGATGGGTTTTATTTCTGTAACTGCTAAACCTTTTAAGAAGATATTTTAGATTGTTTAGTGGCAGTGATAGCTCTGAGTTGTGATATAATTCACTGAGTACGCTTGAATCATTGAATGTGTGGCCTTTATTTCTTAGAATGACGGTTGATCTTCTTATCATAATAACTTCCTCCTTGCAGACTGGTTGGATGTTGGGGGTATTAAAACATTGTTTTTTAGGCTGATTTTATTCATCATCTAGTTTCTATGCCCGGTTACATCACATATGTAAAGTTTAGTTCATGCATTGGAAACAAAGACACCCATACCAAGTTTGCTTGCTTGCTTGCTTGATGAAGGGTTAGGGTCTTGTTTGCCACCCTGACAAAACATAGTTGATAAAAGTTATCGCTTTATCCTTTTAGAGAGAGTTTTGGATGGAAAATAGACCATATAATTTCTGCTGGTTGGACAGTCAGTGTGGTCTGGTTTCAATCTATGGTCCGTAGTTCGGTACTGTTGTGTGTTGACAGAGATTGTGTTCTCTGGAACAAACCGTTTCAGAGTCACTCTTGTTCTTGGGTCTGATCCATTGAGCTATCTCTTATAATTGTCTTCTTTGTTCTTAGCATCCTTTGTCATTAGTTTCACTGCTAAATATGAGCTTGTTTTGTTGATAACCAGCAGTAGTGTTCCGGCATCCCACCAATTGTCACCATGGAGAACGAGGAGGGAAAGATGGTCGACCTCTATGTCCCCAGGAAGTGGTACGTACTGTTATGTTTTTGGTGAAATACAGCAGCGTTGGCAACACTTTCTCATATTTGCTTCGTATGGTTCCTGCAGTTCTGCCACAAACAGGATCATAACTGCCAAGGACCACGCTTCTGTCCAGATCAACATCGGGCATGTGGATGAGAATGGGCTTTATGATGGCCGTTTCACCACGTTTGCTCTCTCTGGTTTCGTCCGTGGCCAGGTGCTTTACCCCTATTATGTTGACACCGCGCGTTTGTTTAGCACGCTGTATGAAGGATCCAGATGCTCTATGCTCTATTCTGATTCTTCTTTTGTGGATTTGTGTTTGTTATTTATTTTTCTGTCTTTCTGATCAGAAAGATGTTGATCATGTTATTGACATACTTGTGGTTCCCTTTGATGGCTTGATGTGTGCGGAATCAGTTTCTTAAGATATCCTTGCATAAAGACAGTAAAGTCAAGTTAGGTAATAGTGTTAGCAAAACATTCTAGTAAACTAGTTACAATAACTTCGTGAAGTAATAACTTTCTATAATAGTAGTAATAACTTGTAGTAAGTTTTTGTTATGAGATCACTATCATGAACTGCTTAGCCATTCAAATTGAAGGTTTGTTCATTTTTCTAAGCTTCTTTATGTACAGTTGTTCATGTATGGTACAGTCTGATATTATCCAGAACCAGCACTAATTTGTTTTAGCATTTCAAAATCATGATGTCTAATGGACCCTGTTATTTCCGACATACATAGTCAGATACTGAGATAGATATACTTTATCAGTGGTGCGTGAGTATTGGTATCTTGGCTGGTCCCCCCTTTTATAATGGTCATGTGGTAAATTTGAGTCCTTTTTGAATAGATTTCTGGTTTCATGTCGGTTAATACTGACATTCTTGTGTTCACTAAGTATGCCGATAGTGAGCTATTTAACGAAGTCTGCAGTGATACTCCCTCTGTTCCTTGATATAAGGTGTATAGTTTTCTTGCACGAATATTAGCGCATAGGCTAAAAGGAAAAAATCGATACTTTTAGATGTTAATACATGTAGGTGACCGATGTGAGAATAGAGGAAAATATAGAAATCTCGGTATCTCATCTCTCCAAATCAGTTTGACTCCTAAATTATGTAAAAAAATCCCACAGTCCCACCATATACCTTATATTCTGGAATTTTTTACAGAAAACTATACACCTTATATCAAGGAACGGAGGGAGTATATTATTCATGCATGACTGTTGCTGCAACTCTGACTTTGGTTCTTCTATCCGTCTGGCTTGCAGGGTGATGCCGATGGTGCTTTGGACAGGCTCTGGCAGCAGAAGAAGGCTGTGATCAAGCAGTAGATGAGTTGTGTGGAAGATTTTGCTAGAATAGATATTCATGAAGCCGCATGAAACCTTATTTGATGAAACTCTGTTATGGTTGTCTATGTCTTGCCTATGAATGGTCCATTGGCTATGATAAAACTGCAGACTGGAGCGTAATACTTCTTCTGGAATCTGTAATTGAAGATTCAATCATGGTTGTTTATACCTTTGCTTATGAATTGTCTATGTTTCTAAGATGAAATGTCAGACATGGTGTAGTGTCTCCTGAGAATGTGCATTTTTGGCCACTGTTCTCTTGGCCTGTCTTTGAGGCATTTTGGCCACTGTTCTCTTGGCCTGTCTTTGAGTTGTTGCCCTTGCTACTTCTAGTTAGCGAAGCTGGAGAATGGCTTTTGATCTTAAACGTGCCCCGATTTTAGTTTGGATCAGGTGTTGAAGGTTCCTTACAAACTAAACCACAATGAAAATACATCGAAAGGAGCCAACAACAGGTGGCTTATTGGGAATATGAATAAGACCATATACTTGTTCGGCAAAAGCATATCAATTTATCTTTTCTAGAGCAAGGAATGCCATGTTTTTTAAATCTGAACAAGTTTGGCAAATCAACTTACTATAGTTGATTCATGCTAGTTTGCTACTTTTTGAAAACCAGGTTCAGTTTGATTTGTCAAGGGGAGCCACTGTGCACCATTAGATTTTTTTTTGAGGGATAGAAAGCTCACAGGAAACGATATGCTAAATAAAATGAACATCACGTCTCCTTATTCCTCAAGAGATCCTAGAGATAACTTCAAATGTTTCATTTTCTAAAATAGAGATAAATTCGCATGTTCTTTTCTCTCCCCAAGCGAGCTGCTAGGTTCTAACTGTGTCAGTAGTCTGTGTAGCAGACTAGCAGCGGCACATAGGTTGTGAGCACCATCAAAAAGTTGTCGTCTCAGTTCCACCTTCATAACCAAAGTTGAAGAAATATCCAGCCATTTGTGCAGAATCCAGGTTGCAACTGTAGGAGTGTAGGTTCTCTCCTACCTAGCAGTGGATAGTGTAGTTCCTTGATGTCCCCCACCAATCCACCATCCTCCTCTAAAGAGAAGCTACTAGAATAGGCAGACACACACAGTCCAGGTCCCTACTGTTCTTGATGTATGTAAAGGAGGAACACGAAAGGCAATCATTTCTCAAAAGCAGAATGCATTCTCCCAAGCATGCCCACAGCTCCATGATGAAAGCGCCCTCCTCTCTTGCTTCCCTCCCCTGTTTTGTTATGGTGGTATTCATGATCGATCTAATCTTGAAAGTAACCCATTTATATTTTCCCTCAGTTTCCACGGCTCTTGATTTGTAGGAGACTTGGGACACTGTTTCTCATGAAAATCTTTAGGAGCCGTGGCGATTAGATGTAGATATTATGTAAACACTGGCTTTAGAACGACGTTGACTTGATCGATTTATGCTGGAGAACAGATCAACAGAAAGATTTGTTCCTTCTACTTTTCGGACGAAGATCACTCTCTTGCTTAATGTCGTACCCACCAAGTGTTCGGTAAAACTCCAAAACTCCAGAACCTTATGTCTCTTCAGTGCTAGTTCATTCTTGCACATGCCCTTATTCTGTTCATGGTGGATGCAGGCTGGTCGCTTCCAAGAGGACATCTATGTACGTTTGTTTTGTTGAGCGAGAAGGCAAGATCTCACAAGGACGACGATCAGGAACTTGCTTAATGTCGCGCTCACCAAGTGTTCGGTAAAATGACAAAAACCCAAAACCTTCTCTTGAGTGCTAGTTCATTTCTTGCACATGTCCATATTCTGTTCATGGTGGATGCAGGTTGGCCGCTTCCAAGAGGACATCTATGTACGTTTCTTTTGTAGAGTGAGAAGGCAAGAAGATCTCACAAGGACGACGATCAGGAAAGGCAGGGGTATATGACAAGGACAAGGTAATGAGAGATCAAACCACTTGTCTTTTTTATTAGCACTGCAACTTTAGCAAAGAATCTGTGCAATGTTTCACTTTTTCCGTACATAGTTAATGGATGAGGAGCAAGGAACCACCGTTGGTAGTGCACCATACGCGGCGAGCATCCGCAAACTGTAAAAGCACACCCTTTATCCTGAGTTGACTAGGGAATATCAGAGACGGACACGATACCTGATAATTGTTACGTACACGCTTATTCCATCAGCGTCACCTTTTGGGTTGGGCTAACGTATGGTACGGACTTCTCACTTCACTTGGGGGGAATGTGGTCTCCAATTGAGAGAAACGTATTAGGGAATTGTCCATCAATTCAACTGCAACAGTGCTAATCATGTTTCAGTCGAAGAATGGACCTAATTGAGCAAATACATATGCATGTTTCTTTACCTTTCAGAACAATCTGGCCTTGTTAGTATTGACTAATCCTGGGATCTTCAAGTTGTCATGCACATAATATTCCATTGGTATTTTTTATGACTAAATGGAGCTGGGCGCCTAGTTAGCTTTGATCCCCTGAAAGTACGTGTGCTGCTATAACTCACAAAATACAGTAAGCATGTTTCTGTTGTGCAATTCCACATCATAGCGCTTTGGATTATACATGAACCATTCAGATGTTGATACAACCTTTTCAGAATAATATTTGAAGTGGATAAAATGTGTTCTTACTTTACCGTGCTGTTTGGTTGCGTGTTACCATGGCTGTACATGATATGTGTTCCTTAGGTTCATTATTGGTAACTTTAGCTCGGTACTGATTATCCATGTCTCTTCATGCTCACCTTTTTCCTCACAATCTTGTTTAGTAGTTTCTCTTCGATATATTGTTTGCCTGTATGTTTTATTTGCTGTTGCCGATATCTCCATGCTTGCTTTCCTATGAGATTGACCTAAAAAAGTCCACCAATATTTTTGAATGATGCT
Source organism: Avena longiglumis (assembly GCA_030063025.1). Lineage (NCBI taxonomy): Eukaryota > Viridiplantae > Streptophyta > Magnoliopsida > Poales > Poaceae > Avena > Avena longiglumis. The sequence goes on from CP125976.1 coordinate 94,287,438, forward strand.
CAGGTCCATGGGATTGTTTGATAGAGGAAGCATCAATTTTGCTTTGAGTGCTTTTTTGTTTCCTCTTTGTGCTCACAATATATGGCAACCTCAAAATTTTGCACTACTCTTGCGTGGATCTAGTAATTAATTGTGATATTATGCACAAGTAGATGGTCTCTACTCCCAAAAAGTTTGTAAAGTGATATAAGCCTATAATCACTCAGTTAATCTATTACTGTTTTAAACTTTTTTGTCCCCTATCAGGTTATCATGTCCTTCAAAATAATTTAGTCATTAAGCAGCCAGTTCTAGAGGTAGAGCTTTGCATTTGTGTGGCTATTGACCTTTGATTTTCTGACTAAGTAATGTCTACAAATGAGACATCATAGTACAGTTCACCTATATCATTTAGATATGGCCCCCTCTTCATTTGTAGCGCATACTACTTCATACAAAAAGATGAACCATATGAAGCCACATTTTTCGCACTTTGGTAGGATCTTCAACTTGTTCCCAGCCCTTTTGGCCTGCATTTTGAAATATCTACAACCATACGATCATGTATACTGGTTAACTAAGTATACTGTCTTTTCCTAATCTCTATATGTCACGTATGTTCTCATTGCTAGTTTGTTGAGATATTTCAAGAGTGCGGCATATGTACATAGTTTTATTGATAGAATGAGATGTAGTTCTTAAAAGGTGCATATACTGAAAAACAGGTGGAGTTCCATGTCACAAGACAAAATGAGGTTGTAGGTATGGAGCACACGCAACTTAATAAAATGTCAACATATCTTTGTGTTGCTTTACATTTTTCAGTTGAACAACAATAGTGTGAGTTCCAGAAATATTGAAACATATAGTCATGTCCAGAAAGATAATAAGTGGATCATCTTACATGGGCAGATGGGCTCGCTTTCTAATTGGCCAAGAATCTCACTCGGAAAGAGGAAATATTAAGCAGATATGCTTCTCATGATCATGCACCATCGCAGTATAAAAGGGGCAAACAAGCTCCAGAAGCTATTACTTTGAGCCCCTCCCCTCCTCTTTTACTCAAGGTCCATTTCTAGTTCTTCTTTTGCTTGTATCATGGACAACAATAAGCTAGGCTATAAGATAAACGATGCTCTTCAAGAGCTTGAGATGCTTACAGTGAACGTCAAAGAAGCCCAACAGCTTATACTGACAAAAATCCTTGAGAGGAATCAGGGTAGTGAGTACTTGAGAAAATTCATGGAAGGATCCACAAACATTTCCACATTCAAGAGAAACGTTCCAGTAGTGACATATGATGTGGTCCAGCCCTACATTACGAGGATCTCAAGTGGTGAGGATTCTTCAATCATATGTGGAGAACGAATTGTAGAACTGCTGAGAAGGTGCGCTTCTTATCCTGTTGCTCTCATAGTTAGCATTTTTTGCAGGTATATGTTGTAGATAGAAAGAAACAGCATATATTTTTGTTAGAAAAACGTCACAACCTTGATGGAAGTGTCTTGTGTTGTTACGGGGCTAGTAGGCGAAATAAATATTACTGCTATTTGTTAGTCTGATTTTAGTTACTGCAAGGCTCATATCTTACATTTGCTAAACTAATTGGTTGCTTTTAGCATGTGCCAGGTCAAAATGCCAAACCAAACTAAAATCCTATCTATCCATAAAATTTATTTAATGATATTGTGCCTTGGGTTATTGAATACATGTCCGTTCTTTGACATGACTAACTTGTGAGACTGCACTGATTCACCAAGCATGTTTTGCTGTTACATGCTCAACACCGGGGTGATTTAGCTTTCTGATTCTCACATCTGAGGATCCCATTAAGCTATCTCACTTAACAATCATAAGTTATTTATATTTTAATATGGTTTTGTGGTGAAAGAAACTCCCCTGTATTTTCCTATGGTGGCTATCTGGATGGGACCTCTCCAATACTCACAAAGTTAGTCTTCTCCCATGAAGCTAATTTGGAACTTTGAATTGTCCCCCTCTGGACAGGCTGAATACTAGTGTGCTAAACACTAATCCTTTGATATCTCCTTGACTGTTTACCCACGATAGCTACTGTTTGTGAATTGTGTAGTTCCCTGTAATTTTTGTGAATTCCATATCCTGACCAATTGTATATTACATCATTTGAGGTTCACTGCATGTGCTTCTATTCTTCCTTAAATCTCCATATGGAAGAATAGAACTAGACTAGTAGAGCAGACACAGCACACAAAAAAATGATGTATCATACTTTGTAGACACTTCTTTTGTTATAGATATGGAAGGCAGACCTTTTTCTTTACGAGAACACACACAAAAACTGTCCATATTTTGCATTAAGACAGAAGAAGGAATGGAAACTCAGTCCTGCATAGCTCGAAACCAGTATAGCAAGGAGCCAGTCTAACATAAGTAAGTAAATAGCGCCTCCAAACAAGATACAGAATAGCCCACAAACCAAACATATATGCCAGTCTACTAACCATTGAGGACATATCACATGCTTCTCTAGAGAAGGCCATGATGTTTTTATCCATCCTCCTTAAAATGTCTGTATTTACTGTATTATTAAATAAACTTTCTGTTAGTAGTAGTCGTTCTATTTGTTTGGTGATCATGCCTTCGATTGTTTACCATAATTAATTTATAGTTCCGGAACTTCTCGGGGTGAGCCAAGATTGATGCCAGCCATTTCAGAGGATCTAGACCGTCGAACCTACCTTTATAGTCTGCTAATGCCCATAATGAACAAGTAAGCTCTTGTTTTTATGCAATTTTGTGGTTCATAACATATTGACTATTAAATTCATGTAGTTTTTTTATTTGTCAAATTCTCGTAGTTGACAGTTCTAAAGATAATTTGACTCATACCTGAATTTTGGACATAACTGCCTGGTACCCCTACATGTCTTGAATTAGTTTAACTGCTTTTGTCACTGGATGTATTCATGTGTGATAAACATAGCAATCACATATGTATGTTTTATTGGTTACTAAGGGTTTTGCAGTCAAATTTTACCTTAACTAAAAATCCTTGGATCAATCTGCAGGTATGTATCGGGCCTTAGCGAGGGGAAGGCCATGTATCTTCTCTTTGTGAAAGCTGAAACACTCACAAATTCTGGCATTCCAGTTCGATCAGTCCTCACTAGCTATTACAAGAGCCCTCACTTCCTGCACCGCAAGCACGACTTGTACAACAACTACACCAGTCCCAATGAGGTCATTCTTTGCCCTGACAGCCAGCAGAGCATGTACTGCCAGCTGCTCTGTGGCCTGGTTGAACGCCAGCATGTCCTCCGTCTCGGGGCAGTCTTCGCCTCAGCGTTCCTTCGGTCTATCAGCTTTCTTGAGCAGCACTGGTGTGACCTTGTCAACGACATACGGGTTGGTAAACTCAACTCCAATATCACCAACACCAGGTGCCGGTTGGCCATGGTGGGATTTCTCTCATTGCCCAACCCGGAGCTAGCTGATAAGCTTGAGGAGATCTGCAGCTGTGGGACATGGAAGGGAATTCTAGGCAAGCTATGGCCTAATGTCAAGTACATCGAAGCTGTTCTTACAGGCACTATGGCACAATACATCCCCATGCTAGAGTTCTATAGTGGTGGTACAATTCCCTTGGTCTGCACCATGTACGCTTCCTCAGAGAGCTATTTTGGTGTCAATCTAAGGCCATTGTGCAAGCCAACTGACGTGTCTTACACCATCCTCCCAAACATGGCTTACTTTGAGTTCATACCTTTGGAGGATGGTCTCAGAGTGACGGATGATGATGATGTGGTGGAGAATGACAAGCTTGTCAATTTGGTGGATGTCAAGGTCGGGTGCTACTATGAGCTTGTGGTCACCACATTTTCCGGTAAGAACGCCTCCGGCAAAATATCTTCTCATATTTTCTTGGAGTAAGCATATCAATATAGGGAATTTGAGAACCATATCAACTCTTGTACATAATATATTCGAGTACTCAGACTCATTTACTTTTCCATCATTATCTACATAGTAACATAGGAATAATTTGATATTGACCATCATTGAGTGAAACCTCACTTCTCTGAACATAATGTCTGTTGAACTGATATATTTTGGCCTAAAGGTTCCTTGTTAATTAAACTTGAATAACGGGTTATGAATTGAAATGTCAGAAGTAGCAGCTGTTCTACCATGGTACATCAGAGTAGAAAAATCAATGAAATGATCACTGCCAGCATGATAAACATTAGGGGTAGGCTTCTAGCACGGCAACAGAGATTAGACTACTGTTTCCTGTTCTGCTCTACATGCATATGCGTGTAAAGAACTCTGAAGTTATGTTTCTGGCGCAGGTCTTTACAGGTATAGGGTCGGCGACGTGCTTCAGGTCACAGGCTTCTACAACTGCGCACCGCAGTTCAAATTCATCTGCCGGAGAAACGTCATACTCAGCATCGACTCCGACAAGACCAACGAGGAGGATCTCCACAACAGTGTCACCCATGCCAAGAAAATCCTCGAGGATCGAAACTACATCCTCCTGGAGTACACTAGCTATGCAGATGCATCCACTGTCCCTGGCCACTACGTTCTCTTCTGGGAGATCAAGTCCACCTGCGAGGGCGTGACGCCTCTGGACGCTCAGCTCCTCGAGAGCTGCTGCATCTCCGTCGAAGAGTCGCTCGACTACATCTACAGGCGCTGCAGGGCCCATGACAAGTCGGTAGGCCCGCTGGAGTTACGCTTGGTTGAGGCCGGAGCATTTGACGCTCTGATGGATCTGTTGGTCAGTCAGGGCAGTTCTATTAACCAGTACAAGACCCCAAGATGCATCGAGTCTGGTCTGGCGCTGAAGCTGCTGAACTCCAAGGCCATCGCTTCCTTCTTCAGCCCCCGGGATCCTGAGTGGACCATGTAAGCTTCCAGGTAAAACAGTAGCAGGTTTGCTTGATCGGTATTGAGAATGAAGAAGAGCATTTGTAGCCTCGGTTAGCCTCAGGCACCATATGTATTATAGCTCTGAACTTCCTATGATGAGATTATTCTGTTAGATTCTTCGGACTATAAATAATTGTCGACACGTTTGCGTAGTAACCTTTAATTGAATCTTGGAAATTGTGGAAAGTTTGTCTGGAACAGTCTTGACTTATTGCCCCAAAACGAAAAAAGAAAATCCCTGGCTAGAATCCTTACATGTTTTGAGCAAGTTTCAGGAATGAGGATCAACTATAACAAAAGTGAGCTTATTCCTTTAGGTCTAGATGAAGAGGAAATCCCAGCTATTGCTAACATCTTGGGATGAGTATTTAGGAATACCTCTTCACTATGAAAAGCTGAGGAGGGAAGACACCCAACCTTTTTGATTGACAAAATTCTAAAAAGAATAGCTGGTTGGAGGGGTAAACTTCTCTCTTATGCTGCTATATTAACCCTCAACAAAGCTTGTCTGTCAAGGATCCCTATTTATTTGCTCTCCTTTTTCAAGTTCCCAAAATGGCCTCTAGATTTGATAAACACACAAATGGCTAATTGCATTTGGAATGATTTTGAGGGCCATAGGAAATTACATCTTAGCTAATTGGAAGCTGGTGTGCAAGAAAAAAGAGTTTGGTGGCTTGGGTATTCCTGATCAGCAAATGTAAATCTGTGTCTGCTAGGGTCTTGGCTTAAGAGATATGCCAAAGATGATGGTAAGCTCTAGAATACTCTGGTGGATCTAAATATAACACCCAAAACCCCCAATATCTTTTGCAGCCACACTGTTGGGGTCTCCTAATTCTAGAAAGGGTTTATGTGGGTTGTCAACAGTGTGAAACTAGGGTATAGATGGAAGATTGGGGATGGTGCTAAAGTTAGAGGATACCTGGATAGGTACCTCTCCCTTGTTGTTCAGTTTTTTTATCTTTATATTCTCTGCAATGAGAATAATAAAACAATAAGACAAGTGTGGGATGGGACCCAACTTATATTAACCTTTAGGAGGAATTTCAATCTTTCTTTGATGCAGAAATGGTTATGAAGTACCCCCTCTGATCCTAAATAAGTGTCACGGTTTTGAACTAACACTAGTTCAAAATGGCTGACACTTATTTGGGATCGGAGGTAGTAGAAGAAATCTCTTCAGCCATTACTTTTTCTGCAGATTTGGATAGTCTTATCTGGCAGTATGAAAACAAAGGGGAGTTTTCCACTTCCTCCCTTTATGCAATCCTTAACTTTGGTGGGATGCAGTCTGGCAGTTGCATGTTTCCCCTAGGGTGCATATTTTCCTTTGGATTCTCTCTCAGAATAAACTCATGACCGGAGATAATCTGAAAAGGAGATATTTGAATAAACACGAAGATTGCATTTTCTGGATTGAACAAGAAACTTGGGCCAGGCTTTTTTGGCCCGCGGGCTGTGCCTAGGACCTGAAAGTGTGGACCGGTGTACACCTTAGGCCAGGCTAGGGCCTAGAGAATGGCCAAATTAAGGAAAGCCCTGCCTGATGGCCCGGTGATTTTCTACGCATTCGGGCTGGGCCTTGGCTAGAATTTCCCGCCCGATAGTCGGTCTGGCCCGGCCCGAAAAATGCCCATCTATAAAGAAACTACAATCTTGCTTCGGTATCCCCCCTTAGGAAAAGTTTAAGGGGATAAGCGGGTTATGGGTGGGTACCGGGTGAGGTTTAGACATATAAGTAGCCCGTACTTAGACGTATTTGTGTACAGTTTGTTGATGGCCTTCCCTGTAAAAAAACGTGTCGGTTCCACCTCTGTTATTCATGTTACACGTGCCGGTCCCAAATCGATATCTTAGAGCATCTCCACCCGTGTTTCTACGAGCACAATCCCGGGCCGATTTTTCATTCACGGCGTAAATTCGTCCAGTCATGTTTCCAGAAATCCGAATAGCGATGGATTTAGTACAAATTTTATCGGCGTTCTCAGGCTGAACCCAGGGTGCCAGGAACCACATGGGAACGCCGGATGAAACAGAATCGGCGGAAAAAAAACTCCCGCCCATGCATCCACCCTGTCAGCAAGAGAAGCCGCTTCGTCCTTATCCGGGAGCCGACGGACCGCCGGGCAATGACCGCCCTCCCGTCGGCCACGCGTCACCGTGATGGCGCGTCGCCGCTGGCCCGACTTCCCGCCGTTTCCCCTTTTTCCGCCCATGCCGTTACACCCCTCCAGCCTTCGCCGCTCTTTCCTCTTTCGGCTATAAATATCGGCGCCCCTCGCCGGTTCACAACACTCAGTCTCACAGCTACCACTCCCAACCACACACGCCTCCTTCGACGACGAGAAGAAAACCTCGGCAAGAGCAATGGCATAGAGGTAACCCAGCGACCCGGCGGCGGCGAACGGCTACATGGCACTGCCGAACTTCCGATGTCCGCCGACCTGGAAGTTGAACGCCGCCGGCGTACCAGTGCCACCAGCGCCCAAGGGCAGCGAGATGGTGGTGGAGATCCAGGCCGCCATCGCACGCCGTCGGTGGTGGATCCCTTCGGGACGACGCCCACCGCCGTCCTCGAACACATCGCCGCAGGCGACCACCCCAAGCTCGGCTTCCCCCTCGGTCGCCACCATCGGGCGCTTGGCGCCGTCTAGCGTCGAACTGTCTGCCGAGGAGGATGGGGGCGTCAGATCCTCTTCCTCGGCCTCGGCTTCACAGTCGTCTGGGTCGGCGTCGGCGCAGTCACCTCACCTCGGCACATTGGTCACACCCCCGCTTCGGCCTGTAAAGCGGGAGGTGGAGTCGCCGGTGCGCTCGCCGCTGAGGATGAGGTCATGCGGCATCGTCATCAATGAAGGCTGCGCGCCATCGCTGTCGATCGGTTGGCTTTGCTTGCGCAGGCCGAAGCCAGAGCCGGTGGACTAGGCGGTTCCGTCGACGAGGATTTCTTCGCCATCAAGATCACGATGGAGCGGTCTCTGAACGACGTGCCGCACATGTGTGACCTGATGCCTGCGCGTGGTCCAGGACCGACTGGGAGCAGGAGGAGGCCAATCGTGTTTGGCGCCATCAGGAGGAGGCCGAGCGCGAGGCCAGACGCTTCGCTCGCTGGGTCAGGGAATACCTAGTTTTGCAAATTTTTCCTTAATTTTTAGCAAGATATTTATCTAGTCTATTTTCAACCCAGAATCTACTAACTGCCTGGGCACTGGCCGGTCTTACAGAGTGCTCCATCACGTCGTCCTTCCGATCGGCATTTCAAGCGCTACTGGACGGAAATAAACCGTTCATCTACGTCATCCGGGTACAATTAATACGCCGAACGACTGTACATACAATGTCACATATGCGCTCATACAGGTCGACCTCTCACCCCGGAACCCACCCAAAACAAACCCGGAATCCGGTTTCGCAGTTAAAATTTGCTCTAGGGGGATACCGAAGCAAGAGTCTTATTTATTCTGTTATGCTCAGGGGCCTCCAGAAAACAATAAATAATATGATTTCTGATGGTCAGCCATGGCTGAATACTCACCAGGTGTGGAGGCTGATCCTCAATTCCCTGAAAAGGTGAAGGGTCGTCTTCAAGGAGCACATCATGCTCGAGGAGGTGGATCGCTTCTTTTCCCAGATCTCCCTGATGCTGCGAGAGCTTTCTAACTGTGGAGAGTGGCTAGGGAGGACTGGCGCGCCTGAAGCACTGAAGAATGTCAGGATCCCTGCGCGCAAGCTCGGCTGGCGGCTCGCCGGAAGCTAAGAAGACGGCGCGTCAGGGGACCTGGACTACTCCGACGCCAACGCTGGGCACATCCTTCAGCTTGCATGCTGAGGCCTGAAAAGCTGTAATCTTCTCCTTTTGTTTCTCAGCCCAGTCGGGGGTCTGTTTCTGTTAGCTGGTACTCTGTTTTAGTTGCTCCTGTTTTCCTGCTGAACCTAGTACCCAGTCTGTGAGGTTTCCTTGAGTCTATCAATGGACCGGGGATGAAAAACCACTGTTATTCAAAGAAGGAAAATTCTATTTATAAGCGCCGCATGCCTGTCGTTGTTGTGCGCCGGCAGCGAAGTGCGCGAAACACGTTAAATATTTTTCTGCAACGCTGCGCGGGGTTGCCAAGATGCTTTGCAACGCTGCCAGGGCGCTGGGTCTATGTTTTTCTATGGTACAGGGTGGTACTGTTTCGCTACAGTGCGCACTGCTACAGTACCTACATAGGGTTATAGTAGGCATGCATCGCTTCTTGCCGAGCACCGGTTCTAGGGTGTGTTCGGTTCTAGAACCAGAGGGGATGGAACGGAATGGTTCCATTCCGACGTCATGGAACGGTTCCGACCCTGTGTTCGGTTCAGAAAAAATCGAGGAACAGAATGGTTCTATTTTCTGTTCGGTTGAAGGAATCGAAGAGCAGAACATAGAATCAAAACACTGCCAAATATTCTGTTAATTTGAGCTTAAACAAATCTTCTCCTTAAATCATAATTAACTAACGGTGACCTACAAAATTGAAGTACAGTATAGGGGAAAATCAGAGTATAGAAATCAAATTCAGAGGATAGAAACCAAATTCGAAGCAAAATCTGCCGTCGCATGTGCTCGGCCGCCGCTTTCGCCCGTGCGTGCACAGCGCCCGGCGTGCGGCCGGTTTCTGCGTCGCGTCGCTGGCGTCGGCGTGCCCGCTGGTTGCGTGCATGCGTCGCTCGTGTGCCCGGCCAGCTGCCGCCCTTCCTGCCCGCGCAGGCGTCGTGCATTCACAGCGCGGCGTGCCCGGCCGCAGCGCATGTACCGGCCGCGCTGCATGCGTGCGCATTCCTGGCCGGCGTGCCGCGCCGCGCATGTACTGGCATTGCTGCGTGCGTGCCTAGTCGGTGTGCCGGCCGCTGCCGCAAGACGTGTGCCTGGCCGCTGCCAGGCTGCGTGCTGGCGCTTGATTAGGGGCTCAGGTTCGGGTAAGCATAGGATTAATTTTTTTAATGCGGCGATGATGCCCCGTTCCTCCAGATTCGACCGAATTGGCCGGACGGGTGTATTCCACATTTTCAGGGTATATTCCGTTCTGAGGAACCACTCGGTTCCGTTCCTTCCGTCCAGCCGAACACAGGAACGGATGCTAGGTGCGGAACGGACCGATTCCGTTCCTCCAAATTCCAGAACCGAACGCACCCCTAGTGTGCATCCATTTTCTACATAGATGAGAATGTTTGATGGCAATTTTTACCATTAGCACGCCTTAGATTTTTATAAGGGTGAAAAAAATTAACAAATTGTTTTTCAGTCTTGTAGTAGTAATAAACTTTAAGCTGAACCATTCCTTAGAAAAAAACTTTAAGCTGAACCTTTTGTACAGCGGACATATATGTATAAAAATCAGAGAACCAAATAACTAATGATCATATATTTGCACAAATCTATTTCATAAATCAAGTTGATATCCATGATTCTCTCGCTAAATTATTAAGTCAACATGGTAGTCCATTTAAAAATCGCGTTAGTGTATCAAACCAACATGGCCGCCGCATTGAAAAATATAGCAATTGATCTCATAAACCTGATAGGTGTGTCTAATTAACCTGGCATCTGCGTTAAAAATAAGAGAAACTGATCTTAAAAACATGATAGGTGTGGCAAATTAACCTGGCAACCACATTAGCAAATATGGCAATTGATCTCGATAAACCGAATGAGGGTGTCAAATTAACCTGACAGCTATGTTAAAAAATTGGCAACGGATCATGAAAAACATGATAGGTGTGTCAAATAAACCTGGCAGCCGCGTTAAAAAATATGGCAATTGATGCCGATAAACCAGATGGGTGTGCCAAATTAACCTGGCATCTGCGTTAAAAATAAGGGAAACTGATCTCGAAAAACATGATAGGTGTGACAAATTAACCTGGCAGCCACATTAGCAAATATGGCAATTGATCTCGATAAACCGAATGAGGATGTCAAATTAACCTGGCAGCTATGTTAAAAAATTGGCAACGGATCTTGAAAAACATGATAGGTGTGTCAAATAAACCTGGCAGCCGCGTTAAAAAATATGGCAATTGATGCCGATAAACCAGATGGGTGTGTCAAATTAACCTGGCATCTGCGTTAAAAATAAGGGAAATTGATCTCGAAAAACATGATAGGTGTGGCAAATTAACCTGGCATCTGCGTTAAAAATAAGGGAAACTGATCTCGAAAAACATGATAGGTGTGGCAAATTAACCTGGCAGCAACATTAGCAAATATGGCAATTGATCTCGATAAACCGAATGAGGGTGTCAAATTAACCTGGCAGCTATGTTAAAAAATTGGCGACGGATCTCAAAAAACATGATAGGTGTGTCAAATAAACCTGGCAGCCGCGTTAGAAAATATGGCAATTGATGTCGATAAACCAGATGGGTGTGTCAAATTAACCTGGCAACTATGTTAAAAAATAGGCAATTAATCACGAAAAACCGGATAGGTGTGTAAAAATTAACCTAACACCTGCGTTTGAAAATATGGCAATTAATTTTGAAAAACCTGATAGGTGTGTCAAATTAACCCGGTAGTTGTGTTAAAAAAATAAGGCAATTGATCTCGAAAAACCTAATTAACCTGGCAGCTGTATTAAAAAAAATGAAAATTTATCTCGAAAAACATGATAGGTATGTCAAATTAACATGGCGGTTGCGTGAAAATATGGCAATTGAATTCAAGCAAACATTTATGTAAAGAAAAATCAACGACCGTGTTGTGGACACTATTTGCGAGTCTAGTACACGAGGTAAAAATGTTGTGTAGAAGTACTACCTCGCATTAAAAGAGGTCATACACGCTAAAAAATACTAGAGAGATCACGAAATCTATAGCATAGTATGCATCTTTTTAGGTGTCTAATGCATGCATGCATGCTTGCGGTACACTGGTCACATAGTCTGCTGTACTACCGAAGCCCTAACGCAGAGAGTGAACGGCCAAAGTCTTGCTACTGTCTGTACTATGATCGTCGATCTGAACTCTGAGCCAAATGGTGATGCATCTCCATGGTGATGATGTGGATTGTGCCACATACTCCCAGTTCATATCATCTGTTTTCAGGTCTGGTCTCTCTGCTGTGCTGGTTCAGTTGCGTATTTTTTTTTCTGTTCATGAAAAGCTGCTCGGTATTTATTTTGTGTGTGTGTGTGCGCGCTATCAGGCCAGCATTCTTGCTACTAGCCCGTGAGTTCGACAAGGCCCGCTGGACCGACGGCCCTCGCCGGTTCAGAAGTTTTGTTTTGTTCTGTCACCGATCCAGGTTTCATCACCTGGCCCTCAAGGCCACACAACACAAGATTTTCTTTTGCATAAGGCCACACACACACCAAGCTTTTTTCTGGCGAGGTAATCATGCAGTGCACTCCCATCAACATCAACCCGTGTCAGGGTTAATATTATTACCAATTGCTTCCCAGCTAAGACATGAGAGACGAAAGATCGAGAGTCTGTACCAAAGCGATGATAGCATATCCCATATCCGCGTCCTTGAATGGACCCAGCATGCAATATCCATCTCTTTGTTCTCTTTTCTGAAATGTAGCTTTGCTTTCACAGCCTACACACCGTCAGCTTTGCATGCAATATGCAACCTCTTTCACCCAATCTAGCTTGTAAAAAGGCAATTGTCATCACCAGTGGTCTTGTGTCGTGTGCCCCGATCGAACTCGCGAGATCTCTCGTCTCGTCGACCGTACTACTGGTACTAGTCCCATGCAAAGCTGCCGCTGCGTGAACTTATCATTGCACCAGTCCGCCTTGGCTCTCACTTGTACTTTTCCATCAAGACTGGAGTACGGAGGGAGCACATCCGACCCTCCACGAGGACTCTCTCTCAACCCCCTCTCTGCTACTGTAGTTGAAGCCTCCCGCCGCAGATCCGGCCCGAACCGAGGCCTCTCTCGCCGGCGTCGCCGGCGAGGGATGGCTGAGGGGAGGTGCCGGCGGTAGTTGTAGCTGTAGGTGTTTTCCGTTGTGGAGTCTTGGCTGGTTTACGATCTTTCGGCAAGATCCGTATGCCGTTCTTCTACGTCGGTCGTGGCTTCAACGGCTGGCGAGGAAGGGCTTGCGGTCTCCGTTAATAAAGCCGGTGTTCGCCGTGGTGCGGTGGTCTTTGCTTCTCCTCCTCTCTGGCCGTGGAAGCGGGGGAAGAGGCGCAGTGTTGTGGCTTGTTCTTCCCGGCCGTGGTGGCGAGGAGAAGAACACTGCCGCCTTTCCTTCGCGATGGCGGCTATGGTGTTGTGTGGTTGTGCCAGATCTGGGGCCCTCTCGGCGGCCCGTGGCGGCAGATCTGGTTGTGGGCTACGCTTCTTCGCATCGTCGAGTTACTCCTTGGTGCTTCGGCGGTGCCAGAGGTCACCGGGTCTCCCCTCGTGTCAGCGGTGGTTGCGATTCTGGCGGAGGTTGCGATCCTGATGGCTCGACCATAAAGCTCGGGTGTGCCGTGGTGTCGACGCGACTAGCTACCTCTCCAGATCTCGGCCCGCCATGGTGGCAAGGGAAGGAAGGAGGTTGGCTTCTGCTGATACTTGCGATGGGTGGGCCTGTTCCCGGCGGCGATCTTGCGTTTTCTCCGGCGAACTCAGCGGAAGCAATATGCCACCCGCTATCTTGACCAAGAGCATGGCCTCGCCAGCTCGAGAGGCCTCCGTGCGAGCATTTCAACCGCCTTGGGCTTTTTCTCCCCTCGCGGCTCCAAATCGACGTTGGGCCAAGTGGTTCGTCCCGGTTCACGACGGCGGCAAGGCCGAGGAGAGGTCAAGCATGCAGGACTCGATTGCTCGATCTTTCTGCAGGTGCAATGTAAATTTGAAGGGCCCAGTTGTTATCTTGTTTTTCTTTTGGGTCTTATTGTAATTTGTACTCTCCGCTTTGACTAATGGCAGCATCTCGGTCCTTCGGGACCTTTCACCGTTCAAAAAAAAAAATCAAGACTGGAGTACGGATGAAATTACTACCACGTGCACAGCGCGTGATCGCGTCTGCTTCGCTTGTAGGAGTACGTACGACTGTAGTACTCCTACCAGTCACCAGTGAGAGTCTGAGAGAGAGACCAGCATCGACGAATGGACCAATTTGCTTGCCTGTGGTCAAACCATGCATGGTGATGCGGCAGGAGAGGTGGATGGAATGATGATTCAGAGATTAGCTTAGCTAGCTCGTGATGTGGTGGCCAGCATTATGGACCGAGAGACTCGATCGCAAGGGAAAGCTACTGTTATACGTATCATTATATGCTTATATAAGTAGTACCTCTCGTACTGATAATTGATTCCAAAAGTGACATTATCGTCCAAGTTCAATCAAAGCCTTTTTGCGGCATGGATCTGCTCGAGATCGATCGGTTTCTTACAACAAAAAAAAAGGTTCTCATCAATCGCTTGGAGTAGTAAAAAGAACGGACGATGGAATACTACACAGTAGCATGAGTACCACGTACCACTCCGTCTCCTCCTAGCACCCCCAAAGTTGGCAAGACGGCATTAATGCGCGCACCAGCCGTCTAGCAGCTACTACTAGCTAGATCCTGCCATCGGCATTGAATTTGGCCTGCCAGACTTGTCCCTCTGCGCTGCGCTGCATCGATCGATCACGAGATCCTTCAATTCATCATGGATCGCCTCACACATCAGGTACACACATTTGCGCCTGCCGAGGCGCAGCGCAGGGGGGTTCGCAGCAGTCGCAAGGGACGCGCGCTAGCGAACAAAGCCCTACGACGACAGACGCGCGCGTCACGCCCGATGCAGACTCGCCTGCAGGCTGCAGCGCAGAGCACAGAGAGAGCGGGGCTGACATGTGCGCGCCATAAATTCCCCTCCCTCCCTCCCTCCCTGGCCTCGCCGGCCGCCGGCGCAGCGCGGCTGTTGCTGGCAGACCATCGGGCAGTCAAAACTCTTTACATTACCCGCCGGCAGGGCGCCCGGGCCGAGGCGGGCGCGTGCCGGTTCGTTTCGTCCGTCTGCTTGGACTGCGGCGCACCGAGTGTACATGCGCCGCCTCGTGGGCGCGGTTGGAAGAGATCACGAGAGACGGCTGACGAGTGACGGCGGACGTGTCAGGCCGGTCAAAGCAAGCGCCAGGTGGACTGGTGGAGCAGCAGCAGAGATTAGTATCTTAGCTCTTCCGCCTCTGCCTTCTTGCACGCTAGCGCTGTCGCCGTGCTTCAGGCCGCGGCGAGCAGCAAGATTCCGTTTAGGCCCGAGTTGACCAGCGGCACAGGAACCGTCAGCCGTTGATTCCTGCGATCCATGGCTCAAGGCCTCTCGCCAGTCGGGCGGCGTCATCAATTTCCGCCCCACTGGTTTTTACTGCTGCGCCCTTCGTATAGTACTCCTGCTTACGAGGGAGGGCATGGTCGCATCGCATGGACATTCTATCTACGTGAAAAAAATACTTTCTGTTGAGACTTGAGAGGGCGTTTTTCTTCTTCTTCCTCTGCGAGCTCCTACGAAGGCACACACAACACATGTCCTCGACGCTGGTTACATACTATCATGCAACGTCTGCTCATGCTCATTTTCCTTCCTTATGCCTCGAAAACAGTCTTTCGTCTAGCTTTATAAATAAAGCATACAGATAAAATCGCTGCTAAACGAGACAACACAACGTCCAAAAACACAGACATAACACGATACACGATATTGGGATGTCACAACACACGCCCAAACTAAAACAAGAAAAAACAAAAAGGAATTGAGACGGAGACGGATCGACTAGACGAGGAAGACCGCAACCGCTATGCCCTCTGAAGAATGCCCACCACGCTTCTATCCCCGACTCATCAAGCACCAAGCAACAACCTCAAGAGGCAAAGCGGCCACTGCTGCCCAGACCAGAGACTGGCCCTAGGGTTTCCCCGGCACATAGAGAGGAATGGATGAAGGGAAGCCACGACGCCCTCCAGGAAGGAAGATGCCACTCGCGGGTGACACAGCGTCGGTGTCGGTCTAGCCGACAAGGATTTATCCCGAGGGCCCTATCCAAAACCGCGGGACGAGCCGTTGCAAAGGAGACCCGCGAGGGCGAGGTATCGCCACCACCAAAATTTGCCGCCCACGAACATGCGCCACTCCGGTTCTGACTTCATTATCATCGTCTCACCGAGAAAGCCGTCATGAGGTCTGCAACATCGTGCCCCAGGTAGAAATGAAACGGTGCCCATAGTACCGTGGTCGTGCGGGGAGGGGGGGCTTCCTCCACCGCTGGAGGCGGTAGTCGACCGGCCGGTCGCAGACAAACCAGTCCATCATAGGTACGACCGGGCCCAGTAGACCCGTAAAGCCTCCCCGGAGGCAAACCGGTCCCATGGCGGTCCGGTCAGGCCCCGATGGGGCCATAAAGTCCGTTACCGCGCTGCAACAGGCCGACCGAGGACGTCGTGGATCCCATCCACCCTAACCCGCCAGCATCGCGGCCAAAGCAAAGGCAACCGACCCGCCTAACCTAGATCCGGGCCTGAATGGGCCCAATCTGGGCCACCAAGGCCCCTCCCGCCCCGAGCTCGGCCTGTCTCAGATGCGCCGCACTGCCCCGCCGCTCATGTCCGCGTCGTCTTGCCCCTGCCAACGAAGGCCCTCCGCTGCCCTAGGAGCACTGCCGACGAAGGTCCTCCGCTGCCCTAGGAGCACTGCCGCCGGGGCCACCTCGCAGTCGCCACCACGCCCGCAGTGGCGTAGCAGCCACCGCCGCCGAGAGAGCGCCGCACACCGTCGGCGTCCCCCTGAAGCGCAGCCACCGCCGCATGCTCACACGCATAGGAGCCGCCACACCGCTGTCGAGCCGCCGCGCCCCCATCCACTGAGGCCACCCGCGTCGCCACCGCCGAACGAGGGAGATAAGGAAGGCCCCGCCACCGCCTACGCCACCGGGGCTTCGCCTAGCGACGCCCACCTACGGCGATGAGGGAAGGAGGAGAAGTAGGGAGAGGCGGCGGCGGCGCAAGCTAGGGTTCGCTCGCGTCCGTCCACGATAGCAGACCGAGCGAAGCGTTTAAGGTAAAGACCCTAGTATAGAAAATATCTATATAAACGTGATTATATGACCAACTGTATATTTTTTTATCAAAAAAGTACGAAAAAGGACTTTCCTTGTAAAAGGAATTTTGTAAATCCAAATTCTGAAAAAAAGAATACCATTGAACTACGCTCGCTACACTATATATTTTATAGCGTATATCCGCTTGGGTCGACTGTCTATGTCTGGGTCGACCGTTTCGTTTCATTTTCTATTATATTAGAGTCGCAATAAATGCAAAGACGGAACGTCTTGTATACGGTATTGAAGAAGTTGCACCAAGATTTTCAAATGAATAGGATAGGGTATTTCTATATGTGAAGAGGACTATGCAGATGTTCGGTACGGACACGACTTTTTCTAACCCTAGAAGACCACAGGAAAAAACCCGGGCCCAGAGCATGTCGTGAAGCACACGGGGCGGGCGTGCTTTCGTGTACTCCTAGTAGCAAACCAAAATTTCCATGCTCCGGGAGGACGGATACGACGCGTCACGAAAGGCCAGCATCCGTGTGTAGTATCTCGGTACACTTTTTTTTTTGCCGGGGCCGCCTCTCTACACGATGAAAAGGCGAGAGCAGATTAACGGTGCTGTCAGCGGGCAATTGCAGAGGCCGTTTGTTTGTCTCCTGTAAATGAATCCGCACAGCTATACTGGTAGGACTGTAGTACGTAATCTACTGTCGCGGTTACAGCAGGCAGTACGTAACCAAGTCTTGCATGCACTCCTCCCGTCCCCTCACTCCCTTTGAGAGTCGACCCCCAACCACCTCTGCCGCCCCTCTCCTCCCTCCCCTCCGGTAGCCATGGCGGCCAGCGTGAAGATGGAGCTGGTGGCTGACCTCTTTCTTCTCTAGCTTTAGATCTAGGTGTTTTTTTCTTGTGATTTGTCCTTGGTGGCGTCTGAGGGTCGGGTAGCAGATCGCAGCAGCCAGATCTGCTGCATCTCATCCTTCCTCCTCTCCGATGAATCTCGCTGGTGGCAGGCGGTGGTTCAAAGGAGTTGGCAGAAGACGGGCATCCCTCTAAATAAGGCTTGCACTGGGTGCTTCGAGCTGGAGGCGCTGGATCTCCTCTGGCTCGATGTGGTCGTTCTTCTCTTCGCAGTGGTGCTCTCATGGGGAGAGTCGGAGGCTGCGGCGGAGAAGACCACCACTCACCTCTCCAATAAGATCCAACCCTCTGCCCCGGTTCGTCGCCATCGCCATCTTCTCCGTTCGCCTCCCCAGGTCCGTGGCAGGTTCCTTGGTGCTGATGGTGAGCCACTTCACCTGTTGCGGTGGTGGCGTGCCTTTGCTACTCTGTCTGTCCTTGCTCTGTCCCCTCTTTCCCCCTCGATCCCCATGGTGGGGATGACGGAAAGTGATGATGGAGTCAAGGCGACGCCGGAGTGGCTCGGGAGTGCAAGAGCCTATTGGTCCTGGAGCATCCTCTCGCCGTCCACGAGGACGCGAACCTTCATCAAGTCGGTGAGCTCCGGCACATCATCAACCTCCATTGGGAGGCCCTTCTCGAGGTCGGGCTCTGAGGGCTTTGCTGGGCCGGCGACAAGTGGTTGTGTCCCCGTCGTCGTTCTCGGCTGCAGCGCTCGTCTCGCTTTGCTCCGCGGTGGGGAAGAGATAGGTCCTGATTGTAATTGCAATTTTTTAGCAGGGTCCTATCTACAAATGTCAGGGACCCATGTTTTAATTTTTTGCCTTTATGGGGTTCTCTGTATTATTTCTATACACCCACTGTTATTATAAATGTCAGGCTCTAGCCCCTTCTGCGGCTCTCCGTTGTTCAAAAAAAAATATTTATACTACCTCTCCAAGGCGCAGCGGTAGAGCGTGCTCCCCCAGCTTGATAAATCATGGCATTCCTTGTACCCCAACTTGTTCAGCAAACAAACTAGTTTATTGATTAGATAACAAGGTTACATCATTTAATACAAATGGCAGTATGAACCCTGTAGGTCACTGTCCTAGACTATATTTTCCTTTGACTCGTACAATAATACTTAGATTGGCCATGATTAGCTTGGATCTTAGGTTAAACTTTATACCATGGAAGTTTAAACGAGTCCATACTCTCGGCGTGCAATAAAGTTTAAGATCTCTCATGAGAAAAAAATAATACACCTCTACATTGTGTAAAAACTGTAACTTGTTACTTCTTGTTTTGGATAGGAGCTGCGAACGTGGCAGAAAAAAAAAGCTATAAAAGTCCTGGTAAACTTTAAACGCTGACGAACATAAATTTTTAGAATAAAAAGCAACATTTGAAAAAATGTTTACGAAAATCTGCATAGCCTATGACCTATGGTCTGTGGCTGTAGATATAGTGCATCAAACACTCCTTTTTAGTGAACTTGCTGAGTACTCAACGTATTTTCTTAATCCTTACTAGATTCTGAAGCCAATAAAGACGACATCTACATCAACTTATGCTCAAAGAAATCGTCATCAACAACTCAATCTCTTTAATAAAGTCAAAAAAGTCAACATATATATCAATTAAAGTGAAGACAAAGTTTCTGATTAGATAAGAATATAATCTCTAGCAATAGAATCTATTTCTGTAGAGTATTGCAATTGCAACAATGCAAATCAAATAGTTAGATGCTAATCTTATGAGCATGATACTTATGAGTTATTATTTTTGAATCTTCTTTATAAGAAGTTTTCTTTCTCTCTTTAACCTAGAGTATTCTCTGCATCGTTTGTAAAGAGTCGAGTTGTAATCTATAGTTATGTCTCGGACATGCTGTTTTTGAGTTGTACCACTCTAAGATATGTAGTAATAGTGAACGGTGTTTCATTAGGGTTATGTCAATGACTATCGTGTATTACATCATGAAGTGCTACGCTGGGACCCCGCAGACACCAACCACACGTCGTCCCACCGCAGATCGTCATCTGGGATGGTCTACGGGCCTTCGATTTGCGCATCAATGAACTCATTGCGCCGGCGGCGTTCCGCGCGTGCCGCCCTCCGCTCGGCCCTCCTCACGGCGTAGAAGTCCACCTTCGCATGCACGTCCTGCGGGAACTGGCGGCGCCACACCGCCATGGCGTTCTCATCGTGCTCCGCGATGGCGATGCGCCCCTACAACACGCGGTGTCGGCGGGGTCCTCGTTGGTGATGAGCGCCACGGCGACGCGAGGAACTCCGCCTCCACGAGAGACTCTGTCTTCGGGACTTTCATCTTGCGCCGCGGGCGGCCAACGTGCCACGTCGCCGCGTCGTACGTGCCGGCGGCCATCTCCAGCGACTCGTACGTGCCGGGGTGAGGCGGAACCCGCCGACGCGCAACTCGGCGTAGAATAGGGCGCGGGCAGACGCTGCGGAAGCCTGAAACGGAGCGGCGGCGAGGCGGCATGTCGGTGGAACGGTGGCGGAAGAGGAAGGGAGAGAGCGGCGCTGAACTTTCCAAAAGCGCGCACGTGGCGAAAGAAGAAGGGAGAGAGCGGCGCTGAATTTTTCGGAACTGCGCGCGTGACGGTCATGCGCGGACGCCACACGCAGTTTATAGCGCGCTCGAGTTGACGTGACAAATCTTACGCGCGAGATAGCGCAACGCAGCGGGCGCGGCAAAATATCTAGCTCGAAGAATAAATTTTCTGCTATTTTAACGCAGCGCTGTGAATCAGTTTATAGCAGTTTTAGCGCGGCGGGATATAGAGTCACCGCTGGAAGCAGACCAAAAATTCCAAAGCTCCAGTAGACGAGACCTCGACGGATACGACGCGTCGCGAAACGCCAGCATTCACACACCCGTGTGTGTGTCTCGGTACACCTTTTCGCCAGGGCCGCCTCGGTTTTTTTTTTTTTTGAACAGAACGGCCTCGAAAGGCCGAGGAGATTCATTCAGCGGTGGGTGTACAAATACAAAGAGGTCCAAGCATAAAGAAAAATTACAAATTGACCCCTACATTTTATAAAGAACACCCTAGCAGAGATTGCAAAAACGCAATCGAGTCCGATGCAACCGCCGGCGACTGACAACGGCGAAGGAGCGCCACCTCTGCTCCGGCCGGGGACAAGACCACTTGGCTGGACGAGGGACTTCATTGCAGCTCACGAGGAAGATCCTCCAGAAGAGGATAGAGAAGCTCGAACAAACCACTTGCCGAGCAGGCGCGCCACCTCTTCAGCCATGGATAGCAACGGACCATCGCTGCCGCTTGGAAACGCCAGGAGAGGAATCTCGAGCTCCCAGAGCTCAGCAGAAGAACAACACCCCACTCACTCGGTGAACCTCCTCGCCACCACGGCAGCCGGGTCTTCTCGAGTAGCGGGAGGGCCGCCAGCAGTACTGCAGCGGCCAAGAGATGCAGAGGAGATGGTCGTCGCTCTGCGCATCCTTCTTGATCTTCGCCGCCACGGCCGGGAAGAAGAAGAGATCTGAAGGAGACGGGCGACCTCACGCCGGCCAAGACGCATACACTAGCACGAGGACTCCTTGCCGCCTCGGCGAACACCACCAAGCTCAGTTCTTCCTCCACACCACCACTACCGACAGAGGAAGGAGCCGGAGCCAAATAGCAACCGAGGCCAAGAGGCAACAAGCCCTAGATTTATTCAACGACGCGGTGGCCTCCGTCGCCTTCCAGAGCTCCGACCAGAGGAGCTTTAGAACACCGACGAAGAACCCTAGAGCTAAGATCCGGGCCAGATCTAGAGCTCCGCATCCGGGCAAAGAGCCCACTACCGGCACAAGGCCAACTACCAAACCTACTCTACCATCTAGGCCTACTCCGGCGACTCCCCGCCGCCACCTCCCGCCGGCTACTCCGGCGAGAAGGGCACGGGAGAGCCCCGGCCTCTCACGCACGACTCTCAAAGCAGCTAGGGAGGGGAGGGAGGGGAGAATGAGTTCAAAACCGCTTATATTCGCTCAAAGTTCACCGAAATGTGTTATATTCGGTGTGCACGGTGAAGAGCCAAGAGCACACCGTAAAGTACGGTGGTGTTTGTCTCGTATAAGTGAATCCGCGCGCTGTTTCTGCACGCGACTGGTGGTAGGACTGTAGTCTACTGTCGCGGTTACAGCAAGCAGTCCGGGAGGCTCTATTTATACCTCTCCCAAGGTACAGCGGTACAGCGTGCGTGCTCCCCCGGCTTGATGAAAATCATTGCACTCTTTCTACCCCACGCAGGGTTCCCTCGGATTATTTTTCTCGTTACATGGAGTACATCCTCCAAATTCATACTCCCACTCCGTTCACAATTAGATCGCATTCTGGGTTTAATTAAAGTCAAATTTTTTAAAGTTTAACTAAATATTTAGCAAAAAATAAAAATATCTATGATATAAAACTTATAGTATTGAAATCTTTGTAAGTTATATTTTCATAATATATGTATTTGGAATAATAAATGTTTATATATTTTTCTATATTCTTGATCAAAATTGAAAAAGTTTGACTTAATAAAATCCTAGAACGCGAAGTAATAAAAAACGGAGGAGTACATACTCTGTGTGCTGTGCGACTCGGTGCAAGTGGTTATCAAATAAACTACTCCTAGTTGAGGCGGACATGTGATTAGGAGTGGCTGGTACTACTAATTTACGCAGCTCCGTGCTCTAAAAAAAAAGAACTTTTTGAACAGCTCCTTGTCCCTACTGATTTGACCGCCACCAGTAGGGCGTTCCATCATTACGGAGCACTCGCCTAATCAAATCGAGCGGGGTAGTACGGAGCAGTATCATAAAGCAAGGCATACAACGATCATCATTGCGTTAGTACAAGTGACAACCCTATTTGAAACCATACTTTAGTTTCAGGGACAATCATCGTAGCAGGAAAAAAACAAAAAGCCTGCGAGCCAACATGCCATGCCAGCCTAATTGGCCTGGCCAAAGCCTCTTCTTTGACAAATGTGACCCCACTTTCAGAAAATTGTACTACTAATCAGTTCCAACCAAATTGAATTGGACATTATTCAAATATAAGCTAGTGGTAGTGGCAACCAAAAAACACATTACTGAAACTACTCATGTCATTACATGACGGGCTAGTAATCATCAAGATAAAAAATTTTAAGAAGGAAAGAAGTCTGGTCAATAAGAGAGCTTTGACCACCTAATTAACAGTACCCACTTCATCACTCTACCTAGTAACCAACGGGACGAAGGCTTCTATTACGGAGCCTTGCCCTTTAACTACAACTTCGATCCCGTGCAGCGCCGGCGGCTCCGGCGAGGTGCGGCGGCGTCCGCGTCACATGATGCTACAGGAGCTGGGGTTCTCCTCGTTGAACATGTTGCCGTACGACTCCTGCGGCGGGGACGACCTCATGCCCGGCGGGCCGTACACGTACTCCGGCGGCGGTGGCGGCATCATCATCGGCGGGTACGGCGAGTACCCGTACGGCATGTGCGGCGCCGGAGGCGGTATTGGCTGCATGGACGCTACCGGCATGGGCGCGTAGTACGACACGCTCGAGCTCGGGTGCGCCATGTTGTAGCTCATCACCGGCTGCGGCGGGTAGTACGGGAACGGGGGTCCCCCGTGCGCGCGGTCCGGTCCCTGCTGCATGGGCGGCATCGCCTGCTGCGTCTGCGGCTGCGGCTGTGGCTGGGGCTTTGGTTTGGGCTGCTGCTGGGCCGGTGGCGGCTTTTCCGCAGAGGCGTCCCCGTCGCCACCCGCGTCCTTCTGCTTGTTCTTCTTCTTCCCCTTCTTGCCGCCTGACTTCTCCCCGCCGGCCTCCTCCGCGTTGGCTTCTTTGGCCGCCGGCTCAGGCTTGCCCGTGTCCTTCTCCTCCGGCTTCTTGGCGTCGTCCTTGGGTTTCTTCGCCTCGGCCTTCTTCTCCGAGACCTTGTCCTCCTCCGGCTTCTTCTTCTCCGAACTCTTGCCCTTCTCCGGCTTCTTCTCCGAGCTCTCGGGCTCCGCCTCCTCTGCCACTTTCTTGGGCTTGTTCTTCGTCTCCTTCTTATCCGCGCCCTTGTCGGCGGCAGCCGGAGCGGCAACCACCTGATCCTCTGCTTTCTCCTTCTTGGCCTCGGCGGCGGGGGCCGGCGCCGGCACTGGCCAGAGCGCGGCGTGCTTGCCGGACCTGAGCAGGCGCCTGACGAGCGCGTCGGCGGCCACGCTGCCGGTGACCGTCACCTTGTGCTGCGCGGCGTCGATCGTCACCTTGTACACACCTAGCAATTGTTTCCCACACATTCAATCAAAACTGCAGGGTAAATAAACAGAGGAGAACGGACCAAACTGCTCTGAGGTTGGTACTACCTTCGATGCCATGAAGCACCTTCTTGACCTTCTTCCTGCAGCCCTCGCAGTGGATGGACACCCGCAGCACGGTGGTCTGCACCACGCACAGCAACAACAACCAGGGGCAATGTCAGCAAAAGAAGAGCCTAGCAAGCTAACGAGGAGGAGGAGGAGGAGGAAGAAGAAGGTGTTGAGGCTGTTTCCGCTCACCGAGTACTGCAGCGGCTCTGCTGGCTCCCCTGACGCCATGGAAGGATATGTAGAGAGGTAGCTACAGAGAAAGAGGCTAGCTTGGAGTGGGGAGCTGGCTGGGGCTGGGGTCGCTCGTGAGCTAGCAGCCGAGCGAGCTCGGTGGCGGCGGCTGGCCTGGCCTGGCCCCGGGGCGGCAGTGCGTGGCTGCTGGTGCGAGAGGGTGGCAAAGCGATTTCCAGCAAGAGGGCCTTGCTTCGCTAGGCAGCTAGACCTTTTATAACGGTGAAGGAGCAAGCGCCCAGTATAGGAGTCCAGAGACCGAGCTCGGTGTGGCCGCTGACGCGTGGGCCCCGGACGTACCGGTACCACGTCACTCCGGACTGAGCTGAACCACCACGCAGTGGGGAGGGCTAGCTCGCGAGCGTTTGGCAGCGGCGACGGTGACATCACAGCCACACCTGTGCATGATTGGAGGAGCATCCGTCCGTCCGTCCGTCGATCGATGCATGCATGTGTCCACATGGATGATGATGATGTGCTCGATCCATGATTTCGCCAACGCTGCAGCTGTTCGGTGACGAAGATCTTATCTCGATAAGGGGCCTTGAATCGTGCAAGGCCGCATCGATCGACCTCGCTTGGTTTGCCTTGGGAGAACAGACGCCGTGTTCGCGTCTCGCTGTTTCGATCGTAACATTTTTCTTCGCGCCTTTTTTCTGGCGGTGGCTGGGGAGTGACATGCAAACGGCCGACCCTCATAACTAATATGGCTGCTGCAGGCTTGACTTTGACAGGTCATTAGATAGGCCAGTAACAACTTTGAGCATCTCTACTCCCTCCATATGGGTTAAAGGGTCAGCACATAGTCTAATAAAAAAGGTTTGATCACAAGTTTGATCTACAAATCTGAATTATATTTTTTTTATTTTCGGTTTTGAGTCAAAAATTAACCGACCAAAAACCATAAACATCATCCAGCCCAAAAAAAATATTTTTGGTGCCCTCGCAAATTCTGTCACCGCGCCCGTACATCCTCAGGTTACACGGGCGAGGGGCTCCGTAGACGCGTTGTAGGTTTGGCAGGAGGGCATTTTAGTGTCGCCGTTTCTCGCCTCCCCGCTTCCGCCGCCGCAGATCCACCTCCCCAGCCGTCGTCCAGCCCCGTCGCGTCCCGGATTCGACTCCAACGGACACTGCCAACCTCCTGACTATCATCGGAGTTGCGGCGCTGCCCCAATCGACCCCTCGTCAACCGTCGCTAGTTGCGCCTGTGCGTGCAAACAACGTAGGGTTGTCGAAGCTAGACGGCGCAGACACGAAGTGGAAACGGCTAGCGAGCACGTCATTCGGGTACGAGCCGTGCCATCGACATCCGCCTCCGATACCACGCCCGCGCCTGCACCGGCTTAGAGCACCGTCGTTCAAGATCCAAAGGAATCGAGGTAGAAAAGACCGGGCGTGAAGGGCATCCCTGCGGCGAAGAAGGGGACCAGTAGCTGCCGCGCTCTAGCCGCGCCTCCACCTTCTTCGATCGTGACTACCGCTTTTCCCACGATGTGTTCGTGCAAACATCCGCAAGGTATGCATCTATCCCCTTGCCTTTTCATTTCCATTTTATTGCAAATTGTGAAATTATAGTTCTCAATTTAGCTACGATTTGCACAACGCGCCGAGCTCGTTCGATAGTGCGGTTGATGTATCAGAGGCTCCAGTTGGAGGGCTTCGTTGGTGAGGAGGAAGGAGGGCACGGTGATGATGGTGATACATGTGATGATGGTGGCTATGACGTGTATGGTGATGACGATGGTGACGAGGTGGAAGAGATAGATGAGGGGGCCTTCGAAGGTAAGAAACCAAGACCAAGGGCGGTGAATTACACTGAGATTGAGGATGTTGTAGGGGTTCGTAGCATGGAAAACAAAAATTTTCTATCGCATACAAACAAACAAGCCAAGATCTATCTACTAGATTGTAGCAACGAGTCGATAGAGGAACTCACCCTCGAAGATTCCAAAGCGGTTAACGAGCAGATTCTCGGGTGATGTAGTACTCTTTCCGATCTCAAGATCGCGTAGACGATCCTTCCACACATTCCTAAGAAGCTCCTCTGATCGGTCACCACGTTCGGTGCTCGACGAAGACCTTCCTCTCCCTTGTTCCAGGTGACGTGGAGGTTATAGCACTCTCCTCGCGATTCCTGTGGTAATCTAAGTAGAGGAGATCCATGAGGCCTTAAGCCGGAGCGGTATGGTGGAGTATGAGAGAGCTATTAGTGGTCTAGAGATTAGACACACCAATTAGAAGACTCTAAACCGAAGGCTAGAGCAATTAGAAGCTCTAAACCAAAACGGCTCTAACCGGAGATTAGAGGATAGGAACTTGTGTGTCTGGGAGGAGGCCCGCCTCCTTTTATAGGTGGGGGCGACCAAGGGAGGAGTCCTCCCAAGTCGGCCATGGTTGGCGCGCCCGGCTTGGAGAGGACTCCTCCCCAAGTCGGTTCCAACCACCTCTTGCTTGTTTCCCACAGTTTCTGCTTCCCACAGTTTCTGTTTTAGCGTTTGACTTTCAAACCTGGCTTGACTTTCAGTTTGGGAACGGCAAGAACACTTAGTACATGATGCAATCATTCCGGTATGTAATGACACATTCATGTACCCTCCTCCCGGAGTCTTGGACATTCCGAACCTTCTAGAACATTCCGATGAAAACACGGAATCATTCCCGAACTCCAAAGCGGGACTTTCCTTATATGAATCTTATTCTCTGACCATTCCGGATCACCTCGTGATATCCGGATCCCATCCGAGACTCGAACAACATTCGGTCTCTTTCTCATAATACCATAACTACTCAAACAACGTCGAATCCTTAAGTGTGTCTCCCTACGGTTCGTGAATTATGCGGACATGATCGAGACACTTCTCGAACAATAACCAATAGAGGAATCTGGAAATTCATATGGCTCCACATATTTCTCGATTACTTTGCGATCGAATGAACCACTTACATACGATACCAATTTCCCTTTGTCTCACGATAGTTTACTTATCCGAGGTTATGATCGTCGGTATCTCTTCATACCTAGTTCAACCTCGTTCTGATAAGTACTCTTTTCTCGTTCGTGATATGTGATCCCTTGTGAGCCAGTCACATGCTTGCAAGCTAATTGGATGACATTCCACCGAGAGGGCCCAGAGTATATCTATCCATCATATGGATGGACAAATCCCACTCTTGATCCATGTGTTTCAACCAATACTTTCCGAACACTCAATGCCACCTTTATAACCACCCAGTTACGGTGTGGTGTTTGATGTCATCAAAGCATCCATCCGGTAAAGGTGATATGCATGATCTCATGGTCGAAGAAATTAGGTTACTATGTATCAGAAAGCATATAACAATTGAACTATTAAAATGACTTGATCTTTATGCTACGCTTATCTATAGGAGTATGTCCACCATATCATTCTCCTAACGATATGATCCTGTTGTTAATAACATCTCTATGTTCATGATCAGGAAACCATGATCATATGTTAACCAACAAGCTAGTTTAACAAGAGGCTTTACTAGGGACTCTTATTTTAGTTTAGAAATCACACAAGTATTAATATTTCCGGTTAATACAATTATAGCATGGTATGTAAACATTTATCATAAGTGTGAAGATATGATAATAACCACTTTATTATTGCCTCTTGGGCATATCTCCAACAGTCTCCCACTTGCACTAGAGTCAATAATCTAGTTTCAAATCTTTGTGTATTCAACACCTATGGCTTTCCGGTGTTGTATGTACACGATTGCTAGTGGTCAACTGATCTCCGGATCTGACACTTCCAGGTCCGTGTGTAATTGCATGTCTTTGCGTCTCTACGCATCACTCATTCTCTAATGAGATGGCTTTGTATAAATTTGGTCTTTCGGTGTGACCTTTAGTTCTTTGGGGTTAAAACATGTTGATAATATTGTCGCACAATATATCTTCATAGTATTATCCCTCTGTGAACTACACCTAGTTTGATAACAAACTACTTGACACAAATGTCCTCTTTTGCTGCTATAATAACAGTCATATACTTAGCCTTTTGTTGTAGTATCTGTCACAATGTCTTAACTTTGGAATTCATCCAAATCCATTATGGAACTCACTTTCCATTATATTGTGCCACCCTTAGTTTAGATTGAGATAAGCTTAATTTGTGCTTTGTGACAAAACTAGTATCAATGTAGTACTTTTAAAATGAACTAACCATCTATTTGTCACTTCTACAAATAATATACTCTTAGTTCTTCCAAAAGATCATAAGAATATCCTTACTATTGTCCAATGATCATCTTACGAATCATTCTGGTATATGCTCACAACATTTAGAGCATAGGACATATCTGGATTTGTACATATCACAGTATGATTGATATAAATACTCTTTGTGATTTCATACATCAAGTATCAATCTATACTTGATTGTTTGTTTCACTTTACCAAATGTCAATACACTTGAATATATCATCAACATTGAACTCTTTCAATCCTTTCTGTGCGACAAGAACCTTTTCTTGTAGTTTCTATATTGAACTCATTCAATATCTCGTCTATGTACTTCTGGCACAACCATATTAGCGTCCATTGATGCCAAATATTTGGGTTTTGCCTAAGTCTTTCATCGGGATGAAATTCTTAATATGTGTTAATAAAAGATACATTATTTGCAATCAACAATATGTCTTCCACATAATGTATTAGAAACATGTCTTAGCGCTCCCACTTAATTTCTTGCAAATGCAAGCATCTTCATTGTCTCTAATGAACTTTTAAACTCCTTTAACAGTTTCATCATAGTGAAGATTCCAACTCCGCGATACTCACTTCAACCATTGAAGTTTGCATATGCTTTTTAGCATCCTTTGAATTAACAAAACCCTATGGGCCGTGTTATGCACACGTCCTAGGTAACCCTTCTATTAGAAGAACTTGTTTTGTTTATTCAACTATCATATAACAAAATTACATGTAATGGTTGCTACATTAATCCGTCTAGACTAAATATCACTATGAAAGATCAGATCTTGTCATAGTCAACCTTTGAACATTGTTGTGAACTCTTTCCCAACATGTCGACTATTTCATAGATGTGCAACATCCATGTCTATTTATTTATAGATCCAAACACAACTGTAAGGTCTTACACCTTTCTCGAGGGTCCTTCAAGTTCAAAACTTGATTTCTCGTGTATGGAACTATCACGGATTTTATGGCTTCAAGCCATTTGACGGAGTCAGGGGCCATCATCGCTTCTTTGCATGTAGTCGGTTCATTATTCTCAAATAATGATTCAACCCTCAAATCTTGATATTTGATTGTTTACCCGATCTACTTGTTTCAATAGAAACTTTAGATCTCCGTGACCACAACCCTTGAGGCACGTGAGCCATGAGCATTGTTGCTGCCTCCGGAACACTTTTCGGCGCTGCGCAACTTTGCACATATAGCTTAAGGTTCTTTTAACCTTATCAAAGTTCTATTGTCCTCCCACTTTTCTTTTCACGAAAAATTCCTTCCCAAAGAAACTTGACGTTTTAAGTGACAAACACTTTTGTCTCTGGTGTTTTATGGAGGAATACTTAACAGTTATTCGAAATAACATACAAAGACAGGTTCATCCGACTTTGGTTGCAAACATCCTTTTTATGCATAGCATGCCAATGTTTAAGAAAGGACAACTTGGGTTTTATCCCAAACCATAACTTATATGGTGTCATTTCAACGGATTATGATGAAGCTCTTTTCAGTGGAAAAACGGTAATCTCTAAAGCTTTTAATCTTTAAAATACAATGGCAGTTTTATGAATTATACCTTCGATCTTACCATGTCAAACAAGGTTTAATTTCATATCTCGAACGCTCCATACTCTTATGGTGTTTCGGGAAAATGCAAATCCACGGAACGATTCCTTAAATCTTAGGTATTATGTTAAACTTTTAACTTAAATATTTTCCTTTATGATCTTATCATAAACTATTCATATTCTTGTTACAATGATTTTGCACTTCATCTTGAAAATCTTTGAACTTTTCAAATATTTCACACTTCATCCTTATTAAGTAAATATTCATATATTCACACAAATTTTTCGGAGAAAGCATATGAAGTTGAAATCCATCGCTCTTGACTACACATAATGGATTTCGTACAACAATATGTACAAGTTCCAATAAGCTAGTCATTCGTTCCCTTTTGGCCTATGAACGAAGTTTTAATTATCTCTAGGAAAGTTTCACAAGCGTCATTTGATCAAAATCAAATAGACTCCAAAATTCCATCCATATGGAGTTTCTTCATGTTTTCTTTCCAATATAATTTAAACTGCGATGTCACTTCCTAAGTGATCTTTCAATCAATTTGTCTTTCGACATTTTTAGCACTAGTTTTATGGATGTGATTTTTCCAACGATATTTGTGAATCATCCATCTTTTATGGATTACGGCAATTATTTGAACAACCCTTTTGTTCTCATAATACCTGATAAAACAAATCTTGAAGGCAAGCTTTGATGTTTTAACGAGCAATACAATAACCCTTTATTTGTTCACGATGAACATCATCACATATTCTTTTGCTAGTTACTTAGGCCATTGTAGTTCATGAATTGTGTTGTTTCGTATGACGATTCACACCAACAAATTCAGTATCAAATACTTGAGAACCACTTTGTTTAATAAGCAAAGAATATAGCCATAACATGTATATCATCTATATACTTAAGCTGAACAATTCTAGTCTTTTCCTTTCTGCCATATATTTATGAGATTCTCTTTCAGTATTTCCTTTTCTGTTTGAAAGAATCTATCAACATCAATAGTGGAGTCATTCATATGACACATAGTCCAAAGCGTGTATAGGTAAATACCAATGTCTTTGGATTTGCACTTTGAGATAGATCACCATCATCAAATGTTTGGTGTTCTTCCAAATTCCTTTCTTTAGTAATCTCTTGGTGTAGTAAATATTTTACCTACATCAAATATTCACCCTCATCATGGATTTATCCATGATCAAGCTACTTTTAGCTTGTAACGGTGAATCGCGAGTATAATGTTGCTCTCCAAAACCTTTTGGAGGATTAGGACAACTAGTGTCTCCAACCTTTTGCAAATTCTCATCAAATATGAGAACGTGACTTTAGACATTATACTCTATCATGTTGCAACCAAAACTTCGTTTCAGATATCACAATATCTTCCACACATCATGGTTTACAACAACTCTTTCAGATCCTAGATTACCTTGATATTAAGACAATCCTTTGAATATCAAGAATCATGGAAACAAACATGATACTTATACACTAACACTTGGAATTGTTACTCTTGATTTAATACTAATTATTAAACTTCATGGAGTAACCGAAACTTACTGAAAGTTTGCAATAGGACTTTTAAACTTTAGATTAACACTTCAAAACAATACGATACCAGTTCGTAAAGTAACTAACCAGAATTCTATAGTTCTATCATCTCAATTTAAAACTAAGTGCAAGGTGGTAAACGGATGCCAATGACTACAACAACTATGCAAATTCACTTTGATTTAGTTTATGACAAATTGAGTTCTAATTAATAATTAAATTAATCTAGGTGAACTCCCACTCAAAACAATATCCCTCACATTGTTTTAGTGATCACACGAACCAAATCCACCACATCAAAACCGATCATCACGAGAGTTGATATAGCTTCAATGGCGAACAATCTACATGTTCATCATATCTACTATATGACTCATGCTCTACCTTTCGGTAATCCGTGTTCGTGAGGCCATGTCTGTACATGCTAGGCTCGTCAAGATCAAACCTTAGTTTCCGCATGAGCAAATCTGGCTTGCTCACGTTGTATACACTTGTAGAATCTAACACCCGATCATCACGTGGTGCTTGAAACAACAAGCTTTAGCAATTGCTAACTAAGGGTGAACACTTTATGACTTGATATTCATGTGCATGAGGGATCATCTTATAATGCTACCGTCGTCTACTAAGCAATACAAGATGCATAAAGGACTAACATCACATGCAATTCAATAATATGTGATATGATATGGCCTTTCTTCTTTGTGCTTCCGATCTCCATCTTCAAGCACGAACATGATCTCCATCACCACCGGCATTGCATCAAGGTCAATGACGCTTCACCATGGTTGTCGTCCACCGGCTTCAACTATTACAACCTCTTTGAATAGACACGCGGGTCTTAACATAAATTAAAGACAACCATATGGCTCCTGCCGGTTGCCAACTTACAATAAGGAACATTGCATACATCAAATATAATCACAATCATGGCCATATCACATCACTGCACACCCCTGCAAAACAAAGTTAGACGCCTCTAAGTTTCTTTGCATGTTTTACGTGGTTTGGGGCTTTCAATAAGTGTCGTTCTAACTTACGAACAAGAACCACAACATTGATACTAGCATTGTTGATCACCCGTTGTAAATTGGATCTTAACTATGCTAGGAGAAACAGGCACCCGCAAAGCCACTTATGCAATACAAGTTGCATGTCAAGCGTGGAGCAAGTCTCATGAACGATGTCATGTAAGGTTAGCCGGGCTTAATCCCAACATACCGCAAGATGCAAAGTACACAAGAAGCAATCGACAATAAAAGCATCAACGCCCACAATGACCATTGTGTTCTACTCTGCAATAGATCTACATATAGACACGGCTCGATACCCGTAGGGGTTCGTAGCATGGAAAACAAAAATTTTCTATCGCATACAAACAAACAAGCCAAGATCTATCTACTAGATTGTAGCGAGTCGATAGAGGAACTCACCCTCGAAGATTCCAAAGCGGTTAACGAAGCGATTCTCGTGGGTGATGTAGTCGTACTCTTCCGATCTCAAGATCGCGTGACGATCCTTCCGGCCACATTCGGCGGTGCTCCATGATCGGTCACACGTTCGATTTTCGAAGACCTTCCTCTCCTTGTTCCAAAGAAAATGGAGGTTGTAGCACTCTCCTCGCGATTCCTAAAGACAACGGCGTGGTACCTAAGTAGAGGAGATCCTGAGGCTTCGCTTAAGCGGGCGAGTATGGTGGAGTATTAGAGAGCTATTAGTGGTCTAGAGATTAGACACACCAATTAGAAGGCTCTAAACCAAGGCTAGAGCAATTAGAAGCTCTAAACCAAAACGGCTCTAAACCGGAGATTAGAGGATAGGAACTTGTGTGTCTAGAGGAGGCCCTGCCCCTCCTTTTATAGGTGGGAGGGCGGCCAGGGAGGAGTCCCTCCCAAGTCGGCCTTGGTTGGCGCCCGGCTTGGAGGACTCCTCCCCAAGTCGGTTCAACCTCTTGCTTGTTTCCCACAGCTTCCTGTTTCCCACAGTTTCTGTTTTCCAGCTTTCTGTTTTAGTCGTTTGACTTTCAAACCGGCAGTTTGACTTTTCAGTTTTGGAACAAGAACACTTAGTACATGATGCAATCATTCCAATATGTAATGACACATTCATGTACCCTTCCCCGGAGTGTCGGACATTCCGAACCTTCTAGAACATTCGATGAAAACACCTAATCATTCCCGAACTCAAAGCAGGACTTTCCTTATATGAATCTTATTCTCCGGACCATTCCGGATCACCTCGTGATATCCTGGATTCCATCCGAGACTCGAACAACATTGGTCTCTTTCTCATAATACCATAACTACTCAAACAACGTCGAATCCTTAAGTGTGTCTCACGGTTCGTGAATTATGCGGACATGATCGAGACACTTCTCCGAACAATAACCAATAGAGGAATCTGGAAATTCATATGGCTCCCACATATTTCTACGATTACTTTGCGATCGAATGAACCACTTACATACGATACCAATTTCCCTTTGTCTCACGATAGTTTACTTATCCGAGGTTATGATCGTCGGTATCTCTTCATACCTAGTTCAACCTCGTTACCGATAAGTACTCTTTTCTCATTCCCGTGATATGTGATCCCTTGTGAGCCAGTCACATGCTTGCAAGCTAATTGGATGACATTCCACCGAGAGGGCCCAGAGTATATCTATCCGTCATATGGATGGACAAATCCCACTCTTGATCCATGTGTTTCAACCAATACTTTCCGAACACTCAATGCCACCTTTATAACCACCCAGTTACGGTGTGGTGTTTGATGTCATCAAAGCATCCATCCGGTAAAGGTGATATGCATCATCTCATGGTCAAAGGAATTAGGTTACTATGTATCAGAAAGCATATAACAATTGAACTATTGAAATGACTTGATCTTTATGCTACGCTTATCTATAGGAGTATGTCCACCATATCATTCTCCTAACGATATGATCCTGTTGTTAATAACATCTCTATGTTCATGATCAGGAAACCATGATCATATATTAACCAACAAGCTAGTTTAACAAGAGGCTTTACTAGGGACTTTTATTTTAGTTTACAAATCACACAAGTATTAATATTTCCGGTTAATACAATTATAGCATGGTATGTAAACATTTATCATAAGTGTGAAGATATGATAATAACCACTTTATTATTGCCTCTTGGGCATATCTCCAACAGATGTCACTTTGGTACGTGCGTGGGAGCTAGTGTCCCTTGATGCGGTCTCCGACAATGATCAAACCGACAAATGATATTGCCAAATGATTGAAGACAAGTTTTCCAACTCATGCCCCGACTAGCAAACCCAACTCCTCGCTCATACCTATCACTCCAAGGGCGTTGGGATGACATCAAATCTTGTTGTAGCCTATGGAGGGGATGCTTGGAACTAGTGCGGGCTGCACCACCAAGTGGTGTCAACATTTATGAATATGTGAGTTCTTTCTCATTTTTTTGCATGTCAATTAACCCATAGTGATAGATCATATGTGAGTTCTTTGGATGATGATGAGAGTGATGAAGGTGGAAGAAACAAGAACATGCCGGATGAAAACAAGAAAGAAAAGGAGAAGATTAGGAATACAGACGAAGCAGCAAAGTTAAGTAGCAAAATTGATGAGGTGGTTAAGTCCAAAGAGATGTTGACTACCAAGGCTTTAGAAGACAAGGTTATGGTAGCACGGGAGAAACAAGAAATGAAACAAGTGAAATGGCTAGCAATTCATGAAGATGCCAAGCACAAAGCTGAGTTGGAGAAGAGGAGAGTCAAGATCGAGGAGGATAAGACTAGGAGGGAACTTATTACGGAAGAAACAAGAATAATGATGATGGTCCAAGCAAAATGGATTCACATGGATTGAAATGGTGGAAACTAGTAAGGATGGAGATCTTAGAGAGGAGGCAGCGAGCTCTCCTAAGTCGTGTTGATGGCTGGTGCCGTCGTCGGTGGCGGCGGTGAGGGTGTCTAACGATCGTGGTGCGTGACGATACGTTCTATGGGCTGATATGCTGCAGGTCTAATATTTTGGTGGGTAGGATCGTTGAAAAGGGAGATGTGTAATCTCTGAACCGTGTCAAATTTCGTTTGATCATGTGTGAATAATTGCGAACTCGTGTTTTTGTTTCAATTTACGGTTCAACTATTCGCTTGCACGGAACCGACCCCACTCTCTGTGGGAGTACGGATATGTTTTCGCGGGAACGAAAATTCCGCTAGGGACGCTCCTACTCAAACCAAAAGGTCGCTTTCGTAATGGAGCATCATGGTGTACAGCTAACTAGCGTTCCTTTCAGCTGCCTGTTGCGAGAACCTGTACTGACGAGGCGTCCATCCCTGTGCCTAGCTTCTCCAATTAAGATTAGGCGCACCGTCTCTGAGGAGCTAGCCTCCGATTGTCCAATCTGTCTACGTGGACGTATACCACTTGCACGTATGCAAGATGCAGGGTCAGCTAGGCCATTTTCTACCGTATCTTTTATCTCGGTTTGCCTCGAAGATACACACGTATATACGCGGGCGCACCCGTTCCACCACTCACTAGGAATCGATTTGAATAGAGTAAAAAAAAAAAAGGAATCGATTTGAATAGGACGACGGGGAGTATCATCTACGCTTATGGTCTAGTAGTACTCCGAGACTCCAACGAAAGCAAGTACGGTAGGATACAGGATACATCACGTAGAAAGAGCGACAGTACGACTGGTACACTACTGCGAGCTGCACGTACTACTAGTGTTGGTGATCAGCACGTCAGTACGTGTGCTGGACTACATGACGATGCGTGCAAACTTTCACTATAGAACGAACATGCGAGGTTTCCACCCGCAAAAAGACACGCCTAGCTCGGTCGCTACCGGAACAAAGCATAGACATTTTACCCGAGTGTATTTGTCCGAAACTCGGTATACAATATCTTTTGCCGAGTACCGGTGAAAATACGCTCCAGTAAACCTTAGGTACTCGGCAACTAGGGTTGTATGCCATGAATCAGCAAAACCTCCAATACTCGGAAAACACTTCTAACAACGTCGTGAAGGCGGCCACTCTTACTGAGTGTTTTTTTCCTGTCATTCTTATCCCCGTAAAAATTCGCTCATGCCCATTAGTTTTCCGAGTGTCTAGGGTTTGCCATTCGGCAAACATCCGTACCATCCTTCCACTTTCTCCCGTGCATAACTTTTTCCCCGTGCAATGTTTGTCCGAGTGTACCATAGAATACACTCGGTAAACGTTTCCAGGTTTCATGTTTCTGGTTACTCTTTTCTATTGTTTCTTTCCATCATCTCTCGGCTGTCGTGACCGTATATATAACCTCGCAGCGACATTCGCTCCTCACTCGGTGTAAATAAATGACAAGGTTACCTTTCATCATGGATGGTCCGATCTGCTTGGTACTCCAGCATATGGTTTTGGGATTACTAGGGTACCGTAAAACTCCTCAAATACGTAGGGGGCTCCCTAGGGGGTTTCATGCTGATTTTCTTAGAAGAATCGAATGGCATTCCCCTAGTGTGTTCCTCACATTATTATTGCATTTAACCATGATGATGGTCGTTTTCTCCCTCACACCCCCTAGTAGGGAGTTCCGAGTACGATTGCATTTAATCATGATAGTTTTTCTCCGTTCACATTGCCGCTCGCTCGGTGTAGGCGACGTTCCTCAAATACATAGGTAACATGAGGATTCACTTGGTGGTGACATATACGCTTCTTCTTCTGATGAAATCTGCTGGTTTGGATTAAAAAATTAAATTATAATAATATACGCCGCAACATGTGCGGACTCTCCAAATGTGTCTAATACTAGATTACTAGTGGCGTACCGCCCGGTGTCTCTCGCACGACACACCACTGGCAATTGAATTGATAGTTACCGGCGGCACTATATTAGTGGATTATTTGAGGTTGAAGAAACCGCATCTTCGTGTACCCCGCTCCCATCAAGATGAATGTGATAAAGTGTGTAAGACCTGGCTGCAGGTGCCACCAGGTTCCATTGTAGACTCTCTGAAGCATGACTCTGTCGTTGCTTAATTAAGATCGCAACACTTATTCTAAAAAAAAGGGTATTCCGTGAGAGAACTGCTACATACGGACGCATTCGTGTCCAATACTTGCACGAGGATGAGGTCAGTCAGTCCGGTGTGGCAATTGCTGAGACGTCCCACGGTGCACGTGCAGTGCAGGACGTTGTTGTACTCACTTGGTGGTACATGACATCTTCGTGTGCACAGCACATTCGCCTCTGAAATGCCGTACCGATCATCTCGAGCCGGCGACGATGATTACTTACCCTCATCGTAGCTGATTAGAGCAAGTACAGTAGAGCTTAGTCAGCAGGCTACAAGGTAGTCCAAGTCATCAAAAATTTAGGGGTGAAGTGAGAGGAGAGCAGAGAGAGAAGGGTATACGCCGGGCTACCGCGGGCTACTATACACTGTCGGTATCGTGCTGTGCCTGCTTGCAGTACAGCAGGCGCATGTATGCTTTTGTGTCGCTGTTTGTGTTTTAAATCTTCAACAAACAAAAAATATGAATATTCAACTAGAAATATTCTCTTAAGCTCCAGAGTGTCTATGGATGATCTGATGTTTTGTGATGGCTTTGATTGAGTTTGAGCTTGCCAGCCGCCAGCTACGTTAGTGGTTACTACGTAGCATGTGTCGCCGTAGTCTCGTAAATCGGCCACATACACCCATGCAGTATTGCGTAGTACAGGTAGTATTCGAATTCGAGCGTGAAGCGTCGACCCGGCAGAGCAATAAATCTCGACCGGGCGGCAGCTGGGGTTTGTTTTAGCAATGAATGAACGAATGAATGAATGAATGGAATGGAATGGAATCGCGCCCGTCCAAGCCCGTCAATCTACTAACCGGCAGCAGGCAGGTGCAGCCGTGCAGGGTACAATTCCCCAATCCCCCATCATCAATTCACGCCCTCCCGTCCGTCCGTCCGTCCGTCCCTGCCCCCACGAGGCCGCCATGTTTATGACAGGAGTGGTGAGACAGTGGTCACAGGCGCCACAGTGAGCGCGGGCGTAAACATCTCTGTCAGAGAGGCCGTAATTATTCCTTGTCCAAGAGGAAAAAGGCTCCCTCTGCGTCCGTCCTCCGTCCTCCTCCTGCCATTTATTATTATTTCCACGGCGGAGCCTGCCTTCAACTTCAAGCGGTAGCGCCAAGCATAACCTGGTGGCTGCCATGCCTCGACCGACTGGGAGCCAGCGGCGGAGTACTCCAGTCCTAGCACGATATAGCTAGCTAGCTAGCGCGGCCGCTGCTCGGTCAGTCGGTGTACGGTAGTAGCGGCTCGAGGTACGGACGCACTTGGAAAGAAAGATCACGGGACTGTTTGTCACTACGGAGTTTGAAGTAATGTGGCCATTGGCTCAAGGAAATTCATTCGATCGGACTAGTCCATGTTGGCGGGAATCGCCGGTTTTGTATCGTCAGGCTGTCTCTGTCGCTGGCTCCGCGTGCTTTTAATTTTTTTCCTCCTGTTTGGATGAGACACCGTGCTCCCCAGCACCTGCTCTGCCTGCCCTTGAAGTCTGAAGTCTGTCTTTAATGGAGGCTGCTATCACCGGAGATGTTTGGGCGCAAGGAGAAATCATCAGAGCCAAAACCCGCAAAGCAAAACCCTGCACCGGTACACTGAATTCCCACCTAAAACCCCGGCCTTGTCACGGCTCATGCATGCATGGAGTACTGACTCTACCTGTGCTCGCTGAGCAAGCTCCCAGTGACAGTACTACTACCAGATCAAGACCGTTCGTGTTAGTTGCTCGCTCTAATATTGACGGGTCATGAAGCTAAAAACACTACCGAGAGGGATGGCTGACGTGACCATCTCCAGACTATTCATGGCGAGTGTTGGTTCGTTCAGTACTAGTAGTACAGCCAGAGAAAAAGAAGATCCAATCATGATTCGCTCGTCCATGTCCAAGCCCCCGTAGTTGGCTCTCTCCTCTCCTCTCCTCTGCAGGAGGGAGATCCAATCAAATCCGATACGTGACGGACGAATATAGGCACGGCAAAGGCAAAAGCTGCTGCTGCTGCTGTACGTACTACCCATCAGATTTTCACCTCAGATTAAGCGCGGGCACACACGAGATCCTTTTTGATCGACCTCCCTCCGTAGGCCGTAGCTGGCCAGCTAGTAGCTAGTGCCGCCGCGGTAAGTGTGCCCAGCTTTTCGCATCGAAAGCAGGGCCTCTGGCCGTCCGACCCGGGAATTAAATTCTCCTGCGCGCGCAGTACGACCTGCTTTGCTTCACTCAAATCAGCCAGCTGCTTCTGGTTTCCTCCTTCACCGGAAAGTGAAAAGAAAAAAGCATCCGGCGGAGATGCATCGAGCCCGTCGCGGCATCCGGCGGCCGGTCGATCCGGGGAGGAACACGGGCCGGCGAGGCCGCCGCTACGTCGGCGCATGCATGCCACAACGGGAAGGAGGGGCCGCCCGCCGTCAACTGTACTCCGGCGGGTGCGCGCGCCCTGTGCACAATGCCGCCCCGCCCGCACGGTCGTCACATCACACCGCTGTGGTGTTCTGCAGAAAGTTGGATTCGACCGCCTGCGCCCGCAGATGCCGTGCCGCTGCCGCGCCCGTCGCGCGCAGAACGAAACCACTGTGTTCGTACGTACAGTACGTACGACGTGCACATGCGTGCGAGGGTCCCCTGACGTGTGACATATGGGATGCTGGCTGCCTGCTGCCTCGCGCGTCACTTGTCTCTCGTCCGTGCGACGAGACGGGCGTAGGGCGCCTAGGCTGGGGAACGTGGCTGTACACGCGCGGCATCACGTCGCTGCAGCTCACCGGGCAGGCAGGCAGGAGGCCGCGTGCGTGCCAGAGGTTTTAGCACATACCGGCAAACGGCGGAAATAACCTTAAAAAAATAACGAAATAAATTCTGGCTAGAAGAAATTCACGGAGCTAAGCTTTTTTCAACGCCATACAATGTGGCGCCGTATCCTGAAATACGGCGCCGTTACGTCTGGCCAAGACACTGCCACGTGGCGCTACAAGGCCGCACTTTAGGTCTTGTACCAACGGGCCACCCCCCCAACCCTCATTCCTCTCCCAAACCCACGACAGAGAAGGAAGCATATGGCTAGGGTTGGCCTCCCACTCAAATCGACTAGATCCGAAGCAATAGCCCAAAAAACTTCCTTCCCAATCTCTCCCCAGGTATTCTCTCACATATCCTAGCAAATTCATCCGCAAATTTCTTCCAATTTATCCTCTGTTTGTAAAATCGGGTGAAACCCTAGATTTCCTTGGATTTTGAAATTTATATGAATCATTGCAATGCTTATTTGAGATGTAGGTTTAGATATGGCATAGTACTCTTTGGTAGAACTCTAGTTGGTTGATTTAGCTTACAAGTATATGTTAGGTGTTTTGTTCATATTTGCAATTCCATATGGCTAGAGTAAGAAGGACATATGGTAGAACTCTAGTTGGTGTTTTGATTTATCTTACAATTATATGCTAGAACTCTAGTTGGTTGATTTAGCTTGCAATTCTAGATGCTACAACTATAGGTAGAGTAGGATGAATATGTAGGATGTCTCTATAAGATGGACATATGCTAGAACTATATGCTAGAACTATAAGATGGTTGATTTAGCTTGCAATTCTAGATGCTAGAACTATAAGATGGACTTTTTGTAATTGTTCTTATTCTCTCTATTGTTTTGAATATGTAGGATGTCTCTAAATCCCCTTCTAAACAATGCTCACTATGATGTTCAACACCGTGCCTACAAGATGTCGGAGAAGAGACAGGTACTAAAAACTTCAATGCAAGTCGAACAAGATGCCATATTTGTTTAGATGGAAATCTAACATTTTGCCATTGTATGTTTGCAGGAGCTTCAACCCCTTCGACTTAGGTACCACGAGGTCTCGTCCGGCAAGATGCCTTATGATGCACGGTACACTCCGTACATCTAGCA
This sequence comes from Avena longiglumis, assembly GCA_030063025.1. Taxonomy (NCBI): domain Eukaryota; kingdom Viridiplantae; phylum Streptophyta; class Magnoliopsida; order Poales; family Poaceae; genus Avena; species Avena longiglumis. Next base: position 94,329,132 of record CP125976.1, read on the forward strand.
GCTAGGACTCCTCCCCTTTATCCACATGGTCACTCGGTCCACACCGACCTTCAACCCTGCTGCGATCACCGCGCTTGTGGACCGATGGAGGCCGGAGACGCACACATTTCACCTTAGGACCGGTGAGACTACGGTCACTTTGCAGGACATGAGCATGATCCCGGCACTCCCAATCGAGGGAAACCCTGTGTGCATGTCCTCGGATTCAGACATAAGCGTGAGCGAATGGTCTCCTTATAGGGAAGGATCCACCCGAGGCTATAAACAAGAAGGGGAAAACGAGGGTCACGGGCTACTTTTACTTGGATCATCCGAATTTCAAGATTTGCCCGAGGATGCCGATGAGACGATCAAGACATACACTCGTGTATGTGTGGTACATTATCACGAGGACTCGCTTCACGGCAATGATGGGGATCGTGCTCGTGGCATTGGCTCAAGTTCTTTGGTTTTTCGACTCTACCTTCGCTGGGGTTCTGCAGGCGTTCTGGTTGTCTTGCCGGGTAATGAATTATTTACAAATGTTGTTGTATATTTATGCACTATCTCAAAAAAAATTGTTCTTACCAAATGGTTGTTCACTTCATCTGCAGTGGATGACGCTTGCCTTAGGGCGCCACGATTCGTGGTTTGGTGGTTGTTTGCTCCTTCTTTCGGTGTGGAGCTGGGAACGCTTCTCCATTGGACGGCCGAGATTGTTGTCATTCAATCCTTACATTGATAACGGCAACGACTACCTTCTCCCCACGTGGGCTTACAAGTGGGATGTGGTCTCCGAACCGCCAACGGACCCACTGGAGGCGTACAAGAGGTACACCAACGAGTTTGACACGATCACCATGGATCAGGTAATTTTTGCGGGTGCGGTCAATTATATGTCTTGAACTTGTAATCTTTGACCCTGACATGAGTGTTATGATGCAGGTGACGTGGGAGCCATACGGTCGAGGGGACCGCTTTGGTGTTCCGGAGGACTATCGCCTTAACCCTATTTGCCTCAGAGATTCTCGTCTATGGCTAATGCGTTGCCCCATGGTGTGCATGTGGGCTGTTGAGTATCACCAGCCTCACCGTGTCATGACTCAGTTTGGGTTATTTCAGATTTTCCCGCCTGAGTGGAAGGACACGGACATAGGGCTCCATAGGTAAGCTATTAACTGCCTTACCATGTGATGTGCTTATCATTCGCCAAATAACGCTTTTTGACTTGTTGTTGTTATGTGCAACTTGGACAGGAAGAAGCAGAGGAAGGAGAAGGATTGGCCCAAGCTTCATAGGAAGCACCTTGAGAAATTCAGGAGGTGTGTGACCGAGGCTAGGAAAGCAAAAGGAGCACAAGATAGGCCCTTCAATCGGGATGCTTTCAACAACTATATCGCATGGTTCGTTGACAACACGCTGGTGGAGATATACCCACGGGCATTTCTGGATTCGATCTTGGAGGAGCCATTGGTGTTTGATGAGCTTTCAACCGAACAATACAACATCATGGTCAGAGAAGGGCGACAAACCGAGTTTGCTCCCTTGGTCAACTTTGTGGTAAAGTGTGCCGAATAATATTTTTTCCGTCTAGGCGCTTCTCACACCTTGCATGGATAACTTACTAGTTTCTTGTCTATGACAGTGCGATCAGGTAAGGAAGTCTGCCGATGCATGCGAGGACGCTTTGGACACATACCCTCGCGGAGAGAAGGGAGAGGGTATGTTTCGTGAGTTCGTTAAGAAGCAGGGCCAACGGTTAAGGCGCCTGTCGAACTTGCTAGGTTGCCGTGACCCTGAGGTGGCAACATCGTCCGCGTCACGGTCCAACACGCCCGAAGGTGACAATTCTAGCGATCATCACTCCACATCCGAGGACGAGTCGAACACACCCGAGGTAGTACAACCATTGCATCCCCACCCTCCCTTGCATTTCTCCTGAATTTGTCCTTACCAATCTTCTTTTGTTGACAGTCGCAAGATGAGGAAAGCGTCCCCGACGAGATGACATTGGACAACTACACTCGCTATAAGGTACACGAGCGGTCCGACTACGTGTTCAAGCCAAGGCAACCCAAGAAGCCTTACACACCCAACCCTTCCACGGCCAAGACAAAGAAGCCCAAGAATCCATATCGCTTAGAGGTGGAGGATGAAGAGGAACCGAGGAGGAGGAGGAATATGCCCACGAGAAGGGGCCGAGGGGCGAAGACCACCCGTGGGAAGTAGAGTAGATGTTGCACTTTGTCTTGAATGGTTGTAGTCGTGAACTCGGTACTTATGGTTGTTGTCGTGAACTTGGATGTTGTCGTGAATGGTTGTCGTAAACTTGGATGTTGTTGTCGTGAACTTGGATGTTATTGTCGAGAACTTGAATGTTTGTCGTGAACTTGAATGTTTGTCGTGAACTTTAATGGTTGTTGTCTTTTTGGAAAAAACATGCTCGAACAACATCGAACAAACCTGCTCGAAAACCAACTCAAACAGAACAACAGAAACAGACAGACACTAGTCAGGAAGGTGCGGCGCCATGACGCCTGGCGCCGCACATGGTGCAAGGTGCCCAGGAATCGGCTAAGTCAAATATGCGGCGGCGCCAGACGGCGGCACGCCGCGGCGCCGCCACTGCGTTGTCTGCGTTGCCGTCAACTGGCGCCACACATGCGCTAGAAAATAGACATAAGCTTCTGTCTATTTTCGAGCGCATGTGCGGCGCCACGCTGGACGGCGCCGCACGGTGCAACGCGTAGCCTGGTGGCGCCGCACCGTGCGGCGCCGTCCAGCTTGGCGCCGCACATGCGCTTTTGTCTATTTTCGAGCGCATGTGTGGCGCCACTCTTGAAGATGCTGCTACAGCCAGATTTCAGCGGTTGTTTCGAGGGAAAATGATCATACATCTGAAAGAACATGTGGGCCCCCATGTGTGGTTTTGGTAATTAATGACAATTTTTATGGACTAATGTGTGTATTAAGTTATACTTGTAGGAATTGTCCATTGGCATCGCTTGGAGCTTGTGTCGGCTTCAAGGTCAATGAAATGAGAAGAAGATATGTTGTGCAAGCTCAAAATGCGCAATCTTTAGAAGATCTCATGTTTGATGCTTTCCATCCTCGGTGATCATGGATCGATGATGAGGAATCAAGAAAGGCGTTCCATCTTGAGAAGGGAAAGATCGTCTACATCGAGCTCAAGTGGAATGCTCAAGGCAAAGGTATAATCTTGATAGGTTTTCCCTTTTGCCGGTCTTATATTGTTAGTGGAAGACCGGGTTTAGGATATATATAACCGTACTATCAAGAGGGGCTCTCGAATGAGTAACTCGATCACATCGTTCGGAGAGAGCTCAAACCTTTGCATACTTGCATCATCGTATTTGGTTGTTATTTGGTCTTATCTATGTGAGGATATAGAGCTTGTGGTAATCTCCATAACAAGCTCCTGTTCATCAAAATCGGATCCCTCTTTTATATCTTATTGTGATTTTGATCTATGCGGTTTTTCGGTTTCTCACCAAGTGAGGTATCTCACATTATTATACTTGATACATTCTCACTTGGTGATAACCAGTATTTTCACCTTTTATAGGGAAGCTCATGTCGTCCTCTTTCTAACGCAATTGGAATCGGGTCGATCGGAGTTACCAATCAAAAGTTATAGTCGTTTGAATATCTACTGGTCTCCTAGGTACCAAAATGTGGTAGTACCGCATTTTAGTACCTAGCGAGGCAGAAGGTTTTGGAAAGTTGCCAAAATCCACTACCGGGCTAGGTACCAAAAAGCGGTAGTACCGCATTTTAGTACCTAGCGCGGCAGAAGGTTTTTTACTTCGTCATTTGGATCTATCCTCCCTTGCTGGACTATGATGTTTCTTTGCATGATCTTATAGAGGTTGTTATCCTCTTCGAAACGAGCCCAAGATCATCGAAATCGGAGTCCGGGTGCAAAAGTTATGGTTGTTTTCGTTCTGTGATGATCGATAGTACCGGACCAGGATCCGGTAGTACCGCATTTTGGTACCGGGGAGCGCAGAGAAAAAATGCGTTTGGAGCCCCAGGAACCCCAAGAAATGTCCGGTAGTGCCGGGAAAGTTCGGTAGTACCGGGAAAAAGTAGTACCGGAAATCGCGTTTTTGGGCTGCAACGGTTGGATTTTGGCGGGACCTATATAAGGGGCCTTCTTCCCCAATGGTTCCTCAACCTTTCTTGCAAGTTTTCCCCTCCATTGTTGACCTTCTTGAGCTTGCTTTCTCTCAATCCCTCCGATGATTCTTGCATATTCTTGAGGGATTTGAAAGAGGAGATCTAGATCTACAATCCCACCAATCAATCTCTCCTCTAAGTGAGGGGAACATATTGGGATCTAGATCTTGGAGTCTTTTGTGGATTTCCTCCATTGTTCTTCCTCTATTATTCCCCCATACGCTTTTGTAGCTTTGGTGGAATTTGGGAGAGAATGATTTGAACACCTTTGTGGTGTTCTTGCCATTTGCATTTGGTGCATCGGTTTGAGTTCTCCTCGAAGGATTTGGTTTGTGTGACTCTTTGGAGCTTGTCCCTCTTGGGTTCTTGGAACCCTAGACGGTTTTGTGGCCTTGGTGGCATTGTGGCCTTTTGTGGCATTTGTTGGGAACCTCCAATTAAGTTGTGGAGAAGTGCCCCAACCTTGTGAGAGGTTCCGGTTGCCACCGACAAGTGCACCGATAGTGGAAGCGTGGATCGATCCCGTTGGGGTGAGATTCACCGGAGAATAAGGGAGGCCTTTTGTGGCGTTGGTGGTTTGATACCACCCCCTCTCCAAACGGGACGTACTCCATGTTGGGAGGAACTCGGTAAAATATCGGTGTCCCCGCGTGCCTCGGTTATCTCTATACCCGAGCTCTTTACTTATGCACTTTACATTGTGATAGCCTTCGTGCTTGAAGTAATATATATCTTGCTATCGCTTTGTTGCTTGTATTGCTTAGCATAAGTTGTTGGTGCACATAGGTGAACCTTAGTTGTTCTAGGTTGTGCTTAACAAAGTAAACACTAGTTTTATTCCGCCTTTGTTGAGCCACTCTAGGAAAAGTTTTAATCGCCTATTCACCCCCCCCTCTAGGCGACATCTGTATCCTTTCAATTGGTATCAGAGCCCGGTCTCTCATTTTTGGCTTCACCGCCTTGAGAGTAAAGATGTCGGCTAGAGGATTAGTGCACAATGACATGTTCACATTCGATGGCACAAATTATGATATATGGAAAAATCGCATGCTCATTCATTTGAGGGACATGGACCCAAATTTGGAGCGTATTGTAGATATGGGTTTTTCTCCTCCTATGGATTTCAAAAATCTATCTTGTGAGGATGAGAAAAACATATATCTCGATGCTCAAGCTTCTAATGTGCTTGTTAATGCTTTGAGCTATGTAGTTACATCTTCAATCATTCCTTTTTGAAGCACTCATGAGTTATGGACAAAACTTCAAGATAAATATGTTGTTTCCAACATTATTGAGGATGATTGTGTTGCTTCCACTTCCGGTCGAGATGAGTTCTCATCCTATACCACTTCACCAACATGTGACTTTTCACAAGGTAATGATATGGTGAGTGGTGATAGAAATTGCAATTTGGATAGTGTGCTTACTATTTATAATCCCTCATCTCTATCTAGTTGCAATGATATATCTTTGGACTTTAACACTTCTAGCACTACCAACTTCTTACATGCTTGTGTTAATAGTCCTTGCATATCATGTAGAATTAACTTTGATAAATCTCATCATCACCTTCCCCCGATTCTCACCTATGCCTTATGGCTAAAGGAACGAAGGTATCCTCTTTGGATCCCATTGTATCTCATAATGATGATGAGGTTGAGAATGATAATGATGATGATCCACTAATTGATTATGATATTGCCTCTATTCTAGATATGGGAGAGGTTGTCTTTTCTGCACTTCATATAAATAAAATTGCTTCCTCCAAATTTGTTGAAATCTTGACTTGTGTTATTAAAGGCAAGAAACTTATTGAGGAACAAGAAAATATTATCTCTCAAAAGTTTGCACTTGAGCATGAGTATGCTAATGAAATTGCACAACTAAAGGACTCCCTTGAATAAGAACAAACCACCAAAGAATCTCTTGAGGAGACTTTTACTCTAGAATTATCTAGAGCAAAGGAATGCATGATAGAGAACTTGCGGTGGCAAACTCCTTCAAGATTAAAAATGGTGAACTTGACGTTGCTTATGCTAAACTTGTTGAGGATTTTAAGCACCTCGAAAATGGATCTCGGGTCGTTAAGAGGGAGCTCATCAAACTCACTGAGTCACATGAGCAACTTAAAGCTTCATACTCAAAAGATCTTGCCAAGTTGCCCTCACCTCTTGATAATAGTAATGATGCTTGTGCTACTAACTCTATATCTTGTGAAGCATCTATTTTGAAGGATAATGTTGAGCTAAAGGCTCAACTTGCTTTGCTAACTAGCAATTATGTGAAATTAGAAGAAAGTCATGTTAAGCTCTCAAGCTCGCATGAGGATCTTCTAGTATCCCATGGTACGCTAAAGTTAGCTCATGAGGCCATCGTGTCAAAGGTAACATCTAGTGGTCCTCATGTGGACATTAGCACTATATCTACTCCAAATGTTATATTTACATGTGCTAGTCCTTGTAATTCATCCTCTCACAACCATGCTATATATCGTGATGAATTACATTCCGTGCCTTGTTGCTCTAACAATGTAGCATCTACTTCCTCTAGTGCTTTTGTTGAAACTAACCATGTAGAGGAAATAAAAGAGCTCAAGGCTCAAGTCACTTCTTTGAAGAATGACTTGAAAAAGGGTCATCAAGGGAAGGCCACACTCAACAAAATCTTGAGTGTGCAAAAATCCCCCAATGACAAGAGTGAACTTGGATTCAACTCCAATGTCAAGAACAAGTCCACTATCAAGTTGAAGCACAAGGACAACAAGAAGAATGGCCAAGATCAAGTCAAGTATCCGGCCAACATTGTTTGCTTCAAGTGCAAGGAAGAAGGGCATCATGTCAAACATTGCCCATTAAAGAAGAAGTTCCTTGGAAAGAAGCAACAAGGGAAGCGACCTCAAGCTCTACATCTTGTTAGAGTGGGCCTCCTCCCAAGAAGACTCAAGCTCTTCCTCAAGTTGTTGCTTCATCCAAAAATAAAGATGGCAAGAGAAGAACTTGCTACATATGCCGTGAGAAGGGGCACATTTCTTCCGCATGCACTATTGGTAACTCCTCATCCCATCCTATCTTGATTGATGATTCTTATTCTCTTTGTAAGGATGAGGTTGGCAATGTGTTTGCCAAATTGTTGGTGCCTCGGTTATCCCTATACCCGAGCTCTTTACTTATGCACTTTACATTGTGATAGCCTTCGTGCTTGAAGTAATATATATCTTGTTATCACTTTGTTGCTTGTATTGCTTAGCATAAGTTGTTGGTGCACATAGGTGAACCTTATTGTTCTAGGTTGTGCTTAACAAAGTAAACACTAGTTTTATTCCGCCTTTGTTGAGCCACTCTAGGAAAAGTTTTAATCGCCTATTCACCCCCCCCTCTAGGCGACATCTGTATCCTTTCAACATCGTACAAAAAAGCTTTGAGGGGTGAAATGTTTGTTGACACATACGAAATAACACGAGTTTCTTGCCCTTAAAGTCTAGAACATAAAAGTTCATGAAATAACACGAGTTCATGAAATAACAAGAGGTTCTCGAGCAAATTTTGACACATACAAGTCCATGACTCCCGATTACATACTCAAAGTCTAGAACATATGCCCTTTGCCCTTTCTCTTCTTCTCCCCCTCTTCCTCCATGGAACGCCATGACGCTTGACGCAACCTTTCCCTCTCGGCATCCCGAGACTCCTTAGCGCGGCGATTCTCTTCCTCCTCTTTCTTGCGGAGCTCGTCATTACGTTCCTTGCGCTTCTTCGCCATCTCATCGTCACGCTGTGCTTCGTAGTAGCGCCTTCTTTTTATGGCCCAATCGATCTCTTGGATAGCCTTGTTGGATTGAGGTTGCTCGATATCTATCCAAGTATAGTACCAGACATCTGGGAGGAAGACTACAAGAAAATAGTGCATGTTAGAGGCTATGATATGGAATAGTTGGGACACATGAAAAACTAAAAAGCTTTGTGCATACCGGTGGAGTGTCGTATGGGTTGCGGCTACGCACGGAAGAGCGATTGTAGTTGGCACACATGAAGAACTTCTTTCCCCAACTATCGGAATGGTAGTCTAGGGACTCCTTAACAAACTATGGTTTACAAGATATGGACCAAAACAAGAAATTAATAGGTCAAATCAAAGATGAAGGGGAAGAATACCTCAAGGCACTTGGGGGGATCGAACTCCACGGAGAGAGGCTTCCGATTTGGACACTAGGAGGGAGAAGGTGGAGGGGGGAGAAGAGCCGCCGCCGCTGCAGCTCGTGTGTGGGTGAGAAAGAATGAGCTGGGTCTGGGGAGGGCTGGCGCCGCGCTGGTACAAGACCTAAAGTGCGGCGCCAGACGCAACGGCGCTGCACTACACAGTGCGGCGCCACGCTACAAGGCGCCGCACTAGCGGGACCGGGGCCCGCGAGGCGCCACGCTGGCAGGTGTGCGGCGCTAGGCATAACGGCGCCGCTCTTCAGGGTGCGGCGCCACGTTGTATGGCGTTGCAAAAAGGGTTAGTTCCGTGAATTTCTTCTGGCCAAAGTTTATTTCGTGAAATTTGTTATTTTTTAGGTTATTTTCGTCCATTCTGCCCGGCAAACACGTGTACTGTTAACTTTTTTGCCTAAATCAATCAAACTTTACTAAATACCATCAACTTTATTATATATAAATATATCAACATATATTACATCAAATTGTCATATTATGAAACTAAATTTAAATACAGACTTAGTGGTATCAATTTAGTGTCATAAGTATTTCTATATTTTTCTATAATGTTATACTAGTTAATTTTTACTAAGTATGATTTTGGACAAGCCTGGTACACTTATTCAGACGAAGAGAGTAGCACCGCTAGTTCAGGCTTTTTTATGAAAATAACAATCTTAGTTCTATTTTGCACAGAACACCAGCTTATAGAACATCTCCAGTCGTGCGTCTCCTAAATAACGTCATGCGGAAGTCGGTTGCTTGGGGACGCTCCCGCGCGCTCTGTCGCATATCGTCCCAATGATAGATTTTATTTATTTCACCACTTATAATATTTGAACATGCAAACCATATATATGTTTTACAACAGTTTAAATAAATCCAGTCAATACAAATTAATTCAATCCAAAAATTCAAACAATACAAAATAGTCAAGCCACGGCCGCGTTTGACTATCCTCTAATTCTCCACACACTAGATTTATGGGTGCGCCTTGGCGCACGACCCCGTTGAATTCGTGACAAAATTTACATTTAGCATGATACACTACTTTAACTTTAAAACTATCCCCGTCGCATGGTTTTTTACTTACACATTTTAGTTTCAATGCAGCGAGAAAACTTATGATTTTATTTCAGGAATATGTATCAAGTATAGTTAGCAGATTAGTAACTTTGGACCAATTCAGAAAACCAAAACAAGGTAGAGAAGACAGAGTGTTCTGAATAAGGAAAATTTCATCCAAAAGTTGACTCCAATGCAAAATAGTTAATTTAGGAGAAATTCTCCAAGTTCCCCTAGAGATCTATTGCGAGTTATAAAAGATAAATCTACCTGAATCCAAGCCTAGGTACAACAAAAGGTAAACAGAGAAAAAGGGTTGATAGATTTAGAGCTATAGAAAGAACCTAACTTGTTCTACTCAAGTGAACGATGATCCAATGCATGCTTCCTAGCAGCCAAATGGAAGGTGGACATCTAAATAGGCGAAGTAAACCTTTAATACAAACATTAATTTTTTGCTAACCACTGTCCTTGGATGTTTGAACGATGAATTGTTGGATGTAAAAGGCAGCCTTGTCAACTTCAATAAGAACCGAGCTGATATAACATTTCAGACCAATCTCTCTTTGGATAGTGTATCTCGAAGAATCCTCTGAATCGGTTCGGCGGGCTTGCACACATTCGTTCGGCGGATAGTGCATTCCTTCCAGGATACAAACCTGATGATGATGATGAAAGCTCAGTATCTCAATAGTTTTATAAGCAGTCACCTACTAAATAGTTACAGGGGAAATAGGAAAACAAGAGAAAATGAGTAAGTGAAGTTCTAATAATCAAGAACCAAGTGAACTTAGCATGTATGGATTGGATTGCAGTGTAGAGTGATTTAAAGCAGTGGAGTCCGAATAAATAGTTTTGTGTATGCAATAGATATCTCAGCTCCAAGCCACCAGCACACAGTACAATACTTATTGCTCGTTATTCCGACAGGATGAAGAATAAACTAACCTCTCTTTGTGTGTAACATGTACATGTTACGATCTCTCAATCGGAGTGGATTATGTAGCTTCTGAATATTTATTGTGGCAAGGTCGGATTTCAGGAAGCACAACCTTCATGTCGCCTACTCATCTGCCTTCGTCGTCTTGGCTTTGTAATCCTTCTCCACGACCTTGATGGCATCTTCGATGAGCATGCTGCAGTGGAGCTTCATCGGTGGCAGCGACAGATGCTTCGCGATCTCTCTGAAAAAAGACATTCAGCAAAGCTTCAAAGCATTTAGTAGCTGGACTGCTAGAGAGGGTGAACTGAAATTGGTAACAAAATTGCAATACTGAACAATTAGAATGGCTTATGTTTTCTAGCGTATGCTTGAACTGGAATGACAAAAAACAGAGGACGACACTTACTGTTGCTGCATAGCCAGGTCGAAGGTCACTTTCGTAGGCTTGAGATCCACGGCTTCAACAAAGTGGATGTTGGTATCAGTAATATCATCACATACAAACAAGAGTTAATATAGCTGACATATATGATACCAGGTAATAGGCAAAAGAATCCAATGGGGAGGGAGACAATTACCCAGCTAACTTGCTTGCAAGGTAAAGGAAGGACTTCTCATAGTTGTAGCTGCTTTTGGTAGAGATTTCATATTACTGCAAGGTCTTCATGTGAATGTGTCCTGCTTGGTTTTAACCTGCATATTATTCACATCAACCATGTGACCATAGAGGACAATGTGGATTTTCGCACATACCCTGCAAGAGTCAATAACTACACATCAGAACTCGAAAGTGTAATTTCACATTTAGTAAATAAGATTTCTATAAAACAGAAGAAAACCTGCAAAAGTCTCTGTGCCATGTAGGTGCATGCTTGTAAGTCAACCTTGAAGTGACATTAAACATAATGATTGCACACTGACCATGTATACTGGATGCTGGATGAATGTTCTTGAGCACCCTGATAGCATTTTCAAAACAAAATTATTATTAGTCGTTAATATGGTAAAATTATTACCTGAATGACTAAAGCTATCAAACATGAATTAATACTTCAGTTGGTGAATTTTTTTATTCTTACCCGCCTCGACTTCATGGGTCGTGCATCCTATTGGAGAAGATGATGTTGCTCCCAAACCTCTTGAGAACTTGATAAATTGTCTGCCAAAAGTAGTACAGTACCATGTGAGCACTTGCAGATTGCAGCCCAACCATTGTTTGGTACTGACGGTTCATATACGTTCAGTATAAGTCCCAAATAATACTTATAGTGCCACCATCCTTAATAGTGATCTAGTGATCCCTCGGTCGAACTCCGTAGCTCTCGAGGCAGCCCTCGACATTTCCTCGTAGCTGAAGCCAGGTGGCGGGAACATGATCTTGCTCGACACGTTCGTTGGCATGATCATCTCGGTGCAGACCTACACACAAGTTGTTTCAGGAAACACATACATATATGATCTTGTCAAACTTGCGGTGCAATCAATACATATATGATCTACCTGCCATCCCCAGGCATCGAGGCCATGTGAATCATCACCACCCTCCACCTTAAAGCACTTCTAGTCACCTGTGTAATTGCAGTAGAGGCTCGAAAGCCTTGTTGACAACGCCTGCTTCCATAGGAAAAGCGTCGTCGACAAAGTCCAAAATCACAAGTCAACCACCTCAACCTCATGCCTCCTCTGTTCTACCACCCAGTGTGGATCCTCCTTGGTTGCAGATCTGAAGTCCAAATGGTGAGCACCTAAACACCAGCATCACAAGAAGTAGCTATGTGTTAGTAAGTTTTCAGAATACTTTTGACATTGCATATTTTCTGCAGCTTCATGTTTTACCTTCCTGTGTGATGAGAGCAATGATGCTAGATGATATGTTCTTGAGAACCCTGATATTATTAAGTGTTTACTATGGCCAAATTATTACCTGAATGACTGAAGCTATCAAACATGAATAAATAATTCAGTCGGTCAAACCTTTTATTCTTAGCAAAACAAGCATGGCCACAGATTTTGTTTGAACAACCAAACATATTCTATTAACTCAAGAATAGTGTGGCATTGCCACATAATCCAAATTTTGGTAAATAAAATATCACTCGCTCAGACCGGGTCAGAACAACCATAAAATTCCGAGAAGCGCTGCGACATTGTCGCACAATCAACAACACAAGACATGGTTTCAAGGTTTCTAGGTTTAAAACCCTCATATTGGTGTATATATTGTATTAAAAGGAAGGATAATATTTCCCTTAAAGGTCGGTACATACATTTTCTTAGGATCTGTTACAGCCAAGCCACAGATGCATAAAGGTTAGCAGCAATGGTAGGAAAAAAGCCAACATCTGAATCTTGAGTAAAGGCTAGTATGTTAGAAAAAAAGAAGCTAACATCTGAATGTTTCCAATGCTTATTTTCCTGCAGAAGATAAAAGTGTCCAATCAACAGACCATCGTCTTTTTAAATAAAGATATGAAGCTAACATGTATGGTGAAAGTAAGCATGCTTCTCTTAATATACACCAACAGAAGAATTACCTTTATGCTGAATACTTAAATGGGCAGACTATATGTCAATCATTTCGACTATAGAAATGAACCCAACACTACCAACCATGGGCAACCATACTTCACTTAGACTCCAAAAGGAAAATTAATCCACTCTAAGAGCTGTTATCACCAAAGGAAAATAAAAAATTGGAGGATACCATATGAATACGCCAAAATTCTTGCGTCAGTACACAAAAACATTCCTGATCTGATTGCCTTCTCACACAAGATACACCCCATGATTGTGAGATCTTATTAATGAAACTTTTGAATAAAATGAGTCCGATTCTGAAAGAGAGTCGGTTCTCGCATCCCTTTAGTGAAACAATATCGTGAACATCATCTAACGGGCTTTAGGAAATCCAAATATCATCTAATCAACTTTGAATGTTTATGACAGTTAAAAAGAAATCCCTCTATCGTTATAGCAATGTCTTTACCTAGCAATATTTTTTGAAAGTTAGAAATCTGCTATTTATATTGGAACAACAAGGAAATCAGGCGCCGACTGATTCACTGATGGTTCAGAGGAATCCAATGTACAATCTGGCAGCATGTAAGCATCAACAATAGTGAAAAATAGGTAGATTATAGAGCTGGTACTTTTGAAAATTGATATCTCCCAAATGTAAAAACAAGATAGAAGCTAGTCACCCATATAACACTGAAAAAGGCTGCCTATTGTGTGTTTCGTCAGTTATTGATGGGATACAAGCATATAATTTCTAGGCAAGACATGATTCATATGTAAGCAAAAAAGAAATAAATATTTCCTTACATAACGGTGTATCTGGATGACTTTAAAATCGATGTAATTTTACATATTGTATGTGAGCATGGATACTAAATTTAAAACTGGCCTCATATGATTTTTAGCATGGGCATATGATTATCTGAATTTAGCATGGATAATAAAAAAATCATATGATGCCCATGCATATTACAATAGAAATGATACATGACCACACATGAAACAGAACATGAACTATTAAATGACCAGTTGGTAGAATCATATTGGGAATGCATTGACACCTTTACTATCCACTTTTCCTCAAGCAAAACAATAAGATGACAAACTGATTACGCACATACATGTGATGCATACTTTATTTTGAAGCTCTCATCATAGCTGCAGTGATAAAACAATGGTACATAGATTTTGGTTACGAGGATAATGGTAACAAGACGTGCATAAGGGGTGTAAAATTATATACTAACCGATCGCCTGACTGATTTTCATAGTGATTTTATGTTCTCAACCATGCGGCAATCTATCAAGTCTTGGTAAGAAGAGAATCAAGTAAGGCATAATGATAATGGAAATATTATTTTGTTACATCATGGCACAAACTAAAATGTGAAGATGAATGATTTGGAACATAAATTTTAGCAGCTAGGAAATGCACTGGGCTATTATTAGCATGAGAAAGAAAAGACAGATAGCCTGTTAATTAGTGTCACCAACTCATCATAAAACACATGTGAAATCAGCGATTGTATATCTTCTACAAGTAACAAGAATAATACCCAATATTCCTCATCCATTATAGCCTCCCAAGCAACATGGCGACCAAAGTATATTTTGTATTTACAATCGCTCTCCTCAAATCAATGGCCGCTGACGGTTGAAACGGAGATCAGATGGTTCCGCTAGATGCAAAGGTGTTGGTATCAGTGTTGGCCTATTGGATCAAAGCCTGGGGAGGGGTACTTTTCTGGCAACACTAACATTGTCAGTGGGCATTTCCCCTTTCCCGCCGTTTGTAGTAACCACAGGCTAATCTTTCCTAAAATAGGAAACTGATTTTGAATGAAAATAATGCACAACATTCGTAAGATGTAGAGTACGTGAGGTTACATTTTACAAAATGGGATGAATGTAAGTGGTCAGTAGTTCAGTACTCAACAGAGTACCCCGAATCATATGGATCTATTTCCTCCGTATCAAAACAGGTGTTTCTCTTACTTTGCTACAATCAGCGACTACAAAACATGAGATCCCTCACTCCTCTAGCAACTACCAGCAAACTACCTAGGAAAGGAACCAGACGACGAGTTGAAAACCGGATAATGGGTGCTCACATAGGCGTGGCTGTTGGAGATATGCCCTAGAGGCAATAATAAATGTAGTTATTATTATATCTTTGTGTTTATGATAAATGTTTACATTCATGCTATAATAGTATTTACAAGGAAACATTGATACTTGTGTGATTTGTAAACTTAAATTTGAAGTCCCTAGTATAGCCTCTATGCATCACTAGCTTGTTGGTTGATAAATGATTGTGGTTTCCCTATCATGAACATTGAGATGTTATCAACAACAAGATCATATCGTTAGGAGAATGATATGGTGGACATACTCCTATAGATAAGCGTAGCATAAAGATCAAGTCATTTCATTAGTTCAATTGATATATGCTTTCTGATACATAGTAACCTAATTCCTTCGACCATGAGATCATGCATATCACCTTTACCGGATGGATGCTTTGATGACATCAAACACCACACCGTGCGGGTGGCTATAAAGGTGGCATTGAGTGTTCGGAAAGTATTGGTTGAGACACATGGATCAAGAGTGGGATTTGTCCATCCATATGATGAGATAGATATACTCTGGGCCTCTCGGTGGAATGTCATCCAATTGGCTTGCAAGCATGTGACTGGCTCACAAGGGATCACATATCACGGAGCGAAAAGAGTACTTATCGGTAACGAGGTTGAACTAGGTATGCAGAGATACCGACGATCATAACCTCGGATAAGTAAACTATCGTGAGACAAAGGGAAATTGGTATCGTATGTAAGTGGTTCATTCGATCGCAAAGTAATCGTAGAAATATGTGGGAGCCATATTGTGGCATCCCGCAAAACCACTACTAGAAAATCGCGTTGTTTTTGTGCATTGCATCGTCATGACCACATGATCATGTCATCATGCCACATTGCATTTGAGCATCGTCATCATCATGCATATTATCTTGCCTAAAAACTATTTGCTAAAGTCTATGGTTTCTGAAACTATCCCTCCTTCTATTTCAAATTAAACCCCCGGATGCTTCCGGATATTTTGTTTGTCTAAAAACTATTTACAAAAATGTATTGCAAATTAAATAAAAGTTTGAATTATTTTAGTGGGGCAGTCGAACGGGCCGAATCGACCCTGTAAATATAATCGGTCCACCCCTTAATCCTAAAGCTACCAACCTATCTACCCACACCCACCGGCCACCTCACCCCAACCAAGAGTACCGCCACCTCGCCCCTCTCCCTAACCAATCACACCGCCACACCGGCCACCCTCTCCCTCCCCACTCTCTCTCCACCTCTCTCACCCGAGCCAGCCCACCCCACACACGCCTGCTACACACACACCACACCCCCGACACACCACCTGGTCCCACCCTGCCACACACCAAGAACCACCGACCGCCTCGCCCGATCCCCACGCTGCCTGGACCCGCCCCTGGACCCCACCTCTCTCCTCCCACGCGCCTCTCTCCTCCCCGCGCGACCACGCCTCCCTCACCCCGTCTTCTTCCTCCCGCCTGGCCCCGTCCGCCTCCTACCTCTCTCTCTCAGACTCACCCGCCTCCTCCCGACCTCCTCCCGTGCCGCCTCTCCTCCGACCTTCGCCCCCACCACCACAGGTCCCCCGCCTCCTGCTTCCCACCTCATCTGCCGCCCACCTCTGCAAGCTCGCCTCACCGCCGGGCGACCGCCCCACCTCCGCCTGCCTCTCCCGCTCCCCGCCCGAGCTCCTCGCCGCTCTGCCTCCGCTGCTCCACAAGGCCTCCCCGCCACTCTCTCCGGTGGCTCCCTCCTCGAGCCCAGGCCGTGCTTTCGCCCGGCCAAGGCTGCCCTCCTCCTGTCAGCCCTCACCTCCGCTGGCCGCGTCCGGCCTCGAGCCCGGCCGCCCGGCCGTCCCGTCCCTTCGCCCGCCTCAGGCCCGCTGGAGTCGCCCCGCCTGCCACGCCCGCCGCCGCTTCCCCGCTGCCGGGCGATCGCTTGACCCCTCACTGCCGCCGACCTCCCTCCGCCTGTTGCCCTCGCAGACGCGCCCCACCTCCACTGCTCGACCACGGCCCAGCCCTCCGCTGCGTCTGCCGCTGCCTCGCCGCCATGCAGGTCCTCCTCGCCGCTCCACCCTTGCCGCGCCTGTGGCCGCCTCAGGGTGGTATCCTCTGTCTGCTTTTCTTTCTGTAGCCTCTCGCCAAGAAAGATCTCGCCCCTCCGGCCGCGCTTGCGTTGGACACCGCACCTTTTCCATGTTCCCATGTTCTCGTGGGTACATGTGCATGTGTCCCTGTGTTTGACTTGTGTTCTGATGTTGGCCACAATCTTCAGATGGGTATAGTGTTTCTGTGAAGATGCTTCAGCTAAGACCGAGACAACCATATCCCGAGCGAGGCTACGATGCCAAGGTCGTCTCCTCGACAAGATCTCCTCCGGGTACCATGACCCCGAACCGTCGACGAGGAACCGCGAACCAAACCCGGAGTTCTCCGTCACGGAACCACAAGATCTTGGGGGTGGAACCGACAAG
The DNA here is from genome assembly GCA_030063025.1 of Avena longiglumis. Classification (NCBI taxonomy): domain Eukaryota; kingdom Viridiplantae; phylum Streptophyta; class Magnoliopsida; order Poales; family Poaceae; genus Avena; species Avena longiglumis. Next base: position 94,346,607 of record CP125976.1, read on the forward strand.
ATCTACCCTCGGACGCCAAGACCAACCGGAGGACGCAAAGATCGCCACGAGAACGACAAGCACTTCACCCCGAAGCCAAGACCGACCCGACTTGAGGACCCGACAAGATCTGCGCAACAACAAGATCGGCACCGACCAGGGCGGACCCGCTACGCCCGACGCCGAACCAAGTCCTGCTTCCGTGCGACAAGATCCACCCCGTTATCGGAGAACACTTCCGCCGAGACCGAACCCCAGATCCGAACCCTGAGACCGACCCCGAACCCTCGGACCAAGATCTGCCGAACCCTAAAGTGTGACCCTTATCCGAACCCCTACTTTTATAAATGCTAAATATAAAACTTGTTGCATATTTAATTGTCATCTCGCATGCATATCATTGGTTTGGGGGCCTTATGTCGATTCACCATATAATTAAATATGGGGCCCATCTGCGGGCAAATCCAGTCTCATATTGGCCTCATTTAAATTTGTGTAGCGAACCGGTAACTTATCTTGCCCTGATGTTACAACATTTAATTGCGGGGTACCTAAATAACATGAACCATCTAATTATTGTCGGGACCCCGGTTCCGCTTAACATGACCTAATTGCATCGCATATTGCCATGTCATACATCATTCATGCATCATGCCGAGCTTCTGCCGTTGTATTAAATATTGCATCCGGTGTTTCTTCTAGTGTTTTGCTTCTTCGCGGATAAGGCCGTTGAGTTGATGTGAGCTTCGCCCCGATCTTCGGATGAACCCTTCGGCAATGCTTTTCAGGCGAGCATCTTCCCCTTTCTACCTATCTTACTTTTATAGTATTTATTCCCTCCTGTTGATCTATTGTTATCTGTGTTGCGATGCTTTAGTTTCCGTACCTGTGATATACCATGCAGCCCTATATTGCCTTGGACACATCCTATTACCTGTTGATTGATAGATAGTTGGACCTGCGCGTCGTAGTCGCTTGCTCAAGTGCTGTTGCGTGTCGTCAAATGCCACAGTTGTTGGAGCCTTGAAGCATGTTTGATGTTGGAGATGATCATGGTTTTACTTATCGTTCACTTTAATTCCTGTTTAACAACTAAAATTGAAGTAAGCAGAGGCATCGGTGGGTGATAGATAATATTTGGTTTCCGAACGCCCACTTGTGTCCTGTAGGACCCCGAGTACTTGATACCTGTTCCTTGATTTATCGCGCTATCCACATCCGGGAGGTATATGGGACCCCCCTGAGCCAGAGCTTGATTCAGTCTTATTTCTTGAGGCCACAAACTAGTTTGAGGTTTTATTTACTATCCTGTACTTATGCCATGATATTTCAGATTGTGCGAGGAGCACACTGCATCGCTTAGGTAAGTGGAATGTTTTCGCTGTCGACAAGCCCAGCCACACTTTCGGTTCCCAAGTCGTTTCGACCATTGTCGCAAACCTTGAGTCCGTCTCGAGCTTGCTTACTGCTATGGTAAGACTCAAGGGTGGCCTGAAATATTTCAATCTCGTGATTGCTTAGTCGTGAAAGCCTCGTTGGGTTTTGATTTGGTTTTTCCGAGGTTGATCGAGCGTGTGTTGCTATTGGTGCACCCCGGCCGGGTAAAACTTTCTGAAAGCCGTGTCCGCGGATATGGACGACTTGGAGCACAGTATCTCGACCATAGACAAGCATAACTAAAGTTTATTGCTATAAATTTGACTTTATAATGACTAGTAATCAGCTTCACTATAATGGAATGGCTAATAATACTGCCCACAATTGCTTGTTTGGAGTGTCGCTTGCGACCATTGTATCTGACTAGTAAGTATTGCAACTACAACGGAATGGCTGAATAAAAGTACCAACCACTGCTAGGTTTTGGGGGTTATCTCACGCTATTTGAATCTGATTAGTAAGTGCCGCAACTACAACGGAATGGTTAACTAAAATGGCCCACTACTTATTTTATCAGGATGATTATCTATACCTGACTAGTAATTGCTGCGATAATCAATAACTAAAAGCGCCAACGTTATGAGTTCCTCGGTTGACTTCCTCGTTTGGTTTCGAGGGGGAAACGCCAGGAAGGGTTTGTTTGATGATAGCATCAGGTTGGTACCGGTTAGGTCTTTCTTACCCCTCTCTGATAGCCGCCAGTTGTATCGAGTCTCCATAGGTTGTTTAGTGCATGCTGCCGCTGCCGCTTCAGTCCACCATACCTATGTAGGCGAGGACCGCCGGATTCTAGCCTCGCTGTCTTGGCCTCGATCGACGCCTCTTTTTCCTTTGCCCTTTCGGCACCCTTTTTGTTTAAGCAGGTTTTGAGATCGGCGTCGTTAGCGGGGTTACCCTTCCGCTTGGCCAGGCGGGGTTATGGACGCCATTGGTTATTCTTCGTGGCTCTTAGCCCCATTTGCATCTTGTCCGTAGTCGGACGCCTATCATTTTCAAGGTGATTTGGATCTTTGTACCTATATCGTATTCTTGACTCATGGAGTCGTGTTGTATATATATCTTACGTGGGTCCCATCGAGGACTGTTGTGTAATGTTATTACCGCTTTCCACCCGCGAAAGTGCTGGTGGGCACCTTTGAATCGTTTCTATGCGGGTTTGGCGGGTTTCGCTAAAACCCGCATAGGTCCGATCGAGGTGTTACAGTGGTATCGAGCTCAAGCTTGCGATACCCCTGAAGTCCGACTGTAGGATAACCTAGCTAACGGCCGAAGTAGAGTGTCAAAACTATTTTGCAAAATCGGTTGGATAGATCTGATTAGGTCTGATTTTACTCCTTACCCCTCTGCTATTCTCCTCTTACCTCTACGTGTTTTGAATCCGCTCTCTTCTCTCTCTTCGAGTCCAGGAATTCTCGTGGTTGGGTTTCCGTCGTACCTTCAGGGTTTCGCTTCCTTCTTTGATAACGGTGTTCTACCATCCGGTGTTCAAGCTGCCTGAGGAATCCGTCTACTGTGGTACCATTCTTTGTTCCTTCTCGTGCCTCCCGGTGTTTTCCGACGCGACGACATCATCTACGCTAGATCCGATGCAGAGTCCGCATCACCCCTTTGTTCCTGAACCTCGTTTGTCGAGATCTTCAGTCTGAATTCCGAGAGTTGGTTGCATAATCCGCCTATTCGTGTGCAGAGTAATGGTTTGAGTGCGGGATGGAGTAGCTACCATACCACTACTCTTATCATTCGCTCTTGTACGTCGAATCAGTGGATACAGCGATTTTACTCCGTTCACGGAAGTTAGGGGTGGCTTTATTTGTTGATGCCTCTACCTTCGATCTTTTGTTTCCGGAGTGTTCTCTCGACGATCACGGACAACGACCTCTTGTTAGTGGTGTCGCGAAGTTCTACACGAAGCGCGAAGGATCAGACCGCCGACCTTCTTTCCGGTACCATGAGGCGGATCTCGAGGGCGAGATCCATTGTTAGTGGTGTCGAATTGTGGCATCCCGCAAAACCACTACTAGAAAATCGCGTTGTTTTTGTGCATTGCATCGTCATGACCACATGCTCATGTCATCATGCCACATTGCATTTGAGCATCGTCATCATCATGCATATTATCTTGCCTAAAAACTATTTGCGAAAGTCTATGGTTTCTGAAACTATCCCTCCTTCTATTTCAAATTAAACCCCCGGATGCTTCCGGATATTTTGTTTGTCTAAAAACTATTTACAAAAATGTATTGCAAATTAAATAAAAGTTTGAATTATTTTAGTGGGGCAGTCGAACGGGCCGAATCGACCCGAACGACCGCCCCAGAAATATAATCGGTCCACCCCTTAATCCTAAAGCTACCAACCTATCTACCCACACCCACCGGCCACCTCACCCCAACCAGTAGCAGCTCGCCACCTCAGCTTCCCTCTCTCCCCTAACCAATCACAGCCTGCCACCTGGCCAGCCTCTCTCTCCCCTCCCCACTCTCTCTCCACCTCTCTCACCCGAGCCACCACCCCACACGCCACACACACACACACCCCTGCGACACCACCTGGGTCCCACCCCGCCACACACCGCAACCACTGACCGCCCGCCTTGATCCCACGCTGGACCCGCCCTGACCCCCTCTCTCCTCCCACGCCTCTCCTCACATGACCACGCCTCCCTCACCCCGTCTTCTTCCTCCCGCCTGGCCCCGTCCGCCTCCTACCCCTCTCTCTCAGCCGCCTCACCCGCTTCCTCCCATGACCTCCCTCCGCTGCCCTCTCCCTCCGACCTCGCCCTGCCTCTTCCCCCCACTGCGTCCCCTCGCCGCTCTGCCCACCTCATCTGCCCGCCCCTTCTCTCTGCAAGCTCGCCTCGCCCGGCGCCCGCCCACCTCCGCTCGCTGCCTCGCGTCCTCGCCGGGCTCCTCGCCCTCTGCTCTCCGTGGCCTTGTCAAGGCCTCCCGCCACTCTCTCCGTGGCTCCTCCTCGAGATGCGCCCGTGCTTTCGCCAGGGCCATGCCGCCTCCTCCTGCGCCCCTCACCTCCATTGCTCGGGCGCGCGTCCCGCGCCTCGAGCGTCCGCCCGCCTCCGGCCGTCCCTTCTCGCCCGCTCCAACCCGCCAGTCGCCTCGCCTGCCGCGCCCGCCCTTCCTTCGCCACGGCCGCCCCGCTGACCCTCACCGCCGACCTCCTCCACTGGTCAAGTCCTCGCAGACGCCCCACCCTCCACTCGTCTGACCGCGGCCCAGGCCCTCCGCTGCGTCTGCCGGGCCCTGCCGCCGCCGCTGCGGGTCCTCCTCGCCGAGCTCCACCTTGCAGCTCGTTGCCTGTCAGTGGTCATCCTCTGCTCTTTGCTTTCTGTAGCCTCTTCTCGCAGCGCAAAGATCTCGCCCTCGGCCCGCTTGTTGGACACCGCACCTTTTCCATGTTCCCATGTTCTCGTGGGTACATGTGCATGTGTCCCTGTGTTTGACTTGTGTTCTGATGTTGGCCACAATCTTCAGATGGGTATAGTGTTTCTGTGAAGATGCTTCAGCTAAGACCGAGACAACCATATCCCGAGCGAGGCTACGATGCCAAGGTCGTCTCCTCGACAAGATCTCCTCCGGGTACCATGACCCCGAACCGTCGACGAGGAACCGCGAACCAAACCCGGAGTTCTCCGTCACGGAACCACAAGATCTTGGGGGTGGAACCGACAAGATCTACCCTCGGACGCCAAGACCCGAACCGGGAGGACGCAAAGATCGCCACGAGAACGACAAGCACTTCACCCCGAAGCCAAGACCGACCCGACTTGAGGACCCGACAAGATCTGCGCAACAACAAGATCGGCACCGACCAGGGCGGACCCGCTACGCCCGACGCCGAACCAAGTCCTGCTTCCGTGCGACAAGATCCACCCCGTTATCGGAGAACACTTCCGCCGAGACCGAACCCCAGATCCGAACCCTGAGACCGACCCCGAACCCTCGGACCAAGATCTGCCGAACCCTAAAGTGTGACCCTTATCCGAACCCCTACTTTTATAAATGCTAAATATAAAACTTGTTGCATATTTAATTGTCATCTCGCATGCATATCATTGGTTTGGGGGCCTTATGTCGATTCACCATATAATTAAATATGGGGCCCATCTGCGGGCAAATCCAGTCTCATATTGGCCTCATTTAAATTTGTGTAGCGAACCGGTAACTTATCTTGCCCTGATGTTACAACATTTAATTGCGGGGTACCTAAACAACATGAACCATCTAATTATTGTCGGGACCCCGGTTCCGCTTAACATGACCTAATTGCATCGCATCTTGCCATGTCATACATCATTCATGCATCATGCCGAGCTTCTGCCGTTGTATTAAATATTGCATCCGGTGTTTCTTCTAGTGTTTTGCTTCTTCGCGGATAAGGCCGTTGAGTTGATGTGAGCTTCGCCCCGATCTTCGGATGAACCCTTCGGCAATGCTTTTCAAGCGAGCATCTTCCCCTTTCTACCTATCTTACTTTTATAGTATTTATTCCCTCCTGTTGATCTATTGCTATCTGTGTTGCGATGCTTTAGTTTCCGTACCTGTGATATACCGTGCAGCCCTATATTGCCTTGGACGCATCCTATTACCTGTTGATTGATAGATAGTTGGACCTGTGCGTCGTAGTCGCTTGCTCAAGTGCTGTTGCGTGTCGTCAAATGCCACAGTTGTTTGGAGCCTTGCCGCATGTTTGATGTTGGAGATGATCATGGTTTTACTTATCGTTCACTTTAATTCCTGTTTAACAACTAAAATTGAAGTAAGCAGAGGCATCGGTGGGTGATAGATAATATTTGGTTTCCGAACGCCCACTTGTGTCCCGTAGGACCCCGAGTACTTGATACCTGTTCCTTGATTTATCGCGTTATCCACATCCGGGAGGTATATGGGACCCCCCTGAGCCAGAGCTTGATTCAGTCTTATTTCTTGGGGCCACAAACTAGTTTGAGGTTTTATTTACTATCCTGTACTTATGCCATGATACTTGTGTATTTACGTTTGTGCGAGGAGCACACTGTACTGTTTAGGTAAGCGGAATGTTTTCGCGGTATCGACAAGCCCATCCACACTTTCGGGTTCCCAGTCGTTTACAGCCATTGTCGCAAACCTTGAGTCCGTCTCGGAGCTTGCTTACTTCGTTGTGGGTAAGACTCCAAGGGGTGTCCCCCTGAAATATTTCCGAATCCTGTGATTGCTTAGTCGTGAAAGCCTCGTTGGGTTTTGATTTGGTTTTTCCGAGGTTGATCGAGCGTGTGTTGCTATTGGTGCACCCCGGCCGGGTAAAACTTTTAAAGCCGTGTCGCGGATATGGACGACTTGGAGCACAGTATCTCGACCATAGACAAGCATAACTAAAGTTTATTGCTATAAATTTGACTTTATAATGACTAGTAATCAGCTTCACTATAATGGAATGGCTAATAATACTGCCCACAATTGCTTGTTTGGAGTGTCGCTTGCGACCATTGTATCTGACTAGTAAGTATTGCAACTACAACGGAATGGCTGAATAAAAGTACCAACCACTGCTAGGTTTTGGGGGTTATCTCACGCTATTTGAATCTGACTAGTAAGTGCCGCAACTACAACGGAATGGTTAACTAAAATGGCCCACTACTTATTTTATCAGGATGATTATCTATACCTGACTAGTAATTGCTGCAACGATAACTGAATAACTAAAACTGCCAACGTTATGAGTTCCTCGGTTGACTTCCTCGTTTGGTTTCGAGGGGGAAACGCCAGGAAGGGTTTGTTTGATGATAGCATCAGGTTGGTACCGGTTAGGTCTTTCTTACCCCTCTCTGATAGCCGCCAGTTGTATCGAGTCTCCATAGGTTGTTTAGTGCATGCTGCCGCTCTTGATCCACCATACCTATGTGGCGAGGACCACGGATTCTAGCCTCGCTGCATCGCCTCGATCTTGACGCTCCTCTTTTTCCTTTGCCCTTTGTCGGCACCCCTTTTGTTTAAGCAGGTTTTGACATCGACGTCGTTAGCAGGGTTACCCTTCCGGCTTGGCCTGGGCAGGGTTATGGACGCCATTGGTTATAATTCAGGGCTCTTAGCCCCATTTGCATCTTGTCCGTAGTCGGACGCTCTATCATTTTCAAGGTGATTTGGATCTTTGTACCCATATCTGTATTCTTGACTCATGGAGTCGTGTTGTATATATATCTGTTCTGTGGGTCCCATCGAGGACTGTTGTGTAATGTTATTACTTCGTTTTCCACCCGCACGAAAGTGCCTGGTGGGCACCTTTGAATCGTTTCTATGCGGGTTTGGCGGGTTTCGCTAAAACCTGCACAGGTCCGATTCTGAGGGTGTTACACATATGAATTTCTAGATTCCTCTATTGGTTATTGTTCGGAGAAGTGTCTCGATCATGTCCGCATAATTCACGAACCGTAGGGAGACACACTTAAGGATTCAACGTTGTTTGAGTAGTTATGGTATTATGAGAAAGAGACCGAATGTTGTTCGGAGTCTCGGATGGGATCCGGGATATCACGAGGTGATACGGAATGGTCCGGAGAATAAGATTCATATAAGGAAAGTCCCGTTTCGGAGTTCGGGAATGATTCCGGTGTTTTCATCGGGAATGTTCTAGAAGGTTCCGGAATGTCCGGTACTCCGGAGGGGAAGGGGTACATGAATGTGTCATTGCATATTGGAATGATTGCATCATGTACTAAGTGTTCTCGCTGTTCCAAATAAAGGATTAAATTGAATCCTAAATTGAAAAGTCAAATAGCAAGTTTGAAAAGTCAAACGGCTAAAATCGGAAAGAGGGAAAGAGGAAGGAGAGGGAAACCGAGTTGGGGAGGGACTCCCCTCCCTCCCCCTTGGCGCGCCGGCCCCTCCACCTATAAAAGGAGGGGCAGGGATCCCTCCTCTAGACACACAAGTTCCTATCCTCTAAATCTAAACCCTAGCCTTAGCCTCCGGTTTAGAGCCGTTTTGGTTTAGAGCTTCTAATTGCCCTAACCTCCGGATTAGAGCCTTCTAATTGGTGTGTCTAAACCCTAGACCACCGAGAAACTCTCTCACACTCCACCATACTCGCTCCGGCTTAAGGCGAAGCCTTGCGGGATCTCCCCTCTACTTCCGGTACCACGCCGTTGTGCTGCCGGAATCGCGAGGAGAGTGCTACAACCTCCGCTGCCTGCTGGAACAAGGGAGAGGAAGGTCTTCGTCGAGTACGACGTGTGACCCGATCATGAGCGCCGAAACGCAGCGCCGGAAGGATCGTCTACACGATCTTGAGATCGGGAAGAGTACGACTACATCACCCACGAGAATCCGCTCTCGTTAAACACTTTGGAATCTTCGAGGGTAAGTTATTCCATCGACTCGTTGCTACAATCTCGTAGATAGATCTTGGCTTGTTTGTTTGTATGCGATAGAATTTTTTTGTTTTCCATGCTACGAAACCCTACAGTGGCGGCGAGACGTCATCGCTGGAGGACTCCCTGACCGCCAAATTCCATCTCCGCCTTCCGCCTTGCCTTGCCGTCTCATCGCAAGGTGCGCACCAGCGCGCGAACTTTGAACCAGATGCCAAAATTCGCAGGCAACAGAGAAAAAAACACGGCCGTGCAGCTGGCCACCACGCAAGATGAAGATGGGGAAGGGGATAGAGGCGACACCTTGTAGACGGGGATGGAGGGCCGGCCTGGATCCTCCTTCACCATCCAAACTTTGCACGTCTTCATGATTTATGCTAGGAAAAAGGGATTTACAAAGAGAGAGGGGGAATCTGCAGATCCTTCCTTGACCATGAAGAGGTGGAGAAGGCCAGGAAGCTGTGCTACATCACATGATCGGCCTGGGCTTGGGGAGAGAGGACATCACGGGGAGGCGAGCGTGAGTAGGGGAGGAGATGCGCGTGAGAGAGAGGACGAGGATGGTGGCGGCTTGATGGCAGATGGTGCGTAAGCACGGGAGCGAGGGAGGCGCAAGCGGCGGCTGGAGGGGATTATGCTGAGTAGGGTTTCTACCGTTCTACCAGGCACTAAGTTAAACAGATGGTTTAGATCGACTTACAAACACGATTCAACGGCTGAGAATCCAAACGTCTGTGGTGGCTCCTTGGGGAGGCACCAATTACATCTTTAGATGCTCTACGATATCATTCTGGAGTTGCTCATGAGTATCGACGTTATGAATTTCTCCATGCATGGCAATGAAATCAACAAATTTTGCGGGCACTTGGTGATAAACGAGGAAGAAATTTTAGGGTTTAGGGTGCGGGTCCTAGAGTTCCGGTAGTATAAGGTGTTAGGGCATGTACAATGATAAAGAACACATATTTTCCATTAGTTTTTCACATCATCTAGAGAAGACAATACATAAATCATATAATGTATTATCTCATAGTGTCTTTTCTACCTATTAATGAGAATTGACTATTTTTAATAAAAAAATGATTTTATAAAAGAAGACAACCTTATTTTTAAGAGATCATCCATAACTAAGGAAAGACAATCTTATTTTTTAATATCTCTTCTCCATGTAATCAAATATCCCACATAATAGTCATAAGAAAAAATGATGTTACCGAATTGTACCTGCCCTTAGAGCATCTCCACTCGGCTTCATAGGACGCTGATCCCAAAGCATTTTTTTGTCCAGAGGTTTAGGGTTCAAAATTGGCCTAGTCGTGTTCCCAGGACCCCGGTTTCGTCCGGATTTAGGCCAACTTTTGTCCGGACTTCCCAGGAAATTCCCAGCATCCCGGGAATGCCCTGGGAACGCCGGACGAAGCGAAAACGGGTGTGTGCCAGCTTTGTTGGCGACTGGAGGCTGAACTCCCGCCCCTTTCTTCTTCCCCTCCCACCTTTCTTCCCCATTCCCTCAACTCCCGCTAGTTCGTCGAGCTCCCGCCCGTCCGCCATGCCGCCCAAGGGGTTCGTCAAACCCATATCCAACCTCGGCAAACAGGGGGAGAAAAAGGCGAGGAAACCGAGAGCTCCAAAGGCGAGGCCGGACGACGTGTACAACGCCGAGTGGCTGGCCACTGTGCCAGGGAAGGAAGGCCGGAGATCGGCCAGAAGAAGGCGAAGATGCTCAAAGCCACGGGACCTCCCGCTGAGCGCCTCCAAGCTTCTATCGAGAAGTGCATCGCCGACACGAAGGCCCATGCCGAGTTGAGGGCGGAGAAGACTAACGAGAGGTGGGCGCAGCTGCTGCAGAACCAAGACCGGAAGATCGACCTTTTTAAGACTAACTATGCCGCCAAGAAGAGGAACACATATCTTCAGTTCCTCATGGGCGGCGAGGACACGTCGGTGATGAGCTCGCCGGTCAAGGCCTGGTACATGGCACGCCGCAACGCCATCCTCCAGGAGGAAAACGCCGACATCACGCCAACTCCTGGACCGAACGCCACTGCGAAACCAAGTTCTGCTTCTACCTCCTCCAACAGCATACCGTGCAATTACGTAGTGTAGCTGACATACGTAGTGGGATGCTGTTAGACTAATACAGATAAATCTTAACTAGGTAGATTCGTGCGACAGAGGCGAAGGAAGAAAGAAGATGACCGCGTCTGTGCCGCGGTGGGCCGCTGCCCACGATGTTGCATGCGGCCCCTCATTCGGTGGCACGGAGGATGGCATATCGCACCACCACCTTGATCCGACAAAACGCCTATGGTAATGGCTCACCTCCGCGAGTCAAATCCTGTCTCGCTCGTCCATGTTTCATCCTGCCGTCGGCCCGTCGCTGGTTCTTGTGCGATCCGGCCCAGTAACTAAAGCGCTCGGCGAGGCAATGATGTCGGAGATAAGCCCAGGGCCAACGCGGCCCACTTCGACTCGTACCCCCTCCCTGCAATGCCGACCATGGCGACGTCCGACCCTGCCGCGCGGCCGCTGGCGGCGAAGCCTGCCTCGGCCGCCGCGCCGCTCGCCGCCTTCGCTTCCCTCCTCGCCGCGCGCCGATTCGGCGCGGCGAAGTCTATGCTCCCGTCCCTCCTCACGCCCAGCCTCCTCGCCGTGCCCTTCGCCGACCTCGCGGCCGCTTCCCTCCCGCGAGCCGCACCGCAGCACGCCGTCGTGGCGTTTCACGACATGCTCTTCCGCGCCTACGCCGACGTTGGGGCGCCCGATCGCGCGGCCGAGGCGCTCGACCTCACCGTCTCCCGGCTCGGCCGCCCCGACCCGCGCTCCCTCACCTCCTCGCTCATCTCGCTCCGCCGGGCCGGCCACGTCCTCGCCGCAGCAGAAATCCTTAACAAGGCGCTGGCTTCGTATCCCGACTCCGTCACGCCTCTCTCGGCGTCCGTCGTCGTCGACGGCTTCTGCAAGTCCGGACGCATGGACGATGCCCGCAGGCTGCTCGACGAAATGCCGAGCCGCGGCATGAAGCTGAACGCCTGCTGCTATAACCCACTGCTCGACACATACACGCGCCAGAAGAACGATGGCCGGGTCGCCGAGGTCCTCAAGGAGATGGAGAATGCTGGTGTGGAGCCGACGGTTGGGACATACACGATTCTTGTGGATGGTTTGTCGACGGCCGGCAATATCAGCAAGGTTGAGTCTGTGTTTGATGAGATGAAGAGGAAGAATGTTGCAGGCGATGTCTACTTCTACAGTGCGGTCATCAATGCATACTGTCGGGCTGGAAATGTGCGGAGGGCGTCTGAGGTGTTTGATGAATGCATTGCCAATGGCATCGAGCCGAATGAGCGGACATATGGAGCATTGATCAATGGGTTCTGCAAGATTGGGCAGATGGAGGCTGCAGAGATGTTGATGACAGAAATGCAGTTGCGAGGAATAGGCAACAACCAAATTATTTTCAACACGATGATTGATGGGTATTGTCGCAATCGCATGGTGGACAAGGCCCTTGGAATAAAGGTGGTCATGGAGAAGACGGGCATTCAGTTGGATGTCTATACATACAACACTCTCGCATGTGGGCTTTGCAGGGCGAATAGAATGGAAGAGGCCAAGCAGCTACTGCATATCATGGTAGAGAACGGAGTCGCACCAAACTATGTCAGCTACACTACGTTGATCAGCATCCATTGCAAGGAGGGTGACATGGTAGAGGCAAGAAGGCTGTTCCGAGATATGGAAGGGAAGGGGTCAAGACCAAGTGCCGTAACTTATAATGTCATGATTGATGGGTACATCAAGAATGGGAGCATCCGTGAAGCCGAGCGGTTCAAAAAGGAGATGGAGAAGAAAGGACTTGTCCCAGATGTATACACTTATGCAGCACTAGTTCATGGGCACTGTGTCAATGGGAAGGTAGATGTGGCACTGAAGCTATTCGAAGAGATGAAGCATAGTGGAACAAAACCTAACCTTGTGGCATACACAGCTCTCATATCTGGTTTAGCGAAGGAAGGGAGATCAGAGGAGGCCTTCCAGTTGTATGACAGTATGTTGACAGATGGATTGACTCCAGATGATACTCTATACTCTATGCTTGTTGGGAGCCTTCATACAGATAAAAGAAAAGATGAATTTCCATGAAAAATGTAAGGCTTGTCAGGCTGTATTATTGTTGACAAATGATATCGTAAGGGAATTGACCAAATCCTCCCCTCATGTGCATGACTTGAACACCAACACTAGTTGCGCCGTAACCATGTCCAGGGATTACGTGCTATGGGAATTTGGTGTCGCTATCAGGTCGAGGCATGACTGCTGAAAGGCTGGCACCAACACTGTTGTGGTGCTTAATATCTCCACAAGGAGGAGGGACCTCATGTAAGGTGAGGGCCATGCTTGGTTTTACCGTGCCGACTTGACATCTGACTGAATAGAAGCCTATAAACATACCCCGGAGTCCGACAGATATATTATACATCATCTGTACTAACAGCACCATATAAATGTCCAACAGATCTTTACTTTGGTACTCTTAATAATGGTCATCTTTGTGCTTCTCATTTAATGTGTTGACTTACTTTAAGTGTCATATTTAGGATATGTTAGATTTGGTTTCTTCCTATGGCATACACTCCTTAATATAGCTATATTAACATACCCCGGAGTCCGGAAGTTGAGATTATCCTATTTCCCGAGCCTTTGGATGTTTGTAATTGTCACTACTATGGTCTTTCTGTTAGTGCTTTGACCATGATTCAAAGTTAAACCTCTTTAAACTATAACTATCCTAATTGATTTTGTAATCATTAATGGTAAAAATCTTCAGATTGTTTTGCTGAAGATGAGCTGTATGCTGTTCTTGCAGTCTGTCTGCGTTCCATCATGAACTTGACGTGCTTAGGGGCCTGGTTGTAGATAACTAGATGTACCGAACAGTCCGAACTATGAATTTGAGTTACAGGATTTTAGTTTTGAACTTGTATCCACCGTTTCTTGTAACCAGAGCATGTGGTGGCTGTTGGGTTGGCATGAGATGAAATAACCACTTATCAATAGCCTGCCTTCCATCATGAAACTATTCTTTCACATTTGCATTGTATTGGCCAAAGCAAAAACTATTTGAGTCCATAGAGAGTTTGGTCAATCAAGTAATCTACTGATATTTTTTTGTTTACTGTAATGTCATATTTGGTTTGAGCCGTGTGATTCTGATTCTACAGCTTTCTGCTTGCAGGTCAGGCATGTCTATGGTGCCGGACATATTTGTTTCCTCTGTTCTTGAGAATGGCCGATCAATTTACAGTTCTACAACCATTCAAAGTGGAAACAGGCAGCGGAGATCGGATATATAAACTCTTCTCATTGAAAAGTTTCGTTTTCAGAAATTTCCAGTGGTTAGCTTCTTTAGTAACCTAGTGCAATATTACCCAGTGACGTGCCTTTTAATGTCGGTAAATTTATACGATGCTATAGGATACTAGATTGTTGGGTTAGGAAAAAGTAGAAGGATTTTTGAAGCGCAAAAGTGAGCTCACACATGGTTGTGTTATGTTAAATTCGGAAATATAAAGATTTGATTTAGACCACACATGGATTTTTTTTTAAAAAAAATTTGAAGCATTTTTACAAAAACATAATATATATGCTAGAATTCTTACAATCAAGCAAGTCTTGTACACGTAATATTTGACTCCTACAAGATTTTGGAACTTATGTGCTTCAGTTTGCTGATACTGGTATACAGATATTTGTAGGACGCTATGAAGTGCAGTTCAGGGTGCAGGTGGGAGTGGGCTGCCCGCGGAGCCCACTACCCAAGACCATATAAACGGCTACGTGGGACACCCGCAGGTAAACAAGAAAAAATAGTGGGTTTCCGTGAAAAGCCCACGATCGAGCGCGAACATTAAAAAAAGCTACTTCGATCCAAATTAATATTTTTACATTTGTCTAGATTCGAATATATCTAGTCATATTTAGTGCCAGATACATCCGAATCTAGCCAAATATGAGTACATTAATTTGGATCGAAAGGAGTAGGAATTTCTCAATCAAGCAAATATTATGTCTAGTAGAAAGAATGACGAGTCACTCAAAAAGTGGAAAAAATAATTAATACATTGAAGTGCTAAATGTTGATCGTGTTATATACTAAAATATTTTATTAAATATTATACAAGCAACAATTACAGTAACATATTTGCGGGTATATGTGGGTATACGCGGGATAATGGACACCCGCATAAGTTTCGCGGGCTCCCGTGAGACACCCACTTAAATTGTGTGGGACTGTACGGACATACGCGGGCCTGCGGGCAGTCCCACCTGCACCCTTAAGTGCAGTGCGCAAGATTTCAGCTACCACTTCTGATCCAATGTGCTGTCTATTCACCTTACCAGGCCCATGTCTATGAACTTTTTGTTATGTACACATGACGAAGTACACGTTTTGTTTGAACTAGAGGACCACAAATTCATGATTGCACTGCAGTTCGCTGTTCCATTTGTGCATCGTCAATCTTGAGTAATCGAGTCTTGGGTCTGCCTGGCGCCCGGGCATGTTCTGTTCCGTCATTGCTCTGCAACAGAAGCAAATCATTGCTGGTTTTGGTTCGGACAAAGGCTAGTTCAGTTGATTTACCAGAGCATCATCGTGTAAATAGCATGCTAACCAACCTCCTCGGAATTTCTGGGAGCAGCTGCTACGCTGCCCTTCTCTTCCTGGATCGCAGACCTGATCTCCTCGATATCCTTGAAAAAGCAAACACTATGAACGTGAGCTTTCTTCTGAAGTTCTCAAGGATACAATACGAACCCAGGAGGAGGTAACAAAAATAATGGCTGGCAGCAGGAAGATGACGCACCGATTTCAGGTGCTGCTCTTCAGAGCTAAGCGCCTCCTTCGTCTCCAGAAGCTCCTGCAGGTAAACCCGATCGTCAGTCAGTTCATCGCCGAAACAGCAAGCCGCAGAGACTCGGTTACTCACAGTCCTGACTGTCTTGCCCTGCGCCTCGAGATCGGATCGCCATTTGTGCACCTCCTGAAAGCGCAACAGAGCGCATCCGTCCCATGAGAATGTGATCATGCATTCTCTCATCACCAAAACAAACGAATTCCCACTCCAAATTCTACTCTGTGACAGCAGCAAGCCAAAGTCAAAGCAGCATTCTCGCATGGGGTGGATGCGTATACCTGTTTGAGGCTCTGGATCCTGCGCAGCAGCTCCGCCTGCGACGAGGTCAGCTCCTGCAGCAAATCGTCACGAAATCAGCCCAAGCAAATAGTAGCAGAGCCGAACGGATGAGTTGCCAGAAGGACCGACCTCGATGCGCGCGTCTAGTGGCTGGAACCCTGAGAATTTCTGCAGATGAACAACAGGACGAGAACGGGTCAGAGTCGTCGTGGAAACTAGCTGCTTCCTGTCGCTCGAAGCCCGGCCAGGGATCGATCGTACCGGACGAGTCGCCGGAGACGGAGCTGGAGCAGGAGCCGGGGCGGTTTCTGCCATCTTGGGGTTTGGGTGATCGGTCGCCGGTGGCGAGGCTGGATCGAGCACGGCGCGGCTGTGGCTTTGAAGCTAGTCTGAAGGTGTAGTGCAGTATTTTTGGTTTGACAGTGTCTGAAGGCGTATTTTTTGGTTTGGAACGTACGCAAAGTTGTTGTTGGGTTTGGTTGCAGACGCTTGTCTCCCGCCTTCCAAGGCATGTTTTACCTACTTATTAAACGTGACGAGGAAGAATAGCCATTTGATCGACCGCCAACGCGCCAGGAACCAATGTAAATGGCCATATTCGCTGGGTTTCTACTTTCTAGCAGGGGAGCTCGATGAGAGGGACGCTTACAAAGGATATATCGAAGCCTAAACGCTAGCACAATTGTACTGTAGCGGGTACCTTCTCTTGTTCCGAACCTCGTCTACTTGTTCCCACGCTTCTCTTTCTTCTTTCGGACATGGTGTTCTGACTCGTACGTATACACCCATTATAAGAAATGCATTTTAGAATATAAATTTTTTGGAAAAGATTCCCTTGTGTGCATCAAGACATTCTATGCTCACACATAAAGTTTTAGGGAAGAAAATCTTTTTTGTGCCTTGTGTAAAAACCAAAAGATGGCTGGTGAAAAAACTATTTTTGGAGGACTGAAAGTTGTCTTTTTTAACAGGTCACAAAAAATATCATTTTTCGCAAAACTTTGTTTTTGAACATTAACTGCGTGAATGTACCCTTTGTTTTTTTTTGGATTTTCTAGACATTTTGAGACATGTTTTATTTTTGCAATTGGTTTATATACACATGTGAGTTGAACTGAATTTCCGATCTCTCCCCTACTTACATTTCCCCTGTCGATTTGCATTCTTTAGCCCCCCCCCCCTCCCCCTAGCTACAGTGATTTGTGAGTTAGTGCGGCGTTTTTGGTATCGAGCGCCATGGGGCTTTTTTGTGAGAAATTCAGAAAAGAAAAATCAAACAACTCCGGAAGGAAACCTAGATGCATTCAATGGTGTATTCCACCAAAGTGCAAAATGTCAATGTCAAATAAGTTGTGATCCGGGCTGCGCAAAATTGGCAAAAAATGAGGTTTTGTGTAGTGAAAGAGTGCAATTTTCGAACCACCATTTTTTTTATTTTTTATTTTTGTGTTGCCTGGAATAGAGTATATTCCACGTTAAGATTTTTTGAGTTTAATGATTAACTCTCCTATCACACTACCGGAATTTCATTCTTTGCCGTGTCACACATGGGACACTAATCTGCAGATCTTCTCTCTATTTTTAATTGAAAAAAGACACTAACCTAATTTGTTCTCTAATGGTGATGACACTAAACTGAAGATGGTGTTTATACGCCATCCTAAAACCTGACAAGGGCATGAACAAGATCCTTGTATATTCAACGGAAATAGAACTTGGGCAGATAGTTCACTTCCCCATTCAAAATCTGCTCTCTTTCTCTCGCCCATACATCACAACACACATACAAGCAGCCAGGTTATCAATTGTATTCCGAGAACATTTTACCTAGTTTGCTTCAGGTGTCAAAACTCCAAATCTTCTGGTTCTGGTATTTGACAAAATAGAGATTTTTTTGAGAGGAACAAAACAGAGATTTGACAATTGTAAATGTTAATACTTTTTTCAGTATTTTTTATCAAACTTGACACTGTTTTATTTCTAAGAAAATTTATAGGTGAAACACTGGCGCATCGCGAGACAGCATGCAAAGATAACCGCAGATTGGCACTCTTTCACTCTGGATACCTAAGGTGTGAGATCCAATCACATGACTTAATAGGATTGAAAGGAAATTCATACCAACAAGTTGTAACTTCTTTTTCGGAAGCTCATTCGAAAGGAAATCTAAGGTTAAGTGTGCTTGACCTAGAGCAATTCTAGGATGGGTGACCGACCGGGAAGTGGGTATCGGGCGCGCACGAGTGAGGACAAAGTGCCAGAAAAACTAGTATTGGTCTGTGGGGCCAGTCTAGAGGTCCTATTAAGCTACCAGGAGTGACACCCTCGGGGCCCAGTGGACGGGGTGTTATAAGTGGTATCAGAGCCGATCCTCGCGGTTAAACGGGTGTGTGCGGGTGAGTGGCTGGATATGTGGAGCATGACACGTGTAGCCCGGAGTGGACACGGCATGACACATGTGCCGGCTCTGGACGCACATACGCGTGCCGGGTGTGTGCGGGTCAGTGAAGGGACATGTGGAGCATGACGCGTGTGGTCCGGAGTGGATATGGCATGGCACATGTGCCGGCACTGGACGCACATGCACGTGCCAAGAAGGAACGTTCCTGTGGTGTGCTTGATCGATGAGGGCATCGATCTTCTAAAGGGTGAGTGTATGTGAGATCCAAGCATATATTTAATAGGATTGATAGGATACTCATACCAACAAGTTGTAACTTCTTTTCCGGAAACTCATTTGAAAAGAACTCTAAGGTTAAGCGTGATTGGCCTAGAGCAATTTTAGGATGGGTGACCGACCAGAAAGTGGGTACCGGATGCGAACGAGTAAGGACAAAGTGCGTAGAAAAGACTAGTGTTGGTCTGGGGTCAGTCTAGAGATCCTATTAAGCTATCAGGAGTGACACCCCTGGGGTCCAGTGGACGGGTTGTTATATAAGGGCATGCGTATTAGTTAAGATGGCAGCCGTTTGCGGTGAGACTCCATGTCATTTACCAACGGTGGTATAGACACCAGGTACAACAATCTGTCTATAGAAACGTGATGCAGTTAGCCAGCCCCTGTAAACGTAATTTGTGAGCTCTAGCTAATGGGATCTATTTTTGAACCGGCAATATAGACGTCTTTCCATATAACGGTGAATGAGGTGTCTGTAACTAGCGATATTTGTGGGAATCAACCGTCGGTAGAATTACAGACAACTTTGCTCTCTCTCTTTCTTCTCTTTTATCCACCTCATAAAAAAAATCCTAAGTGACAACTCTTATAGACAGCTCATGGTGAACTACCGTACATGCCCTAACTAGCGATATTTGTGGGAATCGATCGTTGGTAGAATTACAGACAACTTTGTTCTCTCTTCTCCTTCTCTTTCATCCACCTCATAAAAAATCCTAAGAGCTCGTTCGGTTAGCTCAGATTTAAAGTGGATTGGAGGGAATTAAAGTAGATTAAATCCCATACAAATCAAAATCCCCTCAAATCCACTATAATGCTCTCCAATCTCTTTGGGGTAGAGATTAGCCGAACAAAGTCTAAGTGGCAAGTGGCAACTCTTGTAGACAGCTGATGGAGGACTACTCTACATGCCCTTGCACTTCTTCAAACCAAACCAAGCGACGTCACCTCGTAACAGAAAAGGTTCTTGACATCAAACGGCTCGCAACCGACATCACTCCAAAAGACAACCGTTTGTGTACCAGAAATGGACGTAGATCAAGATATAAAAATGCGCACAATATGCCGAGAAACAAGCAAACTATGCCAGCACAAAATCTCGATCGGCGCCAGGCAGAGAGATGGCAGCCCCGCTCACCTACTACGGTTCGATACTTCTTCTCTGCCTCACCATCCTCCTACACGTAACCGCCGGTGCGCACAACTCTTCCCACGACGACTTTCTGCAGCCGCACAACGCCGCGCGCGCGGAGGTCGGCGTCCGGAAGCTCTCGTGGAACGCCACCCTGGCGGCGTACGCCCAGAGGCACGCCGAGAGGAGGAAGCTCGAGGGCTGCAAGATGGCGCACTCGCGCGGGCCCTACGGCGAGAACATCTTCTGGGGCAGCGCCGGGCGACGACGGTGGACCGCGGCGGACGCGGTGGAGGCATGGGTCGAGGAGCGCGCGGACTACGACTGCGCCAGGAACGCCTGCAAGCGGAAGCGCGTCTGCGGGCACTACACGCAGGTGGTCTGGGCGCGCACGAGGCGGCTCGGGTGCGCGTCGGTGACCTGCGACGACGGCGGCGGCACGTTCATCACGTGCAGCTATGACCCGCCGGGAAATGTCCGCGGGAAGGCGCCCTACCCTGGTTGCGGGGACGGGCAGAGTGTTGCTGCTGTGTTCGTAGCATGACCTCGTTACTGCCTGTGTTTGGTCTCATCAGATAGTTGAAGTCGGCCCGTTATTAGCGAGTAATTCCACTATCCAATCATCGTCACATCTACAAAATTGATGCTTCCTACTCCCTCTGGTTCAAAGCGTAGATGATTTAAACGTAGATGTTCTTGTTTGATAAAAACATGTTTGCCTTATGTTCTCATACGGTTTGTTATGAAAGCGTAAGTGAAGAGAGGACCCCCTTGCCAACCTAGCTGACTGAAAGCGTAAGTGAAGAGAGGACCCCCTCACGTCGCCCCTTAAAGGCAACACCAAGGGAAACCCTAGATGGTGCCTCCAAACCCCAACTTGATTCCTCGCGGCAGCTACCTTCGGCCTCCTTCGTTGGGGTGACAGATCCACTAGTAGAAAAAGAGGCTTCGGTTCGATCTAGAGTCTGACACTAGTCTCGATTTATTACGGGCCGGACTAGTATGAGCACTAGTCCCGGTCGCACTGCTTTCGATGTGAGTCAGAAAACTCTAGTCCCGGGTCATTCCGGACCTTTAGTCCCGGGTCGTGATACGGCCCGGGACTAAAGGTGTGCAGGCGCGGGCAACACCCTTTAGTCCCGGACCATGATACAACCCGAGACTAAATGGACGTGATACGGTTCTGGACTAAAGGGGTGCGAACGTGGACAACTTAAAATTGTTATAACTTTTGCGTACGATGTTAAAAAAAAGTACAACCTATCAAAATGTGTGGACAAAAATTTTGAGTTTGATTTTAACAGCCTTATTTGGATTCCTCACATTTTTAGATTTTCAAAATTATAAATAATGGATTCCTCACATTTTTATGATTCTTTTACATTTTTAAAATTTGAAAAGGGAAAAAAGTTATTTAAAAAAATAATTATTTAGCAATTTTTATTCCATATTTTGATTCCTCACATTTTTATGATAATAATGAATATATTATTTGTCGAATTTCGATTTACAGATTTAAAAATATTATTTATGCCATATTAAATGAATAATGGCAAAAAATGAATAAAATATTATTTCATTTAGTTTTTTACTTTCATTATATTAAAACATTATTATTAATTATTTATTGTTGTTTACTAAAATAGTTGTTTATAGTTTTAATAAATAAAGATGTATGACATATTGATATGGGTTAATAGGATTGATATGATAGTGTTGACAACAAGGTATAAAAGGGCTTCGCGCAAGGACATCCGGATGGAGCAGAGAAGTTAAGCGTGCTGAGGGTGGAGTAGTGCTAGGATGGGTGACCGAATGGGAAGTTTGACCACAAGTGTAATTTTACCTAAGATTAAATATAATTAATGCTAAAAATATTCCAAGTGAGAGGATTATGAGTCAAACAATTCAAACGTTCAAGAATTTTTTTGGAAAAAAATTAAAAAAAAATCTTTAGTCCAGGGCCATATTACGACCCGGGACTAAAGATCCTTCACTCCCCCGCAGCAAAACGGCCATGCCGTGGCCCTCTAGTCCCTGGTTGTAAAAAACCGGGACTAGAAATAGGAGCCTTTAGTCCCGATTTCGCAGCCCCGGTTGCAAAACCGGGACTAAAGACCCTTACAAACCGGGACTATATGCCCTTTTTCCACTAGTGATCCAACGTAGGAGGCATCCGAGCATTCTACTTGTGGCAAGGTCAGCTTGATTGTTTTGGGCCAATGGAGCCTGGCTCGCCTGCGTGGGTGCCCGGGCGCTCATATCAGGCATAATACACATGGATCAGGCCCAGGGTGGTCTGTTGTGGCGGCTAACTCGCCTAGTGTCTCTGTGGGTCAGCCGCGTCAGGCTTCATTGCTTAGCCGGTTGTGGCGGCTAACTCGATGCGCCTGTAGTGGGGCTTGCATCGGGCTTCTTCGTATAGTAGCCACGACGAGGCAACATGCACCCATGTATGAGGGCATCCATAAGGAGATCGACAACAGGGTAACGCCATTGGTTCGTCGATGGAGGTGGCCTGGTTATGGTCTTGGTGGATCTTGAGATTGTTATGGCCTTTGGCTTCATGGTTCTTGTGAGGATGGCGGGAGTATGGGACACCACCTACTTGGACCATGGAGCATCTAAGGTTGGTGGTGGCGGTTTGGGATGCCCCCTCCACCACCTCTAGAATGGGTTTGATCTCAACTTGGAAGGTTTTATTCAAGGTGTCTCACACGGATTTGTCATGTCCAAATCTGTTGTTTAGTAATACACTACCTTGTCGCTAGAGGATGAATATACCATGGTGGCGGCGGAGGATGATGGACGACGGTTCGACGAGGCACAAGTTTCTCCAAGGGTTGAATTATAATTTTACTTACAGAATTCTTTGTGCAAAGTTGCTTGACAAGCATGTTTATCTTAGGTATTGACCATATATGTAATCTCTAGATTGTATAATGGAATATATGGTTACTTAAAAAAACAGGGCAATATGGGATGTTCATGCTTCAATCATCTCCTCGTGATATCCGGCTAGAGAGATGCCATCCGCAGTAGAGGGATTAAGGTGCCAATAGCCGGACAAGAGATGATGGTAAATGCGGCTTCAACGACAAGTATGAGTAGATTGGTTGTCCACACTATTATTGAAATTTGGTGAGTATTGCGTTGTTGGTCCATAAGACAAATTCTAAAATTCTTTTTGGCCCATTTATGCATGGCAATATATGACTATGCTAGTGGAGCTACAGTTTAGTCCCACGTTGCTAGTTGAGTGAGAACTGCACCTCCTTATATACTAGATGTTCTACCACTCACTATGGTGTGATAAAGAGAAGCTCTCGCGCACTCCTCCGACACTGCTTCCTCAGCCGTTTTCAGATTGTATGGATTGTGGGTTGTTACCGACTCGGATGTTAACTGTTCCCCACGACCTCCCTCACCTACACTATATAAACATATACGCTAAACCTAATCGCTACCTATCACGCTCATCTAGTTTCAAAACCTTGCACCGCTGTCTTCGTCTTTCCCATCCCGGCTTGCGGTGTGAACCGCAGATCGGGACAATAGTCCTCCGAAACCCTGCCTTCTTGTGAACCTATATGGGTGAGGGGCGATCATGTTTTTGTTGGAGATATGCCCTAGAGGTAATAATAAATGTAGTTATTATTATATCTTTGTGTTTATGATAAATGTTTACATTCATGCTATAATAGTATTAACAAGGAAACATTAATACTTGTGTGATTTGTAAACAAAATTAGAGTCCCTGGTAAAGCCTCTTCATAAAACTAGCTTGTTGGTTAATAAATGATTGTGGTTTCCCTATCATGAACATTAAGATGTTATTAACAACAAGATCATATCGTTAGGAGAATGATATGATGGACATACTCCTATAGATAAGCGTAGCATAAAGATCAAGTCATTTTAATAGTTCAATTGCTATATGCTTTCTGATACATAGTAACCTAATTCCTTCGACCATGAGATCATGCTTATCACCATCACCGGAAAGATGCTTTGATGACATCAAACACCACACCGTAACTGGGTGGCTATAAATGTGGCATTGAGTGTTCAAAAAGTATGGGTTGAGACACATGGATCAAGAGTGGGATTTGTTCATCCATATGACAGATAGATATACTCTGGGCCCTCTCGGTGGAATGTCATCCAATTGGCTTGCAAGCATGTGACTGGTTCACAAGGGATCACATATCACAGGAACGAGAAAAGAGTGCTTATCGGTAACGAGGTTGAACTAGGTATGCAGAGATACCGACGATCAAAAGCTCGGATAAGTAAAGTATCGTGAGACAAAGGGAAATTGGTATCGTATGTAAGTGGTTCATTCGATCGCAAAGTAATCGTAGAAATATGTGGGAGCCATATGAATTTCCAGATTCCTCTATTGGTTATTGTTCGGAGAAGTGTCTCGATCATGTCCGCATAATTCACGAACCGTAGGGAGACACACTTAAGGATTCGATGTTGTTGAGTAGTTATGGAATGATGAGTAAGATATCGAATGTTGTTCGGAGTCTCGGATGGGATCCGGGATATCACGAGGAGATCCGGAATGGTCCGGAGAATAAGATTCATATAAGGAAAGTCCTGTTTCGGAGTTGGAGAATGATTCAGGTCTTTTCATCGGGAATGTTCTAGAAGGTTCCGGAAGGTCCGGCACTCCGTAGGGGAAGGGTACATGAATGTGTCATAACAAGTTGGAATGGTTGCATCATGTACTAGGTGTCATCGCTGGGCAAAATAAAGGGATAAATCAAATCCTAGTTTGAAAAGTCAAACGACAGTTTTGCTTGGTGGAGGGAGAGTAGGAAACCTACTTGGGGAGGAGTTCCTCTCCCTCCACCCGCCGGCCAAGGAGGCCGACTTGGGGGAGGACTCTCCTCCCCTGGTCGGCACCCTCTCACCTATAAAAGGAGGGGAAGGGGTGCCCCTCTAGACCTACACCTTGCTCCACCAAAACCCTAACCCTAGCCGCCGGCCCTCCTGCAGCCGCCGCCACCCTAGGGTTTGCCCTAGCCGCCGACTTGGGGCTCTCCCCTTTCCCTAGCCGCCGACTTGGGGCTCTCCCCTTTCCCTAGCCGCCGGCCTAGCCCTCTCTCCTTGGTGCCTCTAAACCCTAGATCACCAAGGCCTCTCTCATAGTCCACCATACTCGCTCCGGCTTAAGGCGAAGCCCTGCGAGATCTCCCCTCTACTTCCGGTACCACGCCGTCGTGCTGCCGGAATCGCGAGGAGAGTGCTACAACCTCCGCTGCCTGCTGGAACAAGGGAGAGGAAGGTCTTCATCGAGTACCGAACGTGTGAACTACTGCGGGAGAGCTGCCGGAACGCAGCGCCGGAAGGATCGTCTACACGATCTTGAGATCAGCAAGAGTACGACTACATCACTCACGAGAATCTGCTCTCGTTAAACACTTTGGAATCTTCGAGGGTGAGTTATTCTATCGACTCGTTGGTACAATCTAGTAGATAGATCTTGGCTTGTTTGTTTGTATGCGGTAGAAATTTTTTGTTTTCCATGACGAACCCCTACAGTTTTTGGGGAGCGCTCTAGAGCGACTACTGGTAACCATGACGCCATCTAACGACGAGTTCCCCAATGACGACTTCTTCCCGCACGTAAGCTACCTCTTCGGCAACCTCAACATGGGCGACAACGATGTTGCTACCGTTGCGGAAACTGTTGCTGCTATTGCTACTGCTCAGGCTGCACCATACATGACCCTGAACTTTCTCTTTCAAATTTTGATCGAGTTCCTTGTTATAGCGTTTGGATTGGAGTAGATGTGATCGATTTATCCTGTTTAGATGCAATATCTTCATCTACTATGTTAGTATGCATGGTTAGTTTAATCTCTGTTTCTATAATCATGCTATCTCATTTTATTATTTTTAAATCATGTGGATTATTGCTTATATTTTCAACAACTTTTGTTATCATATTCTAAAATAAAACACCATGTTCTCAGATCTCGAGACAAACAATGTACTCTCCGTTTGAGTCATATTTGTTCTGTGTAATGACATGATAAAATATACTGGACATGATAATCTAAGCATAAAATGCAATGTAACCATTTGATCTACTCATGGGGAAGTAACCACAAAATGTTATGACTTTGGATCTGATCAATGGGGAGGTTACAATTTGCCAAGCTTAAGTTTTGCAAGTGTGACCGTCACAAAAGTGTGGCTGAGAATTTGTGCGCTACAAAGTGTCAAAAATCTTGGCAAAACTTTCACTCGATGAGAGATGTGCCATATGGACGATAAAATATAGTAATGCTTGACTGTAGCAAAAACCAAACACGTACCAAATTGCCAAACTTTAAATCAGAAAAGTGTGGTTGTGAACGAAATAAGCCCTTCATGTGTCCATGAAGCATGTGTGCTTCATCTTAAAATCAGACTACCATGTGAAGTCTGTAAAGAATCTTTCGTTCATCGTGATGTAACACGAGGTCTACAATAGCTAGGTTGATCCAAACACTATTTTACTACTAGCATATAAAACATCATTGTGTGTCTTGGTTCTCCACACCGACAAGAGGTATCAAATTTTTGGAAGATCAATTCAACGTGACAGCAGATTAACTCTTCAGACATTTAGTATCTTTCTCCAAAGTATAACGAGAAAAAATCGAACTTATCAGTTACACATAGCGCCCAACAGCCTGCAATAATCTACCATCGTATGATTCAAAACTTTTTCACTATGCAGAAACGGTTATCGATACCAACATGCATCTCATTCAAACCTCTGTGGTAAGATCTACTCCCTTCGTTTTCAAATAGATGTATTAGATTTGTCTAAATTTAAATGTATCTAGAACTAAATAGTGCCTAGATACAAACTTTAAACAACTTTGCGACATCTAATTTGAGACAGAGGGAGTAGTATATAATCAAATATATTTCCACCTACTCGATTATCTTTAGTTAACATATTCATCATGCCCGAGACAATTTAACTATTAGTTCATTTAGCAGTAGTAGTTTTATCTTCCCCGTGTAATTAAGCCAGTCAAACACTTGCGTACCAACCATGTGCAATGCACTATTACAACATATTAACTTTTCTTTAGATGCTCGTGTATCACGAGACGCATTGGAGCTAGTATTGCCACGTTACAAGCACAATAGATAAGATGAAGCACTACCATGGATCTACTCCTCCATCATGTGCCCTAGCTTTCGATCCATTCTATAAATACCCATGCGCCAGAAGCAATTTCTCACACAACACAAAGCCACAACACTTGGTCAGATCGAGCAAGCTCTAGCCAGATCCTAGACCTACTTCGCCCGTAGTTCTTCCTTTCACCACTTGCCATGGCCAATCCCTCAAATTTCCAGACCACTCGCTACTACGGACCACAAGTAGAGAACACCAAGTTTGACTTCCACAACCTTTACTTACATCAGATTTTTTCTGGACCCAACCCAACTCAAGAGAAAATAGTTGATGGAAATTCCGCGTCTCACTTCGGTGAGACGGCTGTCAACAACTGGGAAATATATGATGGTGTGGGCACAGGTGCAAAACTTGTAGCCCGGGCACAAGGCATGCATATGAATGCTAGCAGCTGGTACACCTCATTCAACATGGTGTTCGTGGATGGAAGGTATGAAAATCTGTCTATGTTTGTTATATTTAGGGTACATTTATTTACTTGTATTGGTTTTAATCCGTTAGGTAGTATTTCATGTATGGCAGTGTGAGTAATTTAGTATATAGTCCAAACTCATTTCCCTTTTCAAAAATTAAAATAGTCCAAACTCCTTGTTTATATATATTATAAGGAAATATATGTGTATTAGGAGAGCATCGCATGTTGTTTAATGCTAGGGTTTTTTCATAACATACATGATAATTTATATATGGATCTATATGCAGGTTCAAGGGCTCCACCCTTCAGATAATGGGAGCATCTATTGACGAAGAAAGTGAGTGGGCCATTGTTGGCGGTACCGGTGAGTTTGCCTTCGCGCGTGGCGTCGTAGACAAGAAAGTGCATGCCAATATAAATGGTGGACAAATACAAGAGCTTACTATCAGCGGAATCTGCTTAATGAAGGTAGGGCATATTTAGCTTCATGATGTTTATTTATGTGTTTTTTTTTGCTTATCCATTCAGGTATATATGAGATCAATCTCTCGATCGTATGTGTATGTTTTCAGAGTAACCAACCCATCGTCACGAAGATTGGACCATGGGGTGAGCAAGGAAAAAGGGCACATGACATTGACGACAAGCCTGAACGTCTGTTAAGTGTGAGAGTTCGCCATGGCGACGTCCTCGATGGAATCGCATTTTCATACATCAACACATCCGGGCATACACGCACAACGGATCTTTTTGGTTTTGGTGGTGGGAGCGAAACTACGGTGAGCTATTTTCGATTTTTTTTTTGTTTTTCCATGAATGTTCTTTCTCTTCCATGTATATGAACTATGAAGTCACTTGATGATAATTTTTTTTATCTCTTGCACGTGATCTGTGCAGATCAACCTAGGTCCATCTGAGTACGTGATGCAAGTGTCTGGGACGACAAATGTCCAAGGTGAAATATCTTCACTTACGCTGGTCACAAATGTCAAGCCATACGGACCTTTTGGGAAACCAGCAGGCACTTCTTTCAGCGCACCCGTGCCTGCAAACAGCCGCGTTGTGGGCTTCTTTGGGAGTTCAGGAGCCTCATTCCCGTGTATGAACTCAATTGGTGTTTACTTGGTCTCTTAATTCAGACAATAGCCAACGTTGATGATGTCATTTCCGGATGACAACGTGTTTATTTTTTCTCCAGTTTCAGAAATAATTTGGTTATTAGGACCCTCACTAGGCCAGCCAGTGATCCATGGTCCCCTTGTAGTGTCACAGCACTTTTTTTATCCACCATGTTTTTTCAAAATAAGTTCCATGTAATGATGTTCAATAAATTGTCTTCCGGATGTGTGTGTTAGTTTGTTCTTCTCATATTACATGTATCCATCAGAATCATACATGCTAGAATAATTATTTGTCCATTGTGCACATGGTTGGATCTGAAATCCTCTCCTCGGTATTATACACCCAGGTGCACCTTGAGCAAGCTCACTCATGAAAATTTCTCTTTTCGGAACACGTAGAAGTTAATTACCCTACTTGTAATATACTTAAGGTGAAACACTGCGTGCTCCGACACATCATGGTACGATAAGCACACTTTGCACTTGAGTGACGTCACACATAACAGAAACGGTTCGTGACATCGAAAATATGACGCGGCAAGCGACATTGCTTCAAAAGACAACTCTTTTATGTACGGTAAGGCCTTGTTCGATTTGCAATGGATTGAAATAAATTAACATAGATTAAGGGGAAATTAATCCTATCTAAGTCAAAATTCTTGTGTACCCCTTTCATTCCACTCCAATCCATGTGTGGGATGGATTGAACGATCAAGTCCTGGGTGGAGATTCAGATACAAAAATGGGCACGGTATCAGCAAGTAAGAAGCAAACTGTGCCAAAATCTTGATCAGCGCCATGAGGCAGAGATGGCGGGCCCGTGTTGGAGATATGCCCTAGAGGCAATAATAAATATAGTTATTATTATATCTTTGTGTTTATGATAAATGTTTACATTCATGCTATAATAGTATTAACAAGGAAACATTAATACTTGTGTGATTTGTAAACTTAAATTGAAGTCCCTAGTAAAGCCTCTTCAATAATACTAGCTTGTTGGTTAATAAATGATTGTGGTTTCCATATCATGAACATTGAGATGTTATTAACAACAAGATCATATCGTTAGGAGAATGATATGGTGGACATACTCCTGTAGATAAGCGTAGCATAAAGATCAAGTCATTTTAATAGTTCAATTGCTATATGCTTTCTGATACATAGTAACCTAATTCCTTCGACCATGAGATCATGCATATCACCTTCACCGGAAGGATGCTTTGATGACATCAAACACCACACCGTAACTGGGTGGCTATAAAGGTGGCATTGAGTGTTCGGAAAGTATTGGTTGAGACACATGGATCAAGAGTGGGATTTGTCCATCCATATGACGGATAGATATACTCTAGGCCCTCTCGGTGAAATGTCATCCAATTAGCTTGCAAGCATGTGACTGGTTCACAAGGGATCACATATCACGAGAAAAGAGAGTATCGAACGAGGTTGAACTAGGTATGCAGAGATACCGACGATCATAACCTCGGATAAGTAAACTATCGTGAGACAAAGGGAAATTGGTATCGTATGTAAGTGGTTTATTCGATCGCAAAGTAATCGTAGAAATATGTGGGAGCCATATGAATTTTCAGATTCCTCTATTGGTTATTGTTCGGAGAAGTGTCTCGATCATGTCCGCATAATTCACGAACCGTAGGGAGACACACTTAAGGATTCGACGTTGTTTGAGTAGTTATGGAATGATGAGAAAGAGACTGAATGTTGTTCGGAGTCTCGGATGGGATCCGGGATATCACGAGGAGATCCGGAATGGTCTGGAGAATAAGATTCATATAAGGAAAGTCCTGTTTCGGAGTTAGGGAATGATTCCGGTGTTTTCATCGGGAATGTTTTAGAAGGTTTCGGAATGTCCGACACTCTGGAGGGGAAGGGTACATGAATGTGTTATATCAAGTTGGTATGATTGCATCATGTACTAGGTGTCATCTCTGAACAAAATAGAGGGTTTATTCAAATCCTAGTTTGAAAAAGTCAAACGGCAATTTGAAAGTCAAACGGCTATTTTTGGGAAGTGGAGAGGAGAGGAAATCGGGTTGGGGAGGAGTTCCTCCCCCACCGCCCACCTTGTAGCCAAGTTGGGAGGGACTCCTCCCTTGGCCGGCCCTCCACCTATATAAGGAGGGCAGGCTCCTCCTAGACACCCAACACCTCCACCTCTAAACCCTAGCCACGGCGCCACCTCCGCTGCCCCGCCTAGGGCAAACCGCCGCCTAGGTCAAACCCTAGCCGCCTAGCCCTCCTCGGCATGTCTAAACCCTAAATCCGAGGCTCTCTCATCGTCCACCATACTCGCTCCGCTAAAGCCTCTGCGAGATCTCCTCTCGATACCACTTGTTGTTGTCTTCTTGGAATCGCGAGGAGAGTGCTACAACCTCCATGTCATGGAACAAGGGAGAGGAAGGTCTTCTCGAGTACCGAACGTGTGACCGATCAAGGAGCTGCCGAACACGTGGAAGGATCGTCACGCGATCTTGAGATCGGGAAGAGTACTACATCACCCATGAGAATCCGCTCTCGTTAAACACTTTGGAATCTTCGAGGGTGAGTTATTCCATCGACTCGTTGCTACAATCTAGTAGATAGATCTTGGCTTGTTTGTTTGTATGCGGTAGAAAATTTTGTTTTCCATGCTACGAAACCCTACAGCCCGCTCACCTACTATGGTTCGATACTTCTTCTCTGCCTCAGCATCTCTTTCCACGACCACTTTCCGCAGCCCCACAACGCCGCCGGTGATTTGCATTCTGGTGGCACATTCATCGTGTGACTATGGCCGTCGGGCAATGTCCGATGCATCGTGTTTGTGGAGACGAGCATTGTGTATCTAGCATGACTTAGTTACTACTGTTTTGAAGGAACAATTAAGCAAGCTAATAGGTCTAAACTTATTCATAGTCCTAACATCATTTTCTTTTGGGATCAAGGTAATCATAGAAAAATTCAATCTAAAGATGTCTAGATGATCCTCATACCAAGCCTGAAACATTGATATGAGATCATGCTTGATAACCTCCCAGTGGGATTGGTAGAACATAAAAGATAAACCATCAGGTCCAGGTGCTCTATCAGCATATGACCCAAAAACAGCTGCTCTAATTTCCTCTTCAGTAAAAGCAGCTCCTAAACCTATATTTTCATCCTCACTAATTTTTTCATCTTCAGAGATAAATTATGTTTCAACCTAATGTTAGGTCTAGGTTCCCATGCAAAAAGATCTTTGTAGTAATCAGTAGCAACTTTAATCATATCATCTATCTTAGTTTAAGGCCTATCTGGGCCTTCAAGTATATTTATTAACTTTTTCCTCCTCCTCTGGTTAGCTAATGCATAAAAATAAGCAGTATTTCTATCTTCTTCTAATATATTCCTATCCCTAGATCTTTGTCTAGCCTTAGTTTCCTCCATGATCCAAAACGTCTGGAGTTCTTTAAAGATCCAATTTAATCTACCTCTTTCCTCATCAGAGAGCAGCTGAGTTTCAGATTTAATGTCTAAAGAATCATACCCCTCCAGAAGTTCTTTCTTATTCTTCCTAATAGCATCTTCTATGTTAATGTTCCAACCTTTTGCTAGTTTCCTAAAATTCCTAACTTTGCTTTGCCAAACATCAAGAGGATTAGAACTATTTATCCTTAAAGAGCAAGCTTTAATAACTATATCCTTAAAATCTGCTCTAGCTATCCACCATTTCTCAAATATAAACCTAGAAGGTTTCGGGATACACTGTCCCCAGAATCCCAAATAGTGGGAGTATGATCATTCTCCACTCTAGAAAGATCTCTAGCACTAGCTAAAGGAAATTTCCTATCAAAATCACTAGAACAAAAAACTCTATCTAGCTTACACATAGTAGGGTCTGCTTGATTATTTCCTCGAGTGTAGGCTCTACCAGATAAACCAATCTCCATAAGGGCCCATAATTCAATCCAAGCATTGAATTTATCAACCCATTTAAAATCTATATTCTTATTGTTTTTATCCTCAGGAGATTTAATTAGATTAAAATACCCTCCTATCATAGCTGACCCATTCCAATTAAGAAAAAGTTCATGTAATTCAGAGATGAAATCTTGTTTCCTCTCTTCATATGCAGAACCATAAACAGTAGTAATTCTACAGACAAAAGCAGTAACTCTATTTCTAAGGACAACGCTAACTGAAAAAGCAGTAGTTATTTCCCAATAACATAACATCATATCTAAGCAAAGCATTATTGCTTTTAACACAGACAAGTAAACCTTTACTTTTGATGTTATGTACGAGGACAAACATATGGCTCCGGGCTCCTGAAATACTAAAAGATGCAAAATCTGTATCAAAAGGTTTTAAAATAATATAATTTTATTTACAGAGGTTCAAATAGATGATTTACTAAAAGTTGTCCTTCTGGTTTGATTATGGCACGGTTGCCTCATGATCTCGTCTAGTTGGTTGTTCCCTTTGCCAACCATTATTTCTAGCCTAGATGGCTGAAAAAGTGAAGAGAGGCCCTAGCGCCATACCACAGCCGACAGGAAAACCCTAGATGTTGCCTCCAACCAACCCTAACTCGATTTACCGGCCTTGTCGCCGCCTCCAGCCTCCTTCAGTGTGGTGACAGGTCCAGCCGCAGGAGGCGCCGGGGGATTCTAGTATTAGCACGGTTAGCGCGACATGGGACAAACAGAGCCCGTTTCACCAACGCGGGTGTCAGGCGCTCAGGTCAAAGCGTCATGCACACGGAGTGTGGTGTTGTGGTGGCTAAGTCATCATGTGTCTTGGTGGTGGCGGTTGCGTCAGGCTTCATCGTATTGGTGGTTCTAGAGGATAACTCGATGTGCCTCTCAGTGGTGGTGGCTGTTGGAGATATTCCCTAGAGGCAATAATAAATGTAGTTATTATTATATCTTTGTGTTTATGATAAATGTTTACATTCATGCTATAACAGTATTAACCAGGAAACATTAATACTTGTGTGATTTGTAAACTAAACTAGAGTCCCTAGTAAAGACTCTTCATAATACTAGCTTGTTGGTTAATAGATGATTGTGGTTTCCCTATCATGAACATTGAGATGTTATTAACAACAAGATCATATCATTAGGAGAATGGTATGATGGACATACTCCTATAGATAAGCGTAGCATAAAGATCAAGTCATTTTAATAGTTCAATTGCTATAAGCTTTCTGATACATAGTAACCTAATTCCTTCAACCATGAGATCATGCTTATCACCATCACCGGAAGGATGCTTTGATGACATCAAACACCACACCGTAACTGGGTAGCTATAAAAGTGCCATGGAGTGTTCGGAAAGTATGGTTTGAGACACATGGATCAAGAGTGGGATTTGTCCATCCATATGATGGATAGATATACTCTAGGCCCTCTTGGTGGAATGTCATCCGATTAGCTTGCAAGCATGTGACTGGCTCACAAGGGATCACATACCACGGGAACGAGAAAAGAGTACTTATCGGTAACGAGGTTGAACTAGGTATGCAGAGATACGGACGATCAAAACCTCGGATAAGTAAACTATCGTGAGACAAAGGGAAATTGGTATCGTATGTAAGTGGTTCATTCGATCGCAAAGTAATCGTAGAAATATGTGGGAGCCATATGAATTTCCAGATTCCTCTATTGGTTATTGTTCGGAGAAGTGTCTTGATCATGTCGCATAATTCATGAACCGTAGGAGACACGCAAGGATTCGATGTTGTTGAGTAGTTATGGAATGATGAGTAAGAGACCGAATGTTGTTGAGTCTCGGATGGGATCCGGATATCACGAGGAGATCCGGAATGGTCCGTAGAATAAAATTCATAAGGAAAGTCCTGTTTGAGTTGGGGAATGATTCCGGTGTTTTCACCGGGAATGTTCTAGAAGGTCCTAAGGTCCCAGACTCCGGAGGAAAGGGTACATGAATGTGTCATGACAATGTGGAATGGTTGCATCATGTACTAGGTCAGTTGGCTGGGCAAAATAAAGGGAGAAATCAAATCCTAGTTTGAAAGTCAAACGCCAATTTGAAAAAGTCAAACGACAAGTTTGCTTGGTGGAGGGAGAGTAGGAAACCTACTTGGGGAGGAAGTCTCCTCCCTCCACCCGCCGGCCAAGGAGCCAACTTGGGGGAGTACTCCCTCCTCCCAAGCCGCGCCCTCCCACCTATATAAGGAGGGGAAGGGCTGCCCCTCTCCCACACACCCAACACACCAAAAACCCTAGCCCTAGCCGCCGGCCTCCTCCAAGTCACCGCCGCCTCCTAGGGTTTCTCCAAGTCGCCGACAAGGGGCTTCCCCAAGCCCTATCCGCTGTCCAAGCTCCCCCCATTAGTGCCTCTAATCCCTATATCACCAAGGCCTCTCTCATAGTCCACCATACTCGCTCCGGCTTAAGGCGAAGCCCTACGAGATCTCCCCTCTACTTCCGGTACCATGTCGTCGTGCTACCGGAATCGCGAGGAGAGTGCTACAACCTCCGTTACCTGCTGGAACAAGGGAGAGGAAGGTATTCATCGAGTACCGAACATGTGAAAGATCGAAAGCCTTGGAACGCAGGAAGGATCGTCTCTGCGATCTTGAGATCGACAAAATCGACTACATCACCCACGAGAATCTGCTCTCGTTAACCGCTTTGGAATCTTCGGGTGAGTTCCTCGACTCGTTGCTACAATCTAGTATATAGATCTTGGCTTGTTTGTTTGCATGCGGTAGAAATTTTTGTTTTCCATGCTACGAACTCCTACAGTGGTATTAGAGCCGTGTCTTCATCGTAGATCCGCTTGCAGTAGAACACAATGGTCATTGTGGGCGGTGGTGCTTTATTATCAATTGCTTCTTGTGTACTTTGCATCTTGCGGTATGATGGGATGAAGCGGCCCGGGCTAACCTTACATGACATCGTTCATGAGACTTGCTCCACGCTCAACATGCAACTTGTATTGCATAAGTGGCTTTGCGGGTGCCTGTCTCTCCCATCATAGTATAGATCCAATTTACAACGGTCACTTGATAGTTCAATCGTCAACGTTGTGGTTCTTGTTCGTAAGTTAGAGCGACACTTATTGAAAGCCCCAAACCACATAAAATATGCAAAGAAAATTAGAGGCGTCTAACTTTGTTTTGCAGGGGTGTGCTGTGATGTGATATGGCCATGATTGTGATTATATTTGATGTATGCAATGTTCCTTATTGTAAGTTGACAACCGGCAGGAGCCATATGGTTGTCTTTAAATTCTGTTAAGACCCGCGTGTCTATTCAAAGTAGTTGTAATAGTTGAAGCTGGTGGACGACAACCATGAAACGGCGTCATTGACCTTGACGCCATGCCGATGATGATGGAGATCATGTTCGTGCTTGAAGATGGAGATCGGAATCACAAGAAGAAAGGCCATATCATATCACATATTATGAATTGCATGTGATGTTAATCCTTTATGCATCTTGTATTGCTTAGTTAACGACGGTAGCATTATAAGATGATCCCTCAAGCACACAAATTTCAAGTTTTAAAGTGTTCATCCTTAGTAAGCACCGTTGCTAAAGCTCGTTGTTTCGAAGCACCACGTGATGATCGGGTGTGTTAGATTCTGCGAGTGTATACAACGTGAGCAAGCAATTGCGCATGCGAAGCTAAGGTTTGATCTTGACGAGCCTAGCATGTATAGACATGGTCTCGGAACACGGATCACCGAAAGGTAAAGCATGAGTCATATAGAAGATATGATGAACATGTTGATTGTTCGCCATTGAAACTACATCAACTCTCGTGATGATCGGTTTTGATGTGGTGGAGTTGGTTCGTGTGATCACTAAAACAATGTGAGGGATATTGTTTTGAGTGGGAGTTCACATAGATTAATATGACTATTAATTAGAACTCAATTTGTCATAAACTTAGTCTAATATTGCAAATATGTTGTAGATCAATGGTGGCCCCTACCATCAATTTTAATGCGTTCCTAGAGAAAGAAAATTTGAAAAAACAATGGAAGCAACTTCGCGGATTGGTTCCGCGATTTGAGGATTGTCCTCAATGTTGGTAATTTGACCTATGTGCTGGATGCAGTTGGGTGACCGCTGCCATCTTGCTACGGTGAAGTAAAGAATGTTTACCTCACTCGTAAGAATCAAGACTCCACAGTTCGGTGTGCTATCTTGTATGGTTTGGAATCGAGCTTGAAAGGTTTGAGAACCATGACCCATGATATTGTCCGTGAACTCAAAATGATATTTGAGGCTCACGCGGCGGTTGAGAGTTATGAGGCTTACGAAAGTTCTTTAACTTCAAGATGGAAGAGGGCAGCTCGGTGAGCATGTGCTTAAGATGTCTGGCATAAACAAACTCCAAAGTTTGGGTATAGTGATTCCTAATTCTTTGGGGATTCATCGTGTCCTCCAATCACTACCACCAAGTTACAAGAACTTTGTGATGAACTACAATATGCAAAACATGGACAAGACGTTGCCATAACTCTTCTCTGTGTTGAAATCTGCAGAAGTGGAGATCAAGAAAGAGCATCAAGTGTTGTTGGTCAATAATACCACCAAATTCAAGAAAGGAAAGTCTAAGCAAAGGGGAAACTTCAAGAAGGGCGGTAAGAAAGTTGCCGCACCGGCGAAGAAGACCAAGGCTTGACCTAAGCACATCGAGTGCTTTTACGCAAGGAGAAGGTCCTTTGGGCGGAATTTCCCAAAGTACTTAGCGGATTTGAAGAACGGCAACATCAAGAAGAAAGGTGAAAGAGCGTTTTCCTATCCCTTTGATTTTAATGTTTGATAACAACACACTTATCGGTTTAATCGTGTGCTAAGTGTATCACAGGTTTGATAAGGGTGTGGCACAAATTTTGTCATATCAATTCCCTTTGCGAAAAACCAATGTGCCAACCGGTAGTACCGGAACTCGACCGGTACTACCGCTGACACGGTACTGGTTCGATGCGGTTGGTACCGGCAAAACTAATAAGGGTGTGTGAGTCGGTACCACCCCCTGAAGACACTCTTGGTCCAACCGGTAGTACCGCTTGAGACAAGCGGTACTACCGCTTGACACGGTCGTACCGCTCGGCAGTACCGGGCCATTCTGAAGAACATCCACTCCTCTCCGTTTTGGTCAGTACCAAGCGGTACTTGGGAATAGTACTACCGCCCAGACCGGTAGTACCGCGTCATACGACCGGTAATACCGCAGGGGTAGTAATGCAAGGCGATACCGCCCTAACACTGAAGTAGCTAGACGAATCAAGCATCTCCGGTGCAGTGCGGTACTTGACCGGTAGTACCGCTTGCAAGAGGTACTACCGCTTGAGTACCGGTACTACCGGTGCATTAATGGTCCCAACGGCCATATTTCGTGGAGGGGTATAAATACCCCTGCACCTACCTTGGGACAAATTGCTCAGCCACATTAAAGTCAAGACCACCATTGGAGCCACCCAATCTTCAAGATCTCCTCATTCCACCACCCAAAGTCCTTGATCTTTGGGGAACCGAAGGAGGAGGCCCCGATCTACTACTTCACCAAAAGAGATCTTCATTTCCCCCTCATTTCATTGAGGGCCCCTTTGTTCTAGTGTTTTCTTGGAAACCTTAGTTCTTGTTTTGGTTCTTACAAGCTTGTCTTTGATTGCTTTGGCAGCTTGCTTGTATTTGGGAGTCTCCGATTAAGTTGTGGATGTGTGCCCCAAACTTGTAAAGGTGTCGGATTCCACCTCAAAGGTTGACGATATAGTGGAAGGTGAATCGATCCCGTTGGGGTGAGATTCATCGGAGAACAAGGGAGGCCTTTCGTGGCGTTGGTGGTTTGAAACCACCCCCTCTCCAAACGTAGACGTACTTCCCCTCAAAAGGAAGGAACTACGGGAAACAAATCCTTGTGTCTCCGCGTCCACCACTTTGGTTACTTATATCCTTTACCGCACTTTACTTACTTGTTCCTACTTTGTGTAGTGGTAGCTCTTTCATAATTGTCATATAGGTAAATTCACCTTAGTTGCATTATCTAGAGAATTTACCTTATTGTCAAACCTTAATTTGAAAAAGAAGAAAATTTGAAGTAGCACCTATTCACCCCCCCCCTCTAGGTGCCCATACGATCCTTTCAAATGGTATCAGAGCCGAGGCTCTTTATTTGGGCTTTACCGCCTAAGATAATATGGGTAGCCGTGAAGGGGGTGGTGATGGTGAGCCCACCACGGTGACCATGGAATATCTCAAAAACTTGGAAACAAGATTGAGATCTTCCTTGGTCAACGAAGTCAAGAAGATGCTAGAGCAACTTCTTAAAGACAAAGAAGGCTCATCACCCCATCTCCTCAAGAGTATCAACCATCCATTTTACCTAAGGGGAATACGTCAGTATCCCCCGAGGGTATGATGGTGGGGGGTAAACCAGACAACGCTAATTCCTCCACACAACTTGATGGGGAAAGGGTGAGCACCGTGATTCTTGGTACTCTCCCGATCCTCCCATCCCACACCCTCATGTGTACAATAGGGGTGACCCACCTAAGCTTGAAGAGTCGGCTACTTTTCCTCAATGGCAATCATTAATGAGAACTCATGTGCGCAGCTCTTGCATTGAACTATGGAACATCATCGAGCATGGACTCTTTATTGGGGATCCAAACAACTTGACAAGAAGAGAGGTTATCAGTAGTCAACTCAATGCCACTGCTTTGCATATGATTCAACAAGGTTTGGGGACAAAGGACTATCCACACATTGAGCACTTTAGCATTGCCAAGGAAGCTTGGGATGCTCTCACTGTGTTGTTTGTTGTAAATGAGAGTATGAGGAGGAACCGATATGATGATCTAAGCAATGAAGCCGAAGGCTTCTACAAGAAAGAAGGTGAAGATCACGAAGACATGTATCGAAGGCTCAAGACCACTGCCACCGCTTTTAGAAATGTGGGTGCCTCACATGTGGATGATGCATGGATAAAAAGGAAATATGTGAGTGCACTCATGCCTTTTGAGCCCACCGACTTGAAGAGCCTACAAGGAAGACACAACTACCATCTCATGACCTCAAATGAAGTTATGCAAGAGATGACCGCCTTCAAGGTTGCCACCAAGAATGCCAAAGATGCCCGTGCTCGTGCCCTTGGTATGAGCAATGTGGTCAATGTTGCTTTGAAGGCCAAAGTTGTGGACCTTGGGGATGAAGATGATAGTGATGAAGGACTCTCCATGGACCATCCTGATGAAGTCAAGATTGCTCATGGTCAATATATGGCTTTCTATGCAAAGAAATTTTGGAAGAACCCCGCCAAGGCCAAGATGGAAATGCAACGAAGAAGCAATCCAAATGGGAAAAGATAGAATACCACTAGGTTGAGAACTTGCTTCAATTGTGGTGACCGCTATCACTTTGTTGCAAGCTGCCCCTATGAGAAGAGAGAAGATCATGGTGGTAAGCTTGTGTTGAAGAAGACTCTCAAGGCACCTTACAAGAAACCTTTCATCAAAAATAATCCCGTCAACAAGAAGTCGGGATAAATTGTCTTGATCACTCATGAAGAATACTCCTCCGACAATGAAGATGATGAAGATGAGGAAGAAGAAACTTATCATGGTGTGGTTGCTCTAGCCACCACCTCTACTCCGGCATTCTCACTCTTCTATTCTCCAAATTAGAACTCTTCCACCAAGAACGTCACTTGCCTTATGGCAAGAGGAACGGAGGTATCCTCATCATCCCGCTCTACTCACTTAGATAATGATGAAATTGATGATGAAATGTTTCTTGATGTTAAAAAGGAATTAATTGCCTTTGATGAGTTCATGAATAACCTAGAAGGAGATGCTAAGTTACATTTTAGGAACATCTTAGATCAACTCTCACATACTCAAGAGCTTCTAGATGTAAGATGTAAACTTGGGCATGAACATACGATTGAGCTAGAGGCTTTAAACAATGCTCTAGAGGAAGAACAAGAAACTAGGTTGTCACTTGAACTAAAACTTGAAGGTCTTGGTGAGGCCAATGACACTATTGTTAACAAACTCATCAAAGAGTGTGATCATGCTATTGCTAAATACAAAAGAGCTAAAAAGGACAAGATTGAGTTTGGTGTGGTTCATGAAAAACTTGCCGAGGAGTTTAGTTTGCTTAACAAGGCTCACAAGGCCTTGGAGAGTGAACTCTTGTCACTCACAAAGTCCCATGAAACACTTCAAACTCAATTGTCCAATATTCCTTCACCTAGCAACTTCATACCATCTAGTAGCACAACTATTCTTGAAGAGAATGCTAGGTTGAAGGGGGAGCTTGCTAAGGCCACATTTCCACAAGGCAACAAGTCCATTGATGATCTTTTGAGAAAGCAAAGGCGTAGTGGTGACAAAGGGGGCATTGGTTTTGTTTCCAAAACCAAGAAGAAGAACAATAAGAAGAAGAAGGCCAGGCCCGCACAAGAGACCAACAAGACCATTGTGGAGAGTAAGACCAAAAGTGGTAAAACTATCTCTCATGATGACTTTGCGGGAAGTGCTAACCCTCACTATGTTCTAATGCGTGACTACTATGGTGATGTGTATGCAAAATATGTTGGCCCTTATGATGGTTATATTTCTTGGTCTATTTGGGTTCCCAAGACCCTTGTTGCTAACAAAAGAGGACCCATTGAAAAATGGTTACCTAAAAAATTAGCTTGATCTCTTGTAGACTTATGCTTCCGGAGGGTCAAGTGGGTGCTGATAGTGGTTGCACAAGTCATATGACCGGAAGCTCGTCTATTTTCAAGG
The DNA here is from genome assembly GCA_030063025.1 of Avena longiglumis. Lineage (NCBI taxonomy): Eukaryota > Viridiplantae > Streptophyta > Magnoliopsida > Poales > Poaceae > Avena > Avena longiglumis. The sequence goes on from CP125976.1 coordinate 94,387,898, forward strand.
AGTTAAAGCCAAATGATGATCAAATTACCGTGACATATGCCGACAAATCAAAGTCTAAGGTAATGGGTTTCGGCAAGGTTGTGGTTGCTCACGACATTACACTCGTGAACGTCATGCTTGTTGAGACCCTTGGATACAATTTACTTTATGTCCTTGCTCTTGGTAAGATGGGATTTGCCGTCTTCATTGATGTAGATATTGTGGTCCTCTTGTGGAGCAAGTCTCTCAAAATCGCTTTCGTTGGGTACGTCGAACATGACTTGTATGTGGTGGACTTCTCGGAGCAAACCACTACAGGTCCGATGTGCTTATTCGGAAAGGTCGATGTGGGTTGTCTATGGCATCACTGACTAGCCCATGTCAATATGAGAACTTTGCAAAGTCTCCATAAAGAGGGCCATATAGTTGGACTAAAAGAAAAAATTTCCTTTGCCAAAGATCGTGTTTGCAGGGCATGTGTTCTAGGGAAGATGCATGACGCTCCTCACAAGCCCACGAACCAAATCAAGTCTAACAAGATCTTGGAACTCCTCCATGTGGACCTATTTGGTCCTCCATCTCATGCAAGTCTTGGTGGGAAGAAATATTGTTTGGTGATTATTGACGACTTTTCAAGATACTCGGGTTTATTTATTCAAGTTGAAGAGTGGGACTCAAAAGACTTTTATCGACTTCATCAACTTGGTTCAACGGCAATACAATGTTCCCGTGTTGATTATAAGAAGTGACAACGGCACCGAGTTCAAGAACTACACCTTGAATGATTTCCTTAGTGATGAGGGGATTAAACATCAATATTCCGTTGCATACACCCCTCAAAAAAATGGTGTGGCCGAAAGGAAGAACCGGACTCTTATTGAGATGGCTAGGACCATGTTGTCAGAGTTTAAATCTCCATACAACTTTTGGGCCGAAGCCATCTCCACCGCTTGCCATGCTTCAAACCGACTCTACCTCCGCAAGAAAATCAACAAGATTCCATATGAGATACTTACCGGTAACAAGCCCAACATATCTTATTTCCGGGTGTTCGGTTGTAAGTGTTTCTATCTCATCAAAGGTGTTCGTTTTTCTAAATTCGAGTCTAAAGCATTATAGGGTATTTTTGTTGGCTATGGTATCGAATCTCACACTTATAGAATCTATGATAAGCTCTCCGGAGCAGTCATAGAATCTTGTAGTGTGACCTTCGAAGAATATGATGGTCCCCAAGGGGTGCGTGTTGATTCTTGTGATGTAGATGATGAAATGCCTCAGGATGCCATAGGAAGAATGGGTGTGGGATATATCCGCCCCATTGAGGAACCCCTTATGGCGGATCGATAAGAACTATGCCCAACTCAAGTGGAGCCCTCATCTTCACAACCTCAACATGCTCCATCCACCGAAGAGGACATTGACCCAAGCCAAAGACAAGATGTGGACCCTCAACATGATGATCAAAGTGTCAACTCTAGTCAAGGGGAGCTTGGTCCATTCGACGGGTTATCAAGTGGTGCCAAGTCAATTTGTCAAGGAAGATCCATACAAACTGTTTTGAGACAAGCTCGAATTGATGCTAGAAGGTCACTTGATCAAGACCAAGGTCAATCTTTGCCTCCAATTATAGAGGATGATTCCAATGATGATCAAGGTCAAGATGATGGTCAAGACGAGGATCAAAATGATGAAGAGGGTCCTCCAAGAAATAATACGGAGATCCACGCTCGTCGTGAAGCTAGAAAGGAAAGAATGTTGGAGATAAGAGACCACTCCCTCCAAAATGTAGTTGGTGATCTAAGGAAAGGTATCTCCACAAGAGCACAGTTGAAGAGGTTCAGTGAACACCAAGCACACATCTCCATGATTGAATCAAAGAAAGTGTGGGAAGCTCTTGAAGATCCGGATTGGTTAGAAGCTATGCACAAAGAACTCAACAAGTTTGAGAGAAACAAAGTGTGGAAGTTAGTAGAGAAGCCAAAGGATTGCCGCAATGTTATTGGAACAAAGTGGATATTCAAGAACAAGCAAGATGAGCATGGAATCATAGTAAGGAACAAGGCTAGATTGATTGCACAAGGGTTCTCTCAAATTGAAGGCATTGACTATGGAGAGACATATGCACCCGTGGCTCGACTTGAGTCCATTCGTATCCTTCTTGCTTATGCGGCACATCATAACTTTAAGTTGCAACAAATGGATGTAGAAAGTGCATTTCTTTATGGTCCATTAAATGAATTGGTATATGTTAAGAAACCCCCGGGATTTCAGGACCCCAACTTCCCAAAATATGTCTACAAACTTGATAAGGCGCTCTATGGGCTCAAACAAGCCCCACGCACGTGGTATGAGCACCTTAGAGAGTTATTGTTTGACCGTGGTTTTGAGGTTGGGAAAATCGATCCCACTCTTTTTACTAAGAGGGTCAACGGGGAGCTTTTTGTATGCCAAATATATGTTGATGATATTATCTTTGGCTCATCTAACAAAGCTTTTAATGATGAATTCTCAAAGCTTATGACTAGTAGGTTCCGGATGTCTTTGATGGGAGAGTTGAGAGTATTTCTTGGCTTTGAGATCAAGCAAGTTAGAGGAGGGACATTCTTCAATCAAGCCAAGTATACTCAATATATGCTCAAGAGATTCAATATGCAAGATTTAAATGGAGCTCCTACTCCCATAGCTACAAAGACTCATCTAGAACAAAATCCAAATGGTAAAGATGTGGATCAAAAGGTATACCGATCTATGATTGGTTCTTTACTTTACCTTTGTGCATCTAGACCCGATATTGTGTTGAGTGTAGGTGTGTGTGCAAGATATCAAGCGGCTCCTAAGGAAAGCCATTTAATGGCGGTTAAGAGAATCTTTCGATATTTAGTTCATACCCCATTTTATGGTCTTTGGTATCCTCGAGGCTCAACATTTGCTCTTTGTGGATACACGGATTCGGATTGGGCGGGGGACAAGGATGATAGAAAATCAACATCCGGGGCTTGCCAATTCCTTGGTAGGTCCTTGGTGTGTTGGTCTTCCAAGAAGCAAAATTGTATATCTCTCTCCACCGCCGAAGCCGAGTATATGGCAGCTGCTAGTGCTTGCACCCAATTGCTATGGATGAGGCAAACTTTAAAGGAATACGGTGTCCATTGTGACAAAGTGCATCTTCTATGTGACAATGAAAGTGCCATCAAGATTGCATACAACCCGGTGGATCACACAAGGACAAAGCATACTGAGATTCGACATCACTTCATTAGATATCATGTTGCTCGAGGTGATATTGATCTATCATATGTATCAACCAAATATCAACTTGCCGACATCTTCACGAATCCACTTGATGAAGCAAGATTTTGCTACTTGAGGAATGAACTAAATATCGTAGATTCAAGGAGCTTGACTTGATTATGTTGCACTCTCACCTAATACTCGACCCATATCTGGTTTAGGTGTAGGCATGGACATAGGGGGAGTGCGGTCCTAATTGATTGGACCATCCCTCCCCCCATTATGCGCAAAGTAAGCCAAAATCATTCCTCTTAATATCATTTTGTGATATGTGAGCTTAATGATGAGTTTCGGTAATGGACCCAAGATATATCTTCGTGGTGCCAAGCCGAGTATACTCAAATATGGTGGCCTAGGCCACCGCCCCTCTCGCAATCGAGAGGTTGATGTGCGTACTCGTGTTTGTCAATTTTTTTGTTGTTTACTCATGGTTGTCATCTATTTGAATTGTCTTCACCGTTCTTAGTCTCATGCACTCTAGTTTTGTGTTTAACATCTTTTTCTCGATTTTTAGAGTGCATGTGCTTCCCAGCTCACTGGTCTCAACCCAAGCCTCTTTACTCCCCCACAAGAACCCTCTCTCTATCCGCACAAGAATCATCTTTGTTTCCTGGCTTTGGAATCAGATGGGACCGGTACTCTAGGATGTCTGGCAGTACTACTGGACCTGGTTCGTGTCATTTCCTGAAACTGCTCGAGGCAGTACTACCGCCCATATGCAGTACTACCGGTCACCCAGACCGGTTGGGGAAGCGGTACTACCGCTTCCAAGCGGTACTACCGCTTCAGCAACCGGTACTACCGGCCGGCGGTTTCCAGGTATATGTTGGACGCGCGTGGGGAGGCACCTCTCAGTGCCTCATTATTCCCCACGCCCTCCACTCAAACCTGTGTCGCCGCCGGAGACCTTGACGTCGCCGGAGCCCTGCCGCGCCCTCCTCTCCCCGGATCCCCCTTGGATTCGGCCTCTTGGCGGGCTCCCACCTCTTTCCACCTCCATGGATCCCGGTACAACCGCCCTTTCTCTCTCTCCGTCTAATTTCCTCATTGGATCTAGGTTTTGGCTTAGATTTGTGGAGAAATTGACTTGGTGTAAGGTTGTACTGCCATATACTTCCCTTGTCATCGAGTAGAATCGTCTATTTTACAGTTTATTGCCGTCACTTTGGTCCGTTTCTCCCAGATCTGACAAACTTGTGCCGCTCAACCGGTAGTACCGGAACTTTGTCCGGTACTACCGCTTGCAAGCGGTACTACCGGTTGTCAGGTCCGGTAGTACCGGCCCAACCTGACTGCATTTCTCTGTTCGATATTCAGTTCTCTCATTTTTTTCCTGTCGTGGTTCTTGTGCCCTTACCCCCTTTCTATCCTCCCTCGTGCTTTCACAGATGCAGGTGTTTCTCGGGGTGCGCGCAAGATGAGTCGTGAGATTGTTGATGAAGAGACAGAGTCTGAGGAAGAGGTTATGCCACAGCCAAGACACCGTTCCAAGTTGCTGGCCACTCGAGGTGGTCGTGGGGGTCGTGAGGGGGTTACCAAGCGCTCTGCTGGGCGTGGCAGTGCTCCTCCCCCTCGCCCCCTTCCTCGGGGCGTACCAAGAGTCTCAGCTCAGGGCCATCAGGGCCAAAGAAACTGTCTGACATCTCAGATTCCGAGTTTAGGGCTCTCAGGATTGATAATGCATACTCTATAGCGAGGATGAGCCAGGGATAGCCTTTTCTTCAATGATTTCCAAGAGCGTGTTTATCATGAGGTTCTTTTGACCAATATTCAGATGGTGGTGCCCCAGCAGTATATAGACATGGAACACATGAACAAGAATCTTGACTACTTTGCAGAGGCTAAGGAAATCTGCTCTCACCTTGGCATGTTCCCCATTATGGAGTTCCAGCATGACTATGAGCCACTTCTTATTGCACAGTTTTATGCCACAACACATTTCTCCGCTGGCCGTACTCGGAAGATTACCTGGATGACTCAAGGTGCAATCAAGGAGGCCACCCTTGCGGACTTTGCTGCAATATTGGGGTATGAAGATCGTGGCCAGGACACTCCTTGTGGCTTTCGCTGTCACACTCGGGATCACCCCTCCAAGAAGGATGTTCTTACACCTATGTATATCCAGGGCCACGGTATTGCTGGCAAGATCAAGGATCTTCTCCCCACATATGACATTCTCCATCGCATTTTCCGTGAGACTGTTGCTCCTCGTGCGGGCAACAAGGATGAGATACATGGGTTCTCTGTAGACTTGCTGTTTAACACTTTCCTCAACCATGACTCTGACACTCCTCTTGATGTGGCAGACTATATATGGAATGATATGGTTGCTGCTGCTTACACTCGGAGGGTTCCACCATTTGCTCCGTATATTATGGCCCTCATTGTGTCAAAGTGCCCTCCCATTGCTAGGATTCTCTCCACTCGCCCTCTCATTGTGCACAGGCCCAAGGCTCTCAAGATCAAGACACATGCTAAACCCCGTGTTGTGGCGTGTGGGGAGGAATAGGATGACTCTAAGGATGCCGACAGTGGTCATGACACTGACTATGTTGTCTCCCGTCGCAATAATGCTAAGCCCACTTGGGCCAAAAGGATGGAGGCCAAGCTCAAGAAGATCTTCTGCTTTCAGATGGACAACCAGAAACACATGTATGAGGCGCATGTGTATGCCAAGAAGGCCAGTCCTTGGCAGAAGGACATGATGGCTGCTCAGGGTTTGACCGTCTCCGAGGGGTCCGAGACCAACATCACTCCAGAAGATCAGTGGATCTCTCAGCACAGCCGTTGGGACGATGATGTCTCTTCCTCGCACCGCGCACCACCCCCCTACAAGGAGGACCTTGGGGATGAGGAGGAGGAGGAGGAGGATTGACTGTCGGGACGGTAGTCTTGCACTTGTCCATTTTTGGCGTCTTGATGCCAAAGGGGGAGAAGTTGCACTTTAGGCACGGGTGTTGCATGGGAAGTCACAAGCTCGTTCTTATTTTGATCCTTTTATTGCTTGTGAACTTCGATTTCCCTCTATTTATGTGTGAGACTATGTGATTATATCTTATAAGACTATGTGGTGTATTTCATTGGATCCATCTTGTGATGTTATGCGGTATCTATTGTCTATACATTCCTCATCACATATTTTTGTGCAAAGGTATGATTTCAAATGCTAGTATCTATATTTGTGCACCCATGTTGGGTTTGTAAAATAGAGGGGGAGGTTTGCTTCTACACATCTAGGGGGATCCCCGTCTCTATTTACAAATTCCATATCTTTCCTATTAAAATCATCTTGCAAAAGTGTATTGTCATCAAACACCAAAAAGGGGGAGATTGAAAGAGCATTTTCCTATCCCTCTGATTTTGATGTTTGATAACAACACACTTATCGGTTTAATCATGTGCTAAGTGTATCACAGGTTTGATAAGGGTGTGGCACAAATTTTGGCATGTCAATTCCCTTTGCGAAAAACCAATGTGCCAACCGGTAGTACCGGAACTACGACTACAACTTGACTGATACTACGGTTCGATGCAGTTGGTACGTACAAAACCGATAAGGGTGTGCTAGTCAATTTACCCGGTACCAGCGGCACTACCGGTCCAACCGGTAGTACCGCTGAGACAAGCGGTACTACCGCTTGACACGGCATCGTCTTCGGCGATCTGGGCCATTCAAGAACATCCACTCCTCTGTTTTGGTCGGTGCCAAGCGGTACTTGGGACCGTAGTACCGCTTCATCGACCGGTACTACCGCTTGGGGTAATCACGTAATACCGCCTAACTTGCTGGCTAGAAAAACTGAAGCATCTCCGGTACCTGGTCCGGTAGTACCGCTTGCAAGCGGTACTACCGCTTGAGTACCGGTGCATTAATGGTCCCAACGGCCATATTTCGTGGAGGGGTATAAATACCCCTCCACCTACCTTGGGACAAATTGCTCAGCCACATTAAAGTCAATACCACCATTGGAGCCACCCAATCTTCAAGATCTCCTCATTCCACCACCCAAAGTCCTTGATCTTTGGGGAATTGAAGGAGGAGGCCTCGATCTACTACTTCACCAAAAGAGATCTTCATTTCCCCCTCATTTCATTGAGGGCCCCTTTGTTCTAGTGTTTTCTTGGAAACCCTAGTTCTTATTTTGGTTCTTACAAGCTTGTCTTTGATTGCTTTGACAGCTTGCTTGTATTTGGGAGCCTCCGATTAAGTTGTGGATGTGTGCCCCAAACTTGTAAAGGTGTCAGCTTCCACCTCGAAGGTTGACGATATAGTGGAAGGTGAATCGATCTTGTTGGGGTGAGATTCATCGGATAACAAGGGAGGCCTTTCGTGGCGTTGGTGGTTTGAAACCACTCCCTCTCCAAACATAGACGTACTTCCCCTCAAAAGGAAGGAACTACGGGAAACAAATCCTTGTGTCTCCGCGTCTACCACTTTTTGTTACTTCTATCCTTTACCGCACTTTACTTACTTGTTCCTACTTTGTGTAGTGGTAGCTCTTGCATAATTGTCATATAGGTAAATTCACCTTAGTTGCATTATCTAGAGAATTTACCTTATTGTCAAACCTTAATTTGAAAAAGAAGAAAATTTGAAGTAGCACCTATTCACCCCCCTCTAGGTGCCCATACGATCCTTTCAAAAGGTATATCTGATATACATTTTATTGATGTGTATCTCACTAGTACTCGTAGTAGTGCCTGGGTATTTGATACTGGTTCGGTTACTCATATTTGTAACTCGAAACAGGTGCTGCAGAATAAACGGAAGCTAGCGAAGAACGAGGTGACGATGTGCGTTGGAAATGGATCAAAGGTTGATGTGATCGCGGTCGGCACGCTACCTCTTCATCTACCATCGGGATTAGTGTTATACTTAAATAATTGTTATTTGGTGCCTGCGTTGAGCATGAACATTATATCTGGATCTTGTTTATTGCGAGATGGTTACTTGTTTAAGTCCGAGAATAATGGTTGTTCGATTTATATGAGTAATATGTTTTATGCACATGCACCTTTGATAGATGGTTTATTCTTATTGAATCTCGATTGTAGTAATACACACATAAATAACATGATGGAGCGAGCTACAGACTTATTGGAAATCATACATACCGATGTGTGTGGACCAATGAGTGTAGCATCGCGCGGTGGTTATCGTTAAGTTCTTACCTTCACGGATGACTTGAGTAGATATGGGTATATCTATTTCATGAAACATAAGTCCGAAACTTTCGAGAAGTTTAAGGAATTTCAAAATGAGGTAGAGAATCAACGTAACAAGAAGATTAAATTTCTACGATCTGATCGTGGAGGTGAATATCTAAGTTACGAGTTTGGCGAACATTTGAAGAAATGTGGAATACTTTCACAATTGACACCGCCGGGAACACCACAACATAATGGTGTGTCCGAACTTCGTAATCGAACTCTCTTAGATATGGTTCGTTCTATGATGTCACTTACAGATTTACCACTATCATTTTGGGGTTATGCATTAGAAATAGCCGCATTCACTTTAAATAGGGCACCATCTAAATCCGTTGAAATGACACCATATGAATTATGGTTTGGTAAGAAACCTAAATTGTCATTCCTTAAAGTTTGGGGTTGCGAAGCCTATGTAAAGAAGTTACAACCGGACAAGCTTGAACCCAAAGCGGAAAAATGCGTCTTCATAGGATACCTGAAGGAAACTATTGGGTATACCTTCTATCATAGATCCGAGGGCAAAATTTTTGTTGCCAAGAATGGATCCTTTCTAGAGAAGGAATTTCTCTCGAAAGAAGTGACTGGAAGGAAAGTAGAACTCGACGAGGTTGTTGAACCTTCTCTCGAACTTGCGAGTAGCGCAGCACCGGAAGAAGTTCCTGTGGCGCCTGCACCAATAAGAGAGGAAGCTAATGATGATGTTCATGAAACTTAGGTTGAAGTTGCTACAGAGCCTCGCAGGTCAACGAGAACTCGTACCACTCCTGATTGGTATGATCCCGTTATGAGTGTCATGTTGGTGGACAACACCGATGACCCTGCGACATATGAGGAAGCGATGATGAGCCCAGATTCCAACAAATGGCAAGAAGCCATGAAATCCGAGATTGGATCCATGTACGAAAACCAAGTATGGACTTTGGTGGACTTACCGGATGGCGGAAGGTTTGTCGAGAACAAATGGATTTTCAAGAAGAAAACAGATGCTGATGGTAATGTTACTGTCTATAAAGCTCGACTTGTCGCAAAAGGGTTTCGACAAATTCAAGGAGTTGACTACTATGAGACTTTCTCACCAGTAGCGAAGCTAAAGTCTGTGAGGATTATTTTAGCAATCGCTGCATATTATGATTATGAGATATGGCAGATGGATGTCAAAACGGCGTTCCTCAATGGAGACATTGATGAAGAGTTGTATATGATGCAACCCAAAGGTTTTGTTGATCCTAAAGATGCTAACAAGGTGTGCAAACTTCAAAGGTACATATATGGATTGAAGCAAGCATCCTGAAGTTGGAATCAACATTTTGATAAAGTAATCAAAAGCTTTGGTTTTATACAAACTTATGGAGAAGCTTGTATTTACAAGAAAGTGAGTGGGAGCTCTGTAGCATTCTTAATACTATATGTAGATGACATATTTTTGATTGGGAATGATGTAGATCTTCTTAATAGTGTCAAGGAATATTTGAATAATAGTTTTTTCAATGAAAGATCTTGGCGAAGCAGCTTACATATTAGGCATAAAGATTTATAGAGATAGATCGAGACGCCTAATATCATTGTCACAAAGTACATATTTGGAAAAAAGTTATAAATAGGTTTGGAATGGAAGATAGCAAGAAAAGGTTCTTGCCCATGTTGCCCAACACGACATTGAGTAAAAATCCAAGTCCAGCAACAGCAGAAGATAGAGAAATGATGAGTAAGACTCCCTATGCCTCAGCCATAGGATCTCTAATGTATGCCATGCTATGTACTAGACCCGACATTGCATATGCTGTTAGTTTGACTAGCAGATATCAAAGTGATCCAGGAGTGGATCATTGGACAACGGTCAATAACATCCTTAAGTACTTGAGAAGAACTAAGGATATGGTTCTTTCTTATGGAGGTGATGAACAACTCGTTGTTAATGGTTACACTGATGCTAGTTGGAACACCGATCCGGACGATTCTAAATCTCAATCTGGACACGTATTTACTTTGAATGGTGTAGCAGTTAGCTGGAGGAGTGCAAAGCAAAGCGTTGTGGCGATATCTTCAACTAAATCGGAATACATAGCTGTTTCAGAGGCTTCACAAGAAGCGATATGGATTAAGGAGTTCATTACAGAGCTCGGTGTGGTTCCAAGTGCGTTGGACCCAATGTCTATCTAATGTGATAACATGGGCGCCATAGCCAATGCGCAAGAACCAAGGTCACATAAGAAGCTGAAGAACATCAAGCTACGTTTTCACGCTATTCGAGAACATGTCCAAGATGGTGACATAAAGATTTGCAAAGTACACACAGATCTGAATGTGGTGGATCCGTTGACTAAACCTCTCTCGTGGGCAAAACATGACCAACACCAAACTGCCATGGGTGTTCGGTATATTACCATGTAATCTAGATTAGTTGACTCTAGTGCAAGTGGGAGACTATTGGAGATATGCCCTAGAGGCAATAATAAATGTAGTTATTATTATATCTTTGTGTTTATGATAAATGTTTACATTCATGCTATAACAGTATTAACCAGGAAACATTAATACTTGTGTGATTTGTAAACTAAATTAGAGTCCCTAGTAAAGCCTCTTCATAATACTAGCTTGTTGGTTAATAGATGATTGTGGTTTCCCTATCATGAACATTGAGATGTTATTAACAACAAGATCATATCATTAGGAGAATGGTACGATGAACATACTCCTATAGATAAGCGTAGCATAAAGATCAAGTCATTTTAATAGTTCAATTGCTATAAGCTTTCTGATACATAGTAACCTAATTCCTTCGACCATGAGGTAATGCTTATCACCATCACCGGAAGGATGCTTTGATGACATCAAACACCACACCGTAATTGGGTGGCTATAAAAGTGGCATTGAGTGTTCGGAAAGTATGGGTTGAGACACATGGATCAAGAGTGGGATTTGTCCATCCATATGACGGATAGATATACTCTGGGCCCTCTCGGTGGAATTTCATCCGATTAGCTTGCAAGCATGTGACTGGCTCACAAGGGATCACATACCACACGGATGAGAAAAGAGTACTTATCGGTAACGAGGTTGAACTAGGTATGCAGAGATATCGACGATCAAAACCTCGGATAAGTAAACTATCGTGAGACAAAGGGAAATTGGTATCGTATGTAAGTGGTTCATTCGATCGCAAAGTAATCGTAGAAATATGTGGGAGCCATATGAATTTCCAGATTCCTCTATTGGTTATTGATCGGAGAAGTGTCTCGATCATGTCCGCATAATTCACGAACCGTAGGGAGACACACTTAAGGATTCAATGTTGTTGAGTAGTTATGGAATGATGAGTAAGAGACCGAATGTTGTTCGGAGTCTCGGATGGGATCCGGGATATCACGAGGAGATCCGGAATGGTCCGAAGAATAAAATTCATATAAGGAAAACCCTGTTTCAGAGTTAGGGAATGATTCCGGTGTTTTCACCGGGAATGTTCTAGAAGGGTCCGGAAGGTCCGGCACTCCGGAGGGAAAGGGTACATGAATGTTGTGGCATCCCGAAAAACCACTACTAGAAAATCGCGTTGTTTTTGTGCATTGCATCATCATGACCGCATGCTCATGTCATCATGCCACATTGCATTTGAGCATCGTCATCATCTTGCATTTGCTTGCATAAAACTATTTCGGAAAAACCTGTTTTTGTTTTCTAAAACTCCCCGTTTTTAATTCAACTCAAACCCGGGTCTCCGGATTATTTTATTCTGTCTGCTATCGGTTTGCAAAAGCCCTGTTTGAAATAAATAAAATATTTAATTATTTTAGGAAGCGATCGAGCAGCCGATTCGACCTAGTCGACGACCCCTGTACAAACAGATCGGTCCACCCTAAACCCCTTTTGCACCTGCACCTAATCGACCACCCCTCCACCACCTCACCCTCCAATCCTGGTCGACACGTCACCCCTGCCCATTTCCCACCCAACCAAACAATGCCACCTCACAACTCTCTCTCCTCCACCCACCTCACCACGGCTCCACCCACACACCCCGCCACCACGCACTCACACCACACGCTGCAGCCCCTCTTCCTGGCCCCACCCCGGTCCCACCGGTCCCACCACTCCCTCTCTCCCCTCCCCACCCTCTCTCTCTCCCCGACACGCATCCCCCATCCCCGCCTGTCTCCTCCCTCCTCTCCCAGCTCCTCCCCATGCTGTCAGTCGCCTTCCCAGACACACCTCCCTTCCTCCTCCTCCCTCCCAGCCGCGCCTCTCCTCCCTCTGCCAGCTCGCCACAGAGCCGCCTCACCTCCTCGCCTTGGCCTCCTTCCTCATTCTCCTTCCTCGCCACGGACGCCTGGCCTGCCTCATCTCCCTCCTCCCGGCCCACCTCCGCCCCGAGCCGCGTGCCCGCTCCCCTCACCTCCACCTTCCTCCCCACATGACCGCCACACTTGCGGCCGTCCCAGCCCTTGGGCATGTGCCACGACCCGAGCTGCCCTCCTCTCGGACGACGCCTGCCTGCCTCCGTCCCACAGGCTCCACCGGTGCCCCCTCGCCACCTCCCGTCGGCCCGCTCACATCCTCATGGCGCCTTCCTCCCCAGCGTCCCCGCCGGCGAGCTCGCCCCCGAGCCCGTTCCCGCTCGTCGACCGCCCGCCTCTGCCGCCAGGAACCTCTGGGCTCGCCTCTCCAACCCGGCCTCGCGCGCGTCCCTGCAGCCACGACCCCCTCGCCGGCTCCTTCCCGAGCCTCCTCGTCGCCCACCTCATCCCCGCCTCCGGCCGGCGCCCCTTGCGAGGTCGGCTCATCCCTCCTCCGCAGCTGGGCCCTCCATCGCCGACCCGTCCAGCGGACGTCCCGTTCGTCTCGGTACCTCCCTCTGCTCTGCCGCGACCACGGTTGGAGGCATCCGTCTGTGTCGTTCTTTGTAGTGATGCCGGCGACTGCAGGCGATCTTCAAGTCCGGCGGATGCCGGGGCTCTGCTGTTGCACCATTCCCAAGTCGAAGACCACAAACCAAGCTAATCTTGACAAGACCGGCCGAGACGCTAAGTTGTACAAGGACCACGACAACGAACCCGGTACCCCAAGATCTTCGAAGGCGAGACCTAGGGCGCCGACCCGGATCTGAGTCGAGAACCGAGCGCCAAGATCGCCGATGGATCGCCAAGTTCGTCTACCGGACCGTCGCCAAGATCTACTTCCCGGATTCGACGCCCCGAGACCATCACGAGGAGGCGAAACGCCAAGGCCTTCGACATGGAACACTGAACCCCGTCGAACCCCCCTCCCCCGGATGCCAAGTCCGACCCGATACGAGGACACGACAAGATCTTCGCGACGACAAGAACGACACCGACCCGGAAGAACCCGATGCACCCCTCGACACCGAACCAAGTACTCCTTTCCGGACGCGGAGAACCCGGATGCGACAAGATCTGCCCTGTTGTTCGAGAATGTTCCCGTCGAGACCGATCCCGTCGAACCCCGAACCCCCGGACCAAGATCGCCGAACCCTAATGTGTGACCTTTCTCCGAGCCCCTATTTTATAAATGAAATATATAACTTGTTGCATATTAAATTGTCATGCATGCATACTTGTCATGTGGTTTGGGAGCCTTATGCCGATTCACCTTATAATTAAATATGGGGCCCATATGCGGGCAAATCTAGTCTCATATTGGCCCCATTTAAATTTGTGCTTCGAACCGTTGTCATATCTTGCCTTGTTAAAAACAACATTTAATTTGCGGGATAGATAAACAACTTGAACCATATATTTAATTATCGGGACCCCCGGTTCTGCTTAATATGGCCTAATTGCATCGCATCTTTGCCATGCCATACATCATACATGCATCATGCCCGATCTTTTGCGTAGTATTAAATAGTACATCCGGTGTTTATTCTAGTGTTTTGGTTCTTCACGGATAAGGCCGTTGAGTTGATGTGAGCTTCGCCCCGATCTTCGGATGAACCTTCGGCAATGTTTTCAGGCGAGCATCTCCCCCTTTCTACCTATCTTACTTTTATAGTATTTATTCCCTCTTGTTGATCTTTTGCTACCTGTGTTGCGATGCTCTAGTTTTCGTACCTGTGATATCCCTTGCAGCCTTATATTGCCTTGGACACATCCTATTACCTGTTGTTTGGTAGATAGTTGGACTTGCGCGTCGTAGTCGCTTGCTCAAGCGCTGTTGCGTGTCGTCAAGTACCTCAGTTGTTGGAAGACTGCCATATGCTTATGTTGGAGATGTTCCTGGCTTTACTTTTCGTTCACTTTAATTACTGTTTAACAACTAAAATTGAAGTAAGTAAGCAGAGGCATCGGTGGGTGATAGATAATGTTGGTTTCCGACCACTTGTGTCCGTGGGACCCGAGTTCTTGACACCTGTTAGAGATCGAGCGCGCTAACCACAAGGTGGGAGATATGGGCCCCATTGATTAGTACCTGATTTCAAAGTATTATCTTGGGGCCACAAACTAGTTTGAGGTTTTATTTACTATCCTGTACTTATGCCATGCTTTGCTTTATTTACGATTGTGCGAGGAGCACCTTTGTCATTTAGGAAGCAGTGTTTTCGATGTCACGGTCCAGTTTGGGATTTGTCGTTCTCGTACTGTCATGAACCCTAAGTCCGTCTCGAGACCGGCCGACTTTGTTGGATGGTAGACTTAGTGGGGTGGCCCCCGTGCTTGCTTTGGGTGCGGAACGTCATGACTTAGGCCCGACATACCGATGCGTGTATGTTAACCGATCCGCAAAAGGTCAAGTGCTTGTGGATACTTTGGTGCACCTGAGGGTTAAATCTTTTCGGCCGTGTCGCGGTTATGGACGACTTGGAGCACGATTGCGATCATAGACAACTATAACTAAAGTTCTTGTTATAATTGGCTCGTATCCGTTATGACTAGTAATCAGCTCCACTACAACGGAATGGCTAAATAAAAGTACCAACAACTGCTGGGTTTTGGGGTTACCTCATGCTAATGGTATCTGACTAGTAAGTGTTGCAACTACCACGGAATGGTTAACTAAAAGTGTCCACTGCTTACTTTATCAGGATGATTATCTAAACCTGACTAGTAATTGCTGCAACGATAACTGAATACATAAAACTGCCAACTGTGTGAGTTCCTCGGTTGACTTCCTCGTTTGGTCTCGAGGGAATACCAGATGGGATTGTTTGGTGTTAGTATCACCGTTCCGGATAGGTCTTTCTTACCCTCTCGATAGTCGCCATTGTATCGAGTCTCTATAGGTTGTTTAGTGCATGTTGCCGCCGCTGCCTTGATCCACCATACCTATGTAGGCGAGGACCGAATTCTAGCCTCGCTGTCTTGGCCTCGATCGACTCCTCTTTTCCTTTGCCTTTTGTCGGCACCCCTTTTGTTTAAGCAGGTTTTGAGATCGACGTCGTTAGCAGGGTTACCCTTCCGGCTTGGCCTGGGCAGGGTTATGGACGCCATTGGTTATTCTTCAGGGCTCTTAGCCCCATTTGCATCTTGTCCGTAGCGGGACGCTCTATCATTTTCAAGGTGATTTGGATCTTTGTATATTATATCTGTATTCTTGACTCATGGAGTCGTGTTGTATATAGATCTGTTCTGTGGGTCCCATCGAGGACTGTTGTGTAATGTTATTACTTCGTTTTCCACCCGCGCGAAAGTACCTGGTGGACACCTTTGAATCGTTTCTATGCGGGTTTGACGGGAATCACTAAAACTTGCATAGGGTCGATTTTGAGGGTGTTACAAATGTGTCATGACAATGTGGAATGGTTGCATCATGTACTAGGTCAGTTGGCTAGGCAAAATAAAGGGAGAAATCAAATCCTAGTTTGTAAGTCAAACGCCAATTTGAAAAAGTCAAACGACAAGTTTGCTTGGTGGAGGGAGGGTAGGAAACCTACTTGGGGAGGAAGTCTCCTCCCTCCACCCGCCGGCCAAGGAGGCCGACTTGGGGGAGGAGTCCCTCCTCCCAAGCCGCGCCCTCCCACCTATATAAGGAGGGGCAGGGCTGCCCCTCTCCCACACACCCAACACACCCAAAACCCTAGCCCTAGACGCCGACCTCCTCCAAGTCGCCGCCGCCTCCTAGGGTTTCTCCAAGTCGCCGACTTGGGGCTTCCCCAAGCCCTAGCCGCCGGCTAAGCTCCCCCCATTGGTTCCTCTAATCCCTAGATCACCAAGGCCTCTCTCATAGTCCACCATAATCGCTCCGGCTTAAGGCGAAGCCCTGCGAGATCTCCCCTCTACTTAGGTGTCGTCGTCAGGTCACGGAATCGCTTGAGAGTGCTACAACCTCCTCCATTTTCTTTGGAACAAGGGAGAGGAAGGTCTTCATCAATCTGCGAGCGATGTGAAAGCGGCTGCTTAACGCAGCCGGAAGGATCGTCTACGCGATCTTGAGATCGGCAAGAATACGACTACATCACCCACGAGAATCTACTCTCGTTAACCGCTTTGGAATCTTAGAGGGTGAGTTTCTCTATCGACTCGTTGCTACAATCTAGTAGATAGATCTTGGCTTGTTTGTTTGCATGCGGTAGAATTTTTTTGTTTTCCATGCTACGAACTCCTACAGTGGCTACATCAAGTTTCGTTGTATGGAAGCCACGATACCAGTTCATCGGTTGGAGGTGACCTCGTGGAGGCTTTCCAAGTGAGCCCCGTTGAAGGCTTCTGAGACAATTCATCTTCAGCGGGATGGAGCCACCGGCCTCCGTGCCGTTGCAGAGACCGTCATGACCGCGAGTTGGAATGACAGAATCAGCCATCAATATCGTCTCCAATATTGTCTTTTATGTGACATTTCCTTTTGTGACCCTATTCATAGCTACATTTCATACTTCCCTTCTCTTGTAGCACTAGAACTCTTGTCATTTCTCTCTCAAACAAAAGAAAAAACTGTCATGGAGGCCTCACGTACGTAAGAGATGCTACTATCTTGATTTATGTTGGAGGAGAGAGAGAGAATCATGGATCATACAAGGAGATATGCTGCACCTAACGTGAAGTCAACCAATCAGTAACCAGCAGCTAGGTGCTTGACATGTACTGTACTGATTATTATACTCCGTCACTGCAGTGATGGGGATTAGTTATTCCTTAAGCTCATTAATTAGGAGTTCTTTGGGGTCAGAGGTACAAGTAAACGGAGAATATAAGCCGCATATGCTCCTGGTAGCTCGCGTTGACTCCAAGCTCCCGGTTGATCCTAGCAGCATATCCTTCAGCTCTCCAATTTTCTTTTGCACCCACTGGGCACTAGCTGATTTTCTTACCGATTCAGTCCGTTTCAATGGCTCTGCTCCGGTGCAAGCGACCCGGTGCCGCTGACAATTTGATGATCTCGTCTTGACTGCCGCGGCTGGAGTATAAGGGAGGATGCAGACCCCGTTTAGGCCGTAGCCGCGTCGATCGAGAGAGAGAGAGAGAGAGAGGAGGAGGAGAGAGGTGGCGGAGATCGATCGACCATGGAGATCCTGAGCCCGTCGCCGCCGCCCAGCCCCGCCGCCCACGGGTTCCTCTACGGCGCCGGCGCCGGCGCTCTCCTCCGCCGGGACCATGCCCAAGCCCACGCGCTGCTCCACGTCGCCGTCGGGAGGTCGCCGGAGAAGACGCTGCCGCTGCTGCGCTGGGCCTTCCGCCGCTTCGCCTGCTCCCGCGTCGCCCTCGTCCACGTCCACCAACCCTCGCCGGTCATCCCCACCCTCCGTAAGCCCCCAACTCCAGTTCTTGCACGAACACACCCTTCTTTCCCCCTTTTTGTACTAATGAAATTTAACCACAAGATAAATAAAACCAGGAGTATTTCCTAACGAAATTTACTTCTCCAGTAGGAAAGATTCCTGCCGCTCAGGCTACGGAAGAGCTCGTCTCCTCCCATCGCAGGTCCGAGAGGGACGAAATGAACAAGATCCTCCTCACCTACCTCGCCTTCTGTCACAGGGCGCAGGTACCTTCATTTTTCTCTTGTTATTACAAACTGCTAGCTTTCCCTTAGCACACTGGCCTACGTTTACCAGGTAGCACTTTTAGTACAGATGAATTAGCCGGACAAGCATAGCAGTCACACTTTCCTTTGGCCACAGGTGAGGGCAAGTGTTCTCGTCACGGAGAACGAACAGATCCACGACGGCATCGTCACTCTGGTCAGGGACCATGGTGTTACGAAGCTTGTCATGGGTTCTATACCGGATAAGTAAGCACTGCTCCCGCTCTCGTCAGCTACGTTTAAATACGACATGATCTTCTTGCTTATGCTTTAACTGTTGAAAGTCTGAAACATGTTCGCCACTAACTGGGTTACATGGAAAGAAAAAATTACAACATGTATTCGTCGCCCTGCTCCAAAGCCTAGACCAAGTTCAGTTAACCATGAACAGCACTAGTAAAAAAAAATGAAAACGCACGGGTGATTGCCAAGTGAATCAACACCGACTAATTATAGCCACTTCTCTCATAAAAGAAATTAAGTACTTTCCTGTTCAAACTACTCTGTTTACACACAAGAAACATAAGCTCTTATCAGGATGTGAAGTTGCATCCTACTACACTAAAAGCACAAGGTCTTATCACGCTACTGTTGCCAAATTATGTCATACACATGCCACTTATCTGTTATCGGCTTTGGTTGATCCTCCATAAAAATGTGAACAGTGGACCATTATCTAGTTGCTGAGTTTGTGGAGATGTACTTTTTGCTGGTCTCTTTTTGTTACTATCTTAACTCAAATGCTATCTATCCCCAAATGCAGCTGCTTCAAGTTAAAAGCAAACCACAGCAAAGAATATTTTATGACAAAGAATGCCCCACCATTTTGTGAAATTTGGTTTGTATGGAGAGGAAGACACATCTGGACCAGAGAAGCAAGCGCTGCCATCGACAACAGCATCTCATTCTACAACCAAGGAGATGTTATGATGATCAGGAATAGGACTAGGTTTAGTCCAAATAATAATGATGCTGAACCCATATTTGGTGAAGGATATATTACTTGTGGGACGTCAACAGCAGCTGAAATTCATGAAGGCATTGCTTCAGATAATGGTCGATTGAATGACTATGGAGCTCTTGGAGCTGATGTCAATTATTTCTACAGTATGAACAATTCAAATTTAAGAGATGCAGAATCTGCATTCAACTCAACCCTCTGGCCTGAATCGCCACTTGAGTTACATTCCAAGGTGCCCCTTCTGCTTCATTTCAATATTTATAGTTCTGTATTCGGATTTGATCTTATTGTGTTGAACTTGAAGTTAATGGTATTTATCAGGAAGTGTTGGATACAAATCTCAAGCAAGTCATGATCGAAGCTGAGGGGTCAAGGAAGGACGCTTTTGTTGAGCTTCTCAAGCGCAAAGAAACAGAGTCAAAAGTGGCCAGTGTTTTTGTCAGGGTATGCAGCCACTTATTCTCACCATCTAACTAGGTCGCCTTTTTTTTACAGTGCACCATAACTAGAAAACCAAGCAAACGCTGTGTGCCTAACATCACACTTTGAATACGTGAAGGAAATTATTCGTTTATCTCTTAACTGGCTTGTGCTCCTTGATCAGGTAAACGCTTCTGAATCATCTAAAAAACGAGAAGTAAAAATAAGGGAGGAACTGGAAGGTTTATTCCTAGCCACAAGAAAGCAGCATGAAGATCTGGCAAGAAGTAAAGAGAAAGCTACAGCTGTGTTGGACTCTTCCGTGAAAAGATTAGAAATACTAGATGCCCGTGCTAAAAAAACGAGCCTTCGGATGGATGAAGCTGCGGCTAAGCTAGAGGTGATTCAATCTTCCATAAAGATTCTTAAGCAGGAAAAAACAAAAAAGCTAGAGGATACACATATTAACCAGGCTGAATGGTGCACAAACAGCCATGATCCGTACACCTTTAGACAACTGACAATGTTAGATGTGGAAGCTGCAACTTGTAAATTCTCAGAGAGGTTCAAAATACGACCACGAGGTCATGGTTATGTTTACAAAGGAGAAATTATGAACAGGAGTGTGATGATTCATAAGTTGCACTCACGATGCATGAAGAGTTCGATGCAGTTCCAGCAAGAGGCACGCCCTGCTACCCTGCTTCTTATGCTGGTTATATTTGATGCATTAGTAATTAGTCAATCATCTTACGTAGAAAATGAATGATCCAAATATGCATTTTTCTAGATTTTTCCAGAATTGTGTAGTTTTATGTCTGTTAATCTGTTATCGTGAACTGAAACAACCAATAATGACATCAGTGAATATAGAAATATCTCTTCGGAACATAATCAAGCTTGAAATATTTTGGCCATTAAGTAATAGGTATGGTCTACTGTAATGTTTACTTATTATTATATGGCTATATGCTTGTTTGTCATATATATGTATATTCTGTTTGCAACAGCTGACATAATAATAAAAACACTTCTCAAGCAACCTTTAGTTATAGCTTTTCTTGAATGTTTGTAATAAACTAGGCTTGTCTAGCATTAACTATTATTTAACCGAAGGCATTTATTTACTTTTTCCTAGGTGTGCATCCTTAACAAGGTGAGGCACCCTCATCTAGTGACCTTAGTTGGGGCATGCCCAGATGCATTGTGCCTTGTCTATGAGTATCTGCAGAGTGGGAGTCTTCAAGGCCATCTCTTCAGCAACGCCACGATACCCCACCGCTGCCATGGAAAATCCGTTACACGTATTGTTTCGGAGATCTCAAATGCTCTACTGTTCTTGCATTCCTCTAAACCACAGATGATGGTTCATGGTGGATTGAATCTTGAGAACATCGTTTTAGATACCGACTTCCACTGCAAGTTGGCAGATTTTGGTTTACTGACAGAGGAGCATGCAAAGGATCATCCAGCATTTGATTCTGGACTGCTGGCACACCAGTCGGATTTACGCTCCTTTGGAACTGTGATACTGCAGTTACTGACTGGCAAACAGCCTGGTCCAGGCCTTGCAACTGAAGTCAGGCGCGCTCTGTCCTGCGGAAAGCTGTCTGCGATCTTGGATCCAACAGCTGGGGAGTGGCCTATGGAGGTGGCTCGGCGGCTAGCAGAGTTTGGACTCAAGTGCAGCGCAGATGGGACGGAGCTGACAGCGGAGACGGCACGAGAACTGGAGCAGCTGCACCTGGTCAGAGGGAGACGAGCGCCGTCCTTCTTTCTGTGCCCGATTCTCAAGGAAACCATGGATGATCCTGAGGTGGCCGCGGACGGGTTGACCTACGAAGGGCGCGCCATCCGTGAGTGGATGGAGAATGGCCGGGCAGTGGCTGACCTGAAGCTGAAGCACCTCAACCTCACCCCCAACCACGCCCTTCGGTTCGCCATTCAGGACTGGCTCTCCCAGTCTCACTGATGATGCTGATAATTCTACAGCTGCTTCAGCTTTCAACTAGCTTAGAGTTAGATAGATAGAGCCCCCTTGTGAATATTATGTTTTGTACATTAGTGTACCATGTTACTGCTAGGTTAGTGCATTTAGAGCAGTGTAAGGAATGAACGATGTTCTTTTTTGTGCAGTTGTACTACAGTACTGATTATGAATCTTGCAGTTCATTGGTGACATTTTTGTGAGGTGTACAATATTATTTTTTACTTTTGAGATGGAACATGTTTTTTTACGACATGTAGGACTCTACATTAAATCTTGGCCAACATGCTGTGGAATCTGGTACTCTTTCTGTTTTAAAATATAAGATGGTTTAGGTTTGTAAAAAAAATATCTAGACTTGTTTTAGTGTATAGATTTATTCTAAACTTGAGTGAATTTATATATTAAAAAAGAGCGTCTAGGTACATTTACTTGAGTGAATTTACTCCATCGCGGAGCCAAAGCTAGTGAGAGATATCCTATCCCGACTCCTCCTCCTCCCCCTGACCCCTCCTCCTCCCGCACCCGCGCGGCGGCGCCGCGTCGCGCTGGGCGGCCTCCCTTCCCCGCCGAGCTCTCCTTCCTGTGGTCTCTCCTCCCCACCGCCGCCGTCCGGATCGTCGCCAGGCAAAGACCTGGGGGCGTGGCGGCGGCCCTGATCGCGATCTGGCAGGAAGGCGGTGGCGTCCGTTCCGGCTGGTTTGGCGGTGGTGTTGCGGCGAGCGGCGGCCGGTAATCCTCGACCCAGATGGCGGCAGGCGGCGGCGGGGATCTGGGCCTAGCCGCGATCTGCCCCGTACGTTGGCCTCGATGTCGGCGTCTGGGAGACCTGGGCCTTGTCCGTGACACTAGGGCGCTTGGGGCATCTGCCCTCGGCATGGTGGTGGTGACCTCCTTCTCCGTCAGAATGGTCAGCCGGGTGGTCTTGCCGTCTTGCGGTGGATCCTGCTAGTTTCCGGCGGGTGGTGTGGGGGCTGCTAGCTCGGTTTCAATAAAGGAGGTGGTCCTGGATCCCTCTCAAGCCAAGACGATGATTTGTCGGATGTTGGTCTTCATTGATCTGGTTTCTGTGTCGTGTTTCGGAAGGCTCCGCCGGCGAACTCCATAAGTGCTATCATGCCGTGAGTTTGCTGGAAGGATTAAATTCGGTCGTACGCATCCATGTTTTACCCTGACCGTTTGGTTTCAGAGGGTGTACTTCGAAACTTTGTTGGCTGCTATTATTATGGGGCATGTTCTCGTTCCATGGTGCTGACGGAGAAAGTCATGGAGACCGAGATCTGAGGACAGACAAGGGTGGTTCGAGTCTGGGTGGTGATGAGGAATTGGCTAGGTGACTTGAATTGGAGCAGTGGCATGCAAGTGGGGCGACTGCACATGAGAGGTTCATGGTCCTATCTCTTAGGGTGAAAACCCAGGGTCTGGCCTTAATTGGTTGTGCCTGGTAATGGCTTTGTTGAAGGTATTGTTTTGAGTGCGCGGACTTTCTTCAGGGTGAAAACCTAGATCTTTGATCGGCGATGATGTTTGTACTGTTTCCTTCTTGGGCGTCGTTTTGGAGAATTTGAACTTCCAGTCTTGTCTTGGTGGTGGTAGTACTGCTATTTCAATGAATGAGTCACTATAGTGGGACTTTTCTTTTTTGTAATTCTTCTTTATTTTTTGGCTGTGTGCATCCGTGTGGCCGCTAAGGCAATATGTTGTTGCAGAGGCTGGGTGTAATTGGTATCATCTGATATTAATATATGCTCCTTTTAAAAAAAAAAGATACATTTACTTTATAAACCTAAAACATCTGATACTCCCTCTGACCCATATTAATTGACTTGGATTTGTCAAAATTTGAATGAATCTAGACACTATTTAGTATATAGGTTTATCCAAAATTTGACAAATCCAAGTCAATTAATATGGGCCGGAGGGAGTATTTTAAAACGGAGAGAGTATTTGGGAGGCCGAATATAAGTTGCATTAACCGGGCTCTGGACTGGACTGGAGGACAAAAGGCCCAGCCCAGCTACCAATAACCCATTTCCTTCTCAATTTGAATTGCAGCGAGCGAGACGAGAAGCAAAATCCGGCAAAATCCCCAATTCCATTCCATGCCACTCCCACCACCGACCCTCGCCTGCGCCATGGGCGACCTCGACGACGCCGCGCTTTGGGCCTCCGTCGACGACGCCGCCGAAGCCTCCCGCCGGGGGCTCCCCAAACCCCCTCCCTCCCCCGCGGTTGCCCGGCGCCCCGAAGACGACCCGCACCGAGGCGAGGTGCTGCAGCCCGCCCGGCCCTTCAAGCTCCTGCGCATCGCCTCCCGCGGCCACGGCCACGCCACGCCTCCTCCGCCCTCGCCCTCTCCGCCCCCGCCCTACATGACGCCCGATGCCTCCAGGAGGTTGATGGTCGTCCAGAGCCCGCACCCCGAGCTACCCTGGGCCATGGAGCCCAACGCGGCGAGCCCCGTCGCCGCCGCACATGGCCCCTTCCCTTCCGCCGCCGCGTCCGTGGCCAGCTTCCGAAAGTACCAGGAAGTTGCCCTCTCGGTACGGCCTCTCTCATCTCCCATTCCATCCCTAATACTTTCTCTGCCCGTTTTCCTCCTTCGCGGGATCACTACTCTCGTCTGGTTAATTAGAGGTTTTTTTTACTGCGACGACTCTGCTCGTTAGGTCTTACAAACTTGCAGAAAAAATGTTTGAGATACAGATTATAGACTACTGGTGATCCAAAATTATTTCAGGCAGTACACTTCACATGGAGACATGTTTCTCTTCTGTGCAGTTGTCCTCTAAGAATTCCAGGCATTACATTACTGTGTGTTACTTCGATAAGCTCTCAGTCAGTTCTATGGTTCACACTTCCCGTTAGGGGCGGAAAATTTGTCGAGAAAGCTTGATCAGGTGACTTCTCCGTGATATTTGAGATATAAATTATAGACTAGTTATCGAAAATTATTCCAAGTAACACACTATGTAGTCATGGGCGGACCCAGCGGGTGTGCCGGGTGTGCCGTGGCACACCCAGAAAATTTGAAGGTTTTTCCCCACTATTAGTCTACTACCATGTCGGCACAATACTAGTGCTAGCCAATAAAAATTATTCTCACTATGTCTCAAAATAGATGTCTCAGATTTATCAAATTTAGATGAATCTAGGCACTAGTATATAGATTCATTTAAATTTTGCCAAAACTTCAGACATCTATTTTAAGACGGAGGGAGTAACCGAGAAAACAGGGATGCCTTTGTGAAAGGTGGTTTTAGAGATTGGAGAAGACGCAAAGCATTTAAGAAACATGCGAAACAATTAGCTATGTATATTACTCATTTGGCATATTTGCATCGTACTAGTGTAAAAAAATTAGAAGCGTGCACATCCTTCATTTTTTTCCTAGGTCCGCCACTGTATGTAGTTAGATATGTTTCTCTTTATCGAAAAAATATGTTTCTCATTTGCATGCTTTAAATTACATGCTAGCTAGTGTAGTTTCTTCGTGTGTTTTTACTCGCGATGGAAAGCTCAGATTATATGGTTTACACTTTTCTCTCGAACATATCAATTTCAGATTCTAGACAAAAGCGACTACACCTTGATCAGTGGGAATCCATACATAAAGAAATCAGGTTCGTAGTTTTACACTGTCATGACTGACTGAGTTCTGATTATATAGTGAATCTTCATCGTCTAACTTCTCTAACCCATGTATCTCAGGGTGGAGAAAAATATCATGCTTCTACAATATCTCATTTGAGATCAGGGACCACTCTATTGAGTTCGATGACAGCCAATGTCAACAAGCTGAATTTCTTGTCAGAGCGTCTATGCAGTATGTCATTTTGTATGCTCATTCTGTCTGAAGATCACTAGCCCTTGGTGGTATTAACTTCTTTTTTTCTTTTCTTCTGTGTATAAAGAGGTGGCAGGTTCTCAGATGGTTGGGGTTCATGTGATCGACGAGGGAAGAAATTTAACAATCCAAACCATGATATTCCCAGCACAGCGGAAACCAAAGCTAAGAACAAAGCCTGTCAGGTGTGGAAGAAATCATCCTTTGGTTTTCACCTGCCTCATTTAGATTTAGATAATTTCTCGTTCTGCCAGTTTTATGAACCAAAAAAATCCATCAGAACACGTTTTCTTAAGTAAGTTCCCTTGCAGTTACTATTTTCGATGACTTGATGCTGAAGTGTAAGAAACACCACATGGATAAGCATATTAGCAGTGTACAGCATGTTAGTCTTGTTTGCTAAAGAAATGATGCATTTGAAGACATGCACATATTATGTAGCTCTGAACCTAATTAACAGCATGATGCAATACTGTAATTAATTTGGGAGGCTTGCGATGATGTATTGCCAGTTGTACTGACCCAAGGGTACTACACAATTATATAAGACATAAATAATTGCAGAAGGAACATGCCATTTAAAACTGTGCAGTCTGCGTTTGCTACTGAGAAGATGGTCAAGTAGTATGATTTTCCGTGGCTTACATTTGGATGTGAATACGGCCTCTAAAGTCTTTGACGAGATACTTTAGAATGATTTCTGTGTGATTACATTATAAAGTCTATCATCTCTTCTATAGTTCTATCAGTACTAAGCACAATTCTGAGATGTAGGTTCGAACCATGCCCATGCCTTCAGTTGTTTTATAGCTGTCTGCGCCCATATACATGGTGCATTCAACTGAGAAGTCTGATGCATACTCTTGTTCATTGAAATAAGGATATACTTAAAGGTTTAATTGTTCCCTGTTGTAAATGCTTTTCCCAGGATCTTCTTGGCATTGGCCATAATCGTCCAGGATGAGGCATTCATTGGTCCGAGGTCTGACTGAGATAGTAGCAGCTTCCGCCCCGGGTTGTAAACTGAAGACCGTAACGGTGAGAGAGAAGTGCCTTGACGCAGGACCAGGGATAGAACACCAGACATGTGCTTGATGCTGGGCATATGCAGACTGCAACACAATCAGTCGTTCTGTTGTTGAATCGCTAGCTACACATGCATACACTCCCATGTTATACTAGTATAGTACTAGCAAAGTTTCAGTAGCGAACATGAGGCTGTCAATTGCTGCCTTGGCCATTGTGGGTTCCTGTCACTCCCATATTATTGTAGTAGCAGCAGCAGCTGTTAGACAGATTTAGTCGTTCACGTGTGCCAGGAATCATGCGTGATGAGCTCCTGGAGTCGATCCTGTAGAAGTCTCCTGCGCAGATGGGATTATAATATAAACCAAAGCAAAGGATCTTTAGCATATGGGAAGCAAAGAGTACTTGTTCCTCTGTTTCTTCTCTTCTCTCCAGCCTCCTTCAGACATGAATCTCGCTAGACATCAATATAAATAACTACGTAGTATATGGGGAGTTCAGATTGCAGGAAGAGAAGAGAATAGCGCGAACTGAAAAAAAGGAAGAGAAAGTGAAGGCCTAGTTTGGCAATAAAGTTTTTCTAAAACTAAAGTATATCAATACCATAGTATTTTAGTGCCAAGCAAAGCAATACTTCAGTTTTTCCCTTTTCTAAGTTTTAGAAAAAAGAGGGTCTAACCTCTTTCTCAAATACTTCAAAAAAAACATAGTTTTGGAGAATACTTAAGTTTTAAAACCATACTATTTATTGGATCCAAACACCTCAAAATATTGAATACTTCAGTTTTTTCAGAAACCAAAGTATTTCCTCAATTACTTTAAAAATACTTTGGATGCCAAACAGGGCCGAAGCCTTTTTTTTTGTTTTTCCATGAATGTTTTTTCTAATGTAACCTCTCATGCTATAGTTTTATTTGCACCCCAAAAAACAAGCTGCTTCATTTGTTTGGAGGCGTCCTTTCAGAGACGCGGTAGGCACGGTGTTGATTATTTTTTTGTAATTTGGGGAGGAGCCATTTTGTAGAACTCGGTATCGCCTCTTCGTAAAAAAAATGATTTCGATATCTTAGCGCGAAAAGATTTGGTCAATCCAACTGCAGATTTAATGAACAAGGTGGTGGTGCATTGGTGAATTGGTTTGGTCAATTAGAATGATCACGTCAAGATCTGTACAGAGTGGTATAGCCCTTTGTTCATCCAACCATCCCCAGGCAATGCATAAACTCGACGCTAGAGTTGGTATTCTGGGTCAAGAATAAGGGCAAACTTTGATCGGATGAACTAAACTCTTTAACACGAGGAAATCTTGGTCAATGGTTGAGATTTGAATTTCAGACTAGCAGAATGTCAAATATTGAGCTAGATGTTCATGAACACGACCAGAATGTCAGAATCTGGGATAGAAATTTCACCGACAGACAGTCTGTTGGACGAGTCGATCAAATGATTAAGACGGTTGTCAACTCTCATCTTAAGTGTGTGCAGTGCTAGAGGCCACAAAATTGCACGTGTGCTACAAATTGTCCATGCCATGGCATTTAGAACATAGTGAAAGAAAAAAGTTGGACTCGGCTATCAAACGATTAATGCAATATTCCCCTTAGAGCATCTTTAGCAGATCCCGTGAAAACACTAATCCGGTAAAAAAAAATCTGGTGTAAAAATTGACCTGAGCAGATTTGAAATAACTCGAGCCCTTAAAACTTAACCGTGCACAGAAAATCCACAAGGGGCACTCCGAATCGCCGACGCGGGTCACCAAGGTCGCGACGGCCATGGATAAGGCATGTGTTTGATTTCGCTAGTATCTTCGGTAGGTTCTGAACACCTGGTGTGGGCGCGCCGCCACCTGGTGTGGGCGCCTCGGGTGCCCCTGCCTCGCCTCTTCGCCTATAAAAGCCCCCCGATGCAGAAACCCTAAGCATCCGATAAAATCTCCACAAATTAGTCTGTAGCCGCCGCCACCATCGTCCCCAGATCGGGGGGATCTGAAGCTCTTCCCGACACCCTGCCAAAGGGGAGAGATCATGATTTCTTCATCACCATGCTAGCCTTCGGTATATGATGCGTGAGTAGTTCATCCTTGGACTATGGGTCCATACAGTAGCTAAATGGTTGTTTCTCCTCCTTTGTGTTATCATGTTTAGATCTTGTAAGCTCCGTTCATGATCAAGATCATCTATTTGTAATCATATATGTTGTATTTGCGGGGATCCGATGGATATTGAGATACTATGTCAGATTGATTATTGATTCTATCATGTCTTATTGATTATTAATTCTATCATGTCTGTATTTTTTGTGATCTTGCATGCTCTTTGTTGCTTGTAGCTATCTTGGCCAAGTAGATGCTAGTGACTCCCAAGAGAGAGTATTTATGCTCGATAGTGGGTTCATGCCTCTAGTAATCTAGGGAAGTGACAGGAATCTCTAAGGTTGTAGATGTGATGTTGCCACTAGGGAGAAAACAACAAGCTTTTGTTCATAGAACAATTGTATTGTTTACTTTGCACACATTGCTTAATGCAATTATCTGTTGCTTGCAACTTAATACTGAAGGGGGTTCGAATGATAACCTGAAGGTGGATTATTAGTCATAGATGCAGTTGGATGACGATCTATGTATATTGTTGTAATGCCCAATCAAATCTCATAGGAATCATAATGTCTAGTATTTGCATTGTTATGCCTTTCCTAGTCCTGTCAATTGCCCCGCTGTAATTTGTTTACCCAGCATGTTATCAATCTTAAGGAGAACACCTCTAGTGAACTGTGGACCCTGGTCCAATCTTTACCATTGTTACATCATCTACTGTTACCGTTTACTTTCTACAAGCAACCATTATCTTCCACACTACGTTTAATCCTTTGTTTTCAGCAAACCAGTAAGATTGACAACATCACTGTAAGTTGGGGCAAAGTCTTGAGTTTGTGTTGTGCAGGATTACAAGTTGCTAGCAACACCTTGGAGATGTTTTCTTGCTCCTACTGGTTCGATAACCTTGGTTTCATAACTGAGGGAAAACTTGTCGCTATGCTCATCACACCTTCCTCTTGGGGTCTCCCAATGAAGCTCTACAACTGAGCCGCATCAAACTGCAACCTTGATCTCAACCTCAATCTATCTCTTACTACTCCAAGTCTCATATACTCTCCCCAATTCCCCCTCCGGGAGTCTTCAGCGGTTGCCGCCGGCGACACCAAGCCGATGGCGCACCAAGTATATTCCTTTTATCTAATTTTTTTGCTTTTAGTTATTGGCAGTTGTTATCAATCAGAAGATATAATTTGGGCATATTATCTCTGTAAATATCCTTATAGGTTGCATGTGCGGTTGTAGCTTTCATCTGTATTGCCTCATCGTCGTCAGTGGCGATAACGCTGGCCGCAGGTTCCTCGGGTGCCACCACAAAGCGCTAAAGTGCAAGTTACTGGTTTGGATCGATCCTCCGAGCATTTCGAAAATGCAAATTCCCTCGAAAAGGAAGCAAGGTGACAATGACACTGGGTACAAATTACAAAACTGGTGAACAAAGAGCGAAATCCTATTGCTTGGTGGCGCCGGAGAAAACTCCATCTATATACTAATATGTTATTTTCTACTGGAATTTCAATACATATATTTGAGCATTTTGTTTATCAAATCTTTTCGTCTTATTATTTTACTGTTTATGTTGTAAGTTTTAATTATGAAACATGAGAGAACACTAGATATAGTGGTACTCCACATGTGACCACCTAATTAATTCATTATGGCCTATGGGATTTTAAGAAAGTCGGTCCCATAATACAAACCCTACATCTAGCAGTACTCATGTATAATATGTGGAACACTTGAGTTACTTCTATCCACCTCGCTACACTCCCCTCTTTGCTAACCCTAGATCTCCCTCTACTCTCTCTCTCTCTCTCTCTCTCTCCATGACTAACCCAATATCCATCACCGTATCTCTCCACCCCTACCCTAGATCTACCAGCACCGCACAGAAGATGATGTTTAGGCCTGCGTCGTGCAGATCCACCGCATGAAAGATGGTGCTCAGGTCAGCAGCGAGGTCGTTTGTGTCATGCTAATCCACCACGTGGAAGATGGCGCTTGGGTCAACAGCGAGGTCGTTTGCGCCGTGCTCATCCACCCCGTGGAGATGGTAGTCAGGTAGCGACGAGGTCGTTTGCGCCGTACAAATCCACCACGCTGAAGACGATGGTCAGGCCACCAACGATGAAGATCTTCCACCTTGGACATGTTGTGGAGAATCTCGCGTAGAATAGGGAGGAGCTAATTTTTAGGGATTTGTAGTTAGTTATTTCCCCTTTTAGCATAATAGGATTTTTTGCTTTGTACTTTATTTTGGATAAATGAATAGAGAGAGGCTCAACTAATGTAATGAATCAACTAATTCATTTATTATTCACTGTGATTAATGGTTTTAACATTGGGTAAAATATGCTTAGCATAGATTATATTACGCCACATGTAATCTATAAAGGCAGTTAAATTGCGTCGTCTTCTTTAATGTACCGAGGCACATTATCTGTGGTGCCAAGAAAGCGTTGTTTGGGGAATAACGATGTGATGTGTGACAAAAAGTGCCGCCTATCCACTTTCTCCAATGCAGCTATCCCTTGCAGGCTTGTTTTCCGTGGTGACACGAGCATGGTGATTAGGCGTGTGCCTCGACATTTATAAATGCAAGGGATCGCCCCCCATGTTGTAGTGTCATCATCTTCTAATGATTTTGACATTGAAGAATTGCTCAAGAGGCATGCCGCAAGGACAATGAGATAGCTTTTGCGTTGTTGCAACCCATGTTTTCTATTATCCGAGGTCTTGCTCATTTCTAGGATGAGAAATCCCAAAACAACATTATGACTAGTGTGATTCTCCCTAGCATGATCATCAAGGATGATAAAGACTTGAATTTGAATTTTTCTTTGACAATGTTGGTAGCCGAGTGAGGTCACAAAAGAATCATGATAACATTCAAACTTTACTTGAGACATATCGGAAGATTGAAAACTCCTGCACGCATACCGCTCTTCAACATGATCTCATTGAACACCATTGGCAGCTGCATGGCCGATGATCTCTTCCCACTTTTTTCATTTAATTTTCTATTCATTCATGTGAGTTGAACTATTTGTCCTCTGAACCATTCATTATTTGATTTAAAAATTTCTTGTAGTTTGGATTATTACTGCATTGCTTGACGATTAAACATTCATAAATTTGAGATATGTTGGTGTCATATCAACTATATTTATGCAAATTGATGAAATGTGAAAACATGTTTCGGTCCAGTTTGGACTCCCGCAGAATAGATCCAACATCATGCGCCCGTAAAACAGAATCGCATGAAACTAAATGGGACAGTAAAACATGTTTTACATGGCTTGTATACACATTTTACATGCTGCATTTTTATGGAATCTGCTAGAGATGCTCGTAGTTTGTGTGCTGTGGTAGAGGTGATTGCAATATTGCACGCTCTTCTAGGAACTGTTCCTATCATATCATTCAAAACATAGTAATGAAAAATATAAGCTACTAGGGATGATGTACAACTACATCTTGATAACTCGAGGGGGGGGGGGGGGGGGGGGGGTCGTGAGAATTGATCTCGTATGATTGTCTCTCGTTTGCGTCTATTTTTTCATGCTTTTCATGTATGATGATATGCAAATCGGGACTTTCATGCCTTATTTTCCTTTTGTGTGTAGGAATATAAAGCTAATTCACAAACTTATCTTTCTCTACCATACAATCCATAACAATGAAGTAGATTTTTTTTACATTAGATAGAGTAATTGAAACAAACACGAAAAATAAAAACTCATATAAAACACAAAGACGCCTTAGATTATAATTTTAGTATTTGACATTGTTGTCTGTAGCTCCACCTCTTATTGTTTCTTGGTACATTCGGATAGCACAACCTAGTCTCGAAGAGATGCCACACCTATATGTGAAATCTAGTAGCGCCGGTGGAACTATAGCTTAACCTAGTCTCAAAGTGCGGGTAATGAGAATAGTAAAACAAGAGTCACTTGCCAACACAAACTTGACAACACGATTCAACCATCATCAACATAAGTTGAAATATTGGACAATCATCCGACGAAAAGACACACAAATCTATAAGAGAAAAACTTAATCTAAAATTGCGGGGGACCAATGAAAACTATGAGGAAGACACAATAAAGGACCGCCCTTCCTCCATGGCTAACATTTCATGCCGTGTTCTATTTCCATGTTATCGAAGTTGTTTCTTGTTCAAAACCAAGCCACGAACATTTGTAACAGTGTGATATCAATCTTTTGGAATGTAGAATTTTTGTCGACTCGAATTAAAAAGTATAAAAAAGTTATATTCTCTTCATTAAGGGATGAACCATCCCTATTCTCTTCATCTTGGACTTGTACAAGATATTATGTCTCTGGGATGGATATTAATAGCTAGAGGAAACATACAGAGTAGAATAAATCACAAAGATAACTTGATAATATCCTAAAGATAAGTTCTAATGTTTTTCTTATAGACTAAAAGTCTA
This sequence comes from Avena longiglumis, assembly GCA_030063025.1. Taxonomy (NCBI): domain Eukaryota; kingdom Viridiplantae; phylum Streptophyta; class Magnoliopsida; order Poales; family Poaceae; genus Avena; species Avena longiglumis. The sequence goes on from CP125976.1 coordinate 94,421,145, forward strand.
GAATGACCCTCGTGGCCGTGACGTGTTTTTTCTTGGAAAGAAAAGTCGGGATGAGCGGCTCCTATCCGTCACTGCTCCTGCAGCACGACACGTTTGAACTGGAAACCACCCCCAACGGACCGCACCGCACTGGGCCCACCACCCACCACCGCTTGCGCAGTTGCGCTTTGACCCGAACCCGTTCCCGTTGCATTCCTTCCACGGTTCCACCCCGCGCTGCACCCTTTCCCAAGACAAAATCTCCAGACGAGGAGGAAAAAAAGGAAAAGGCAAAAGAAACACGGCCTGCCTTCCATTCCCTGGACTCCGACGAGGGTTTCGCCGAGCCGCCGCCGCCGCTCCATCCATCCATTGACCGCACAAGGTTCGTCCCGATTCACTCCCTCCTCCCCGATCCGCCGTCGTTCGACGCCATTGCTCGGTTTGATTTATTGATCTCGATTCGATTTAGGAGGAGGAGCGCGACAGGGGGAGGACAACAATGACGTGGTTCCGCGCCGCCACGGGCGTGGCCCGCCACGCCGTGCGCCGGACCCTCATCGCCCGCGCCACGGCAGGCACCGCCGCCACCCGATCCGCGGGGTTCCACTCCTCCGCGCTGCGCCGCAGGGCCTCGGCCCCCGCGCCCCGCGCCGTCCCGCTCTCCAGGCTCACTGACAGCTTCCTCGACGGCACCAGCAGCGTCTACCTCGAGGAGCTCCAGCGCGCCTGGGAGGCCGACCCGTCCTCCGTCGACGAGTCCTGGGACAACTTCTTCCGCAACTTCCTCGGCCAGGCCGCCCCCTCCGCGGGCCTCTCCGGCCAGACCATCCAGGAGAGCATGCAGCTCCTCCTCCTCGTCAGGGCCTACCAGGTCAACGGCCACATGAAGGCCAGGCTCGACCCCCTCGGCCTCGACGACCGCGCCGTCCCCGAGGACCTCGACCTCAGCAACTACGGCTTCACCGAGGCCGATCTCGACCGCGAGTTCTTCCTCGGCGTCTGGATGATGTCCGGCTTCCTCTCCGAGAACCGACCCGTCCTCACCCTCCGCGAGATCCTCAGCAAGCTCGAGCAGGCCTACTGCGGCCCCATCGGATTTGAGTACATGCACATCCCTGACAGGGACAAGTGCAACTGGCTCAGGGAGAAGATTGAGACCATCAGGCCCAATCAGTATGAAAAGGACCGACGCCTCGTCATGCTCGACAGGCTCATCTGGAGCACCCAGTTCGAGAACTTCCTTGCCACCAAGTGGGCCACCGCCAAGAGGTTCGGCCTCGAGGGTGGTGAGACGCTTATCCCAGGTATGAAGGAGATGTTCGACAGGTCCGCTGACCTCGGCGTCGAGAACATTGTTATTGGGATGCCACACAGGGGAAGGCTCAATGTGTTGGGCAATGTTGTCCGCAAGCCCTTGTCTCAGATATTCAGCGAGTTTGCTGGCGGGACAAGGCCTGTTGAAGGCGAAGATGGGCTCTACACCGGAACTGGCGATGTCAAGTACCATCTGGGTACCTCCTACGACCGACCCACCCGGGGTGGCAAGAGGATCCACTTGTCGCTGGTCGCCAATCCCAGTCATCTAGAGGCTGTCGACCCTGTTGTCGTAGGCAAGACGCGGGCAAAGCAGTTTTACTCCAATGACTCTGACAGGACAAAGAACATGGGCATTCTGATTCACGGAGATGGTAGCTTTGCTGGGCAGGGCATTGTTTATGAGACGCTCCATCTAAGTGCCCTCCCAAACTACACAACTGGAGGAACCATTCACATTGTTGTCAACAATCAAGTTGCCTTCACAACTGATCCAAGAGCCGGCAGGTCTTCACAGTACTGTACTGATGTTGCCAAAGCTGTGAACGTCCCTATATTCCATGTTAATGGTGATGATCTGGAGGCAGTTGTACGTGTCTGCGAACTTGCAGCTGAGTGGCGGCAGACTTTCCATTCTGATGTCGTGGTCGATCTCATCTGCTACCGTCGATTCGGCCACAATGAAATTGATGAGCCATCCTTCACACAGCCAAAGATGTACCAGGTAATCTTCATGCTATTGATTCTGATTACTTTGCAAACATTACTGATCATTTCTACATAGTTTGCTACCCAATGCAGTATACAGCTCGACGCCCATTTCTTTTTTAGCCACTCCTGATTACCCTTTCTACTGTGTTCCTGTTTTCTGTCCAATTCCTATTTGTATCATACTCTTGTGCTTTTTTGCTGATATTTATGCTTTGGGATTCTGGCACAGTGTGTATTTCTAATGAATATTATTCTTTGGCAGGTCATTAAGAACCATCCCAATTCATTGAAGCTTTATGAGGAGAAACTGCTTGGAACAGGCGAAGTCAGCAAAGAAGATGTTCAAAGGATCCACGACAAAGTGAACCGAATCCTGAATGAAGAATTCGCTAAAAGCAAAGATTATGTTCCCAACAAAAGGGATTGGCTCGCAGCTTACTGGACTGGCTTTAAGTCACCTGAGCAAATTTCACGTGTCCGCAACACTGGGTAACAACATTAGCTCTGTTGATTATGCTTGTAATTTATGTCTTCCAACAAATTTATCATCCATCATCATTGAAATGCTTGCTTTGCAGGGTTAAGCCGGAGGTACTGAAACGTGTTGGTCAAGCAATTACTACTCTACCTGAAGGCTTCAAGCCCCACAGAGCAGTGAAGAAGATTTTTGAGAACCGCGCTGCAATGATTGAAAGTGGTGAAGGTATTGATTGGGCCGTGGCTGAAGCCCTTGCCTTTGCAGCACTCATAGTTGAAGGCAACCATGTTAGGCTGAGTGGACAGGATGTGGAAAGGGGAACTTTCAGCCACCGGCATTCGGTTCTACATGACCAAGAAACTGGGGCGAAGTACTGCCCACTCGATCATGTTGTGATGAATCAAGATGAGGAGCTGTTTACTGTTAGCAACAGGTAAGTCTGCTAATGGAACTGTTACTTATATCATCGGTTGGCTGCTCTGATATTATCTAGACTTGTTAAATGTGGAAGTTTATAAGGTCATTCATGTTTCCTGGTCTTTAGACAATAATGGAGAAATTATATTGGGTTTTGTAGGATTGTTTGGCCTACCTCAGCTTTCTACTATAATTGTTCAGTATATGTTCTTTAAAACAATAAGTTCTACCTGTACTTAATGCCTTGTCCATCCACTTAACTTTCTTAAGTTGTTGCCTTGCATATGCAACCTTGTGCTGTTCCTACAGTTTTTGTGATAGCTCTTGTTTTACCCGTAATAAGTTTCAATTCGAATAAGGATAATTTGCTTTTCTTGGGTTTGAGGACAAGAATTTGCCTTTTGCAGTTCACTGTCAGAATTTGCTGTTCTTGGGTTTGAATTGGGTTACTCCATGGAGAACCCGAATTCACTAGTACTCTGGGAGGCTCAGTTTGGTGACTTCTCCAATGGTGCGCAAGTGATGTTTGACCAGTTTCTGAGTAGTGGAGAGGCAAAATGGCTGCGCCAAACTGGCCTTGTTGTTCTACTGCCTCATGGTTACGATGGACAAGGTCCGGAACACTCCAGCTCCCGTCTGGAGCGCTTCCTTCAGGTAATTCACAGTACAAAATTACTTGTCTTGTTTATATCATGTATCCATTTAATGCTGTCCAATCAGAAGCAGCCTCCTGCATTGTCCTTGTTCTTTGATAGTTCTCTAGCATGCTATAGTTTGTTGGATTGGGAAGAAAATATCCTGTCATTAATCAAGAAAATACAATATGTTCTACAACTTCTGATAGCTCAAGTTGTTATGGTGATGATTTGGCTTTCTGAAACGTTCATATATCTTGATGGTTGGTGTGCTTTGTTCTTGAATGTTTGTTACTTACTTGAGATTATCAATTTGCTTCACAGATGAGCGATGACAATCCTTTTGTCATACCTGAGATGGACTCTACACTTCGCAAGCAGATACAGGAGTGTAATTGGCAGGTTGTGAATGTGACAACCCCTGCAAACTATTTCCATGTGCTGCGTCGTCAGGTTAGTTTGTTTTCACAATCTGAAGTTTTTCCAGATACCAGCATATGAGCCACTACTAGCATGAATTAATCCTTACTCGTCTGTGGAATCTAGATACATAGGGAGTTCCGCAAACCTCTGATTGTGACAGCTCCCAAGAACCTACTTCGGCACAAGGAGTGTAAATCCAATCTTTCCGAGTTTGATGATGTTGAAGGGCACCCAGGATTTGATAAGCAAGGAACACGTTTCAAGAGGCTGATAAAGGACCGTAACGATCACAAGGAAGTCGAGGAGGGTATCAACCGCCTTGTATTATGTTCTGGAAAAGTATGTTCACTTTTAAGAAATCAAGCTAGACAGATTACCAACTTAGTGCAGATATGAACTCCCTTTGAAATTGCCATCCTGCAGGTGTACTATGAGCTTGATGAAGAGAGGAAAAAGACCGAGCGCAATGATATTGCTATTTGCAGAGTTGAGCAACTTTCCCCATTCCCGTATGACCTTATCCAGAGAGAGCTAAAAAGATATCCAAGTATGAATCCTTTTCCTCAAAAATTTAATCCATTATTTATCTGAACATGTACATTTGAAATGTTCGCCTGTAGTTCCTCATATTTGCAACATTGTCATGTGGTGTTATTGCTTATTTCACGGTGAGCTTTGGTTTTGTTGCACCTGCATTGCTGTTTCTTATATGCTTCTAGAGCTTGATAGTAGAACATAGCCAATTTTAGCACCTGTAGATGGTACGGCACGGTGCCACCTCACCGGCTTGGTGCTAGGCAGATAGGTGGGCACCAGTACCACTAATTGGGTGTTGTGATTCCTGTCTGATGCTGTAGCTACTGCTGGGCAACTAAGAGTTGTTGCCAAGTTATTATGTTGCATTGTTCTGTCTTGAGTATATTTATTAGTTGTACAACTGTTCATGTTTGCACTGTCTACACAGATGCCGAGATTGTGTGGTGCCAAGAGGAGCCTATGAACATGGGTGCATACACCTACATCTCTCCTCGCCTGTACTCAGCCATGAAGACCCTTGGGCGGGGTTCTTTCGAGGACATCAAGTATGTGGGGAGGGCACCTTCGGCGGCCACAGCCACTGGCTTCTTGTCTGTTCATGTGCAGGAACAGTCGGAGCTAGTGAAGAAAGCGTTGCAGCCAGAGCCGATCAAGTTCCCCTGATGGAAAGCTGCTTGTGAAATAACTCTCGTCAGGCTCAAGTTGTCCAGCCTGTACACACCATCTGAAAGTTTTGGCATGTAACAAGTTCTTTTTTCTCTTCGTTCTTCTTTGAGGCGTTTCACGCTGAAGGTCGTGAATAATCAACTCTTATGAACCTTCTTGCTGTTGAAGAGGTGTGAGACCTATCTCAACACGAGCAACATTTTTGAATCATTATGCTAGTTTTACTGACTGTATGGTGCTATCGTGAAAAAACCTGTTTTGCAATGTGTAGTCAATGGGGTAGTGGTATCAGGCAGAGAATAGTGCTATTTCCGCTTGCACCTGCGACAGCAGCTGCTCACGGGTTGATTCATTTCAGAATCAACTAATGCTACTGGAATTAGCCATGGTAAAGCTTTTGCTTGGCTCAGGAAATCAGAACCAGGCTTGACTTCAAGCTCCAACTTAAGGCAATATGGTCTGTGTTGCCATACAGGGATGAATCCAGAAAGATGCTACCAGTGAGATTTCAACAACCTCTCGACAACATATCCCTAATTTTTCTTGCAAAGGCATCTTACAACACTAACAACTGTTAAAAGAAATACTCCCTAAATACAAGCTTGGACTACAGAAGAAGTCAGATTAAGTGTCAGGTCACCCTAAGTAAAAGTCGCAAGCAGCAGCCAACCTATCTATTCTACCTTCCATTTGGATCAAATATCTGGGAGAAGACTCTTGTTGCTACGGTGGCACCTGTCACATCGCTGCGAATGCTGCAGCTACCATTTTCGGCGTCGGCCGTAGCACGACGAATCCTACCGGGGAGTTCCTGGAAGCGATTTGTTCTGCTGCTGCTTGCTTCACCGGCAGAGCATAGGAACGACTCCTGTAACTGAAGAGCGCACTCCAGGTTCCACAGCACGTCCCCCATCGTGGGCCTGTCGACGCCATACTCCGCCAGGCATTTCTCTGCAGTTTCTCCGAACTTCCGCAGCGAACCGATGCTGACGCTGCCCACAAGGCGGGGATCCATCAGTCTCTCCAGCTGGCCAAGTTTTTGCCATTTCATCGCCCAGTCCACGATGTTCGCCTGTTCGCGAGGAAGGGCGGGGTCGATGGCAGGCCTGGCGCAGAACACCTCCATGAGGACGACGCCGAAGGAGTACACATCCGACTTGTCTGTCAGCTGCTGCCTTCTGAAGTAGTCGGGGTCAAGGTAACCGAAGCTACCTTTCACCGCCGTACTGACATGTGCCTGGTTAATGGCCGGTGCTGACATCGATAACCCGAAATCCGCAACCTTGGCAGACAGATTATCGTCGAGGAGGATGTTGGTGGTCTTCACGTCTCGATGGATGATCGTCTCGGAGACCCCTGTGTGGAGGTAGTGCAGGCCCTTCGCCGCCCCAATGCAGACCTCAAGCCTTTGCTTCCATGACAGCGGCGGAAGTGAAGACCCATACAAGTGCTGTCGGAGAGGTCCGCGTGCCATGAACTCGTAGACCAGGGCCATCTCGCCGGCCTCATGGCAGTACCCGATGAGGGACACTAAATGGCGGTGCCGTAGCCTGGATAGCATCTCGATCTCTGTGCGGAACTCCAGCAGGCCTTGCTGTGACTGAGGGTTCCCGCGCTTAACCGCGACCATGGTGTCATTCCAGAGAACCCCTTTGTACACCTTCCCAAATCCGCCGACACCTATGACCAAGCTCTCGTCGAAGTTGTTGGTCGCCTGCCTTATCTGGCCGATGCCAAGAGAAGGTCCTGAGGCTGGGGAACTTCTAACTGAAACCTTGGATGCAGAGATGCCAGTGTGGGTGTCAAGACCTACAGAGGATGGCTGTCGGTCGAGAGAGCGGCGTTTACCCTTCCGGCGGTGCCTCAAGAACAACAGCATTCCCACAATGCAGATGAAGAACATCACTCCACCGGCAGTTACAGCAGTGATGACTGCAACCTTCTTCTTGCGAGCTTTCGATCGCGGCTGAGCAGTAGAAAGGGCATCCACACGGCGCACCGTCTCCTGGTCACCGAGCTTCATGATCTCGATGCCATTGAGGATGGCATTCGGCTGCGAATACGACACACGAGGCGGCCCAACCTGCAGCAGTATCTTCTTCACCCCTGGCAGGACAGCAACGATGAAATCCACAAAATAGGCATTGAACAGGCCGAGCTTCCCGGACAAATCAAAGGAGCTGAGCACGGTGTCGTTGTTGAGGTAGACGTTGAAGACAAGGTCCGTGGAGTTGCGGCCGACGATGTCGCAGAAGTGCAGCCTGACGGAGTAGCGGAAGCCCGGATCGACGGGGAACGCCCACGACAGGTTGAAGCGCTGGTTGCCGACACGGGCGTCGGCCATCTCTTGCGCTTGGGCGTACACCGCAGCCGGGGCGGCGTACGGCGGAACGACCCCCGCGGGGTAGCGGATGCTGGCTGGGTCGACGGAGACGGAGCTCGCGGCGGCCGCGTTGAGGAGGTAGGCGGCGTCGCCCTCCCAGAGCCTCCAGAAGGAGTCGTTGAGCGAGGACGCCTCCCCGTGCGCACCGGCATTGACGCGGTAGAAGGTCTGAGCAAGCCGAAGAACCCCTGGTGGGTTGAGTGGAAGCGGGAGCAGGGCGTCAGGCGCCGGGAAGAGCTCGACGGCGCTGAGGAGAGCGAGGGAGCCGGGGCGCGGCGAGAAGCGGAGGCGCAGGAGGTTGCCGCCGTGGTTCGGCAGCAGGTACTCCCGGTAGTGGTAGCGGGCCCAAGCTGTAGGAGTGGTCGAACGGAAGCCGGAGATGAGCTGGAGGTCCCCGGAGGCGACGGCGAACTGGGCGGACTTGAGGAAGTGGAGGCGGAGGAGGAGGTGGTGGGCTGAGCGGGGACGGGGAGAATAGGTGGCCTCGGCCGAGAAGACGCGCACCGTGGAGTAGAGGCGAAGAGGCCGTGGTGGTGGTGGTGCGGGAGGCGTGGACCGGGGAGATGGAGACATTTGAGTCCGGGAGGAAGACGCGGCCGTCGGGGAGGGTGATGGGGGCTGCAGCGCCGCATGCGAGGAGGAGCGCGTCGTCGCCGGCGACCACCACCGCCACAAGGTGGAAGAGGACGAGGGTCAAGCCGGCGGCGGCGGCGTAGGCGGTGGCCATGGCGCAATCCCTCACTCACTCCACATTGCCACCCCAGTCACCGAGCTGCCTGAACTGCGAAGGGAACCAGTGGAAATGGGCTTGGGCCCAACAGAAAGCCCGAACCCAAACCGAGCCCAACCCAACAAAAAGAAGGGGATGCACGAATGGACGATGGCCCGAGCGACCCAGCGCCATGCCGCCCCTGGCCGCCGCCGACGCCTTCCTCGTCCTGGAGTACCTCGCCGGCAACCGCCGTGTCCCTCACCCCGTCTTTTCCGCCCTCCTCGACGCTCTCCCGCCCGTCACATCCCACAATTCCCCGCGCCTGCGCAAAGGCTTCGCGCTGCGAGCACTGGACCTCGTCCTCTCGGACGCGGACGCCGAAGCCTCCGTCCTCTTCCGCAACGCAAGGGCCGTCCTCGCTGAACCTGATCTCGCGTCCTGCTTCCCCGACCATCTCGCTCTCTGCGATGACGTGGTCGCTCTCAGGCGCCTCGTCGACGCCGAGTGGGCGAGCCTCCCTGCCTCCGCGCTTGAGGCCGCCGCCGATCGGATCGTCGGCGCAGGAGCCCCCCACACGTGGGCCAACGCCGACCAAGACACGCGCAGAAAGCTTCACCTGCTCGGTGAGCGTCGCCTTCCCTTCCTATTGATTCTTTCCTTAAGAAATCCCAATATTAGAATTTCCGTGGTTCATGTTGAACAAAGATGAAATCTCTGTTTTGGGACTTGATCTCGCATTGAAATAGCTGGATAGTTACATCTCAATTTATCTTTTTTTTGTCGGTTAACGCAGTAGGGGATTCCACGGGACGTGAGATTTTAGGCAAGCTTGGGCAAGATCGGTCCTCCGATCCTCAAGATGATAAAGAGGCTAATGCACCCAGCACGAGCGGTGTTAACGAAGCCGACCGTGCTCAGCAAGATGATAAAGCTCATCTTGATAGGGGAAATGGCAATGCTGACCATGTTCAAGAGGACTGCGCTCATCGGCCACAAGAGCCAGTAGAAAGAACAACGGATGCCCGACTTCCTGAAAAGCCGGTAACAAGCGCAGCAATCAAAGGAAAGGGCATAGCTACATCTTCTCATGTCACTGAACAGATTGCCCCTGACAATAACACAAGCCATCCAGTAAAAGGTTCTAAGCCTAGTCTCATGGAGAGGAATCCTACTGCATGCGCTTATGAGGTGATTTTTCTTTAGCTGTTATTGATGTTCTGGTGAAGGTACAATTATCTTGAAGGTTGCGCGTATAAGAGTACTCTCATATACTAGTAGCATAGAAAATTACCCATCTTCAAGCAACTTTGTTTTGTACATACATTCTTAGCTCTTCATCTCTGATGATAGAAAAGCAACTTTTCAGCATAACTGTTGCTGTCCTGTTGCGCATTGCTCACTCAACACTTTGGTAATTATCAGTTCAATAAAACACTTAGGTAATTTTCCACTCCTACTTTTATGTTTTCTGCAAGGGGTGATCTAGGGGATCTCATGTTTGTTTTTATCAGAGTAAACATTGCTAGTCAGAATGTACAAATTTATGTCTGATCCGGGGCTTCCCCTTTCCGAAAAAAAATAGATGTCTGATCACAACTTAAGTTACAGAGTTTCCACAATCTTTAACAAAAGCCTTGCTGAGAATGTGCATGTCTGGTTTTTGACTATGGTCATCTATTTTATACCAGTTTAAGTATACTACTAGTGCACGGAGAATTCCAAATTCTTCAATGTTGTTTTTTCCATTGCAACGCAAACTATGCAGTATTCTGATGGTATGCTGTCATCTTGTAAACACAGTGGGATGAATCGGCGACTCTGACCACGAAGGCCGCCAGCTACCCACGTACGAAAGGAAACCAAGACCCCAAGACCTCCAACTGCATTTCCGCACAGAACAAAAAAGAGGTGGACCGACTTAGAGGAAAAACCTTGATCGAAGGTGTTGAAAAGTAATTCTCTCTTTTTATCACTCCTACATACATTTCATATTGAAAAAAAAATCTCACGTATGCTGATGATGATGCATGAAGGTACGGCAAAGGAAACTGGACGGAGATCAAGATCGCGTACCCTACCGTGTTCGCAGAGAGATCCACGGTACTTATTCTGTTGCGTGTATGCATGTATGTTATCCCGTTAGTTCCGATGCCACGGTCGTGTTCGGCACATAAACTCTGTCTTCCGTGCGCAGGGCGATCTGAAGGACAAGGTCAGAAACATGGAGAGGTACCACTGATCAACGTTGTTGTCCGAACATAGAAGCATCGCCACAGGAACAAGCAGATACAGTATATTGCTGGCGACTGCAGGCATGCATATAGGCGGCACAGAGTCGCCATCCTGCAAAGGGCATGAGATAGAAGGTGGGAGAGCCCAGCGCTTTCTCTTGTACAGGGAGAGATCCGAGCTATGCCTGTAGAAATGATCTGGTGTTCTCTGGAAGTAACCGATGGGCTTTGTGGTGATGGCGATGATGGCTTCTCTTGTTGCTGTCGCTGATGCCAAGGTCTGTATTTTTTGGAAGGGAGAGCGGACTAGACGTCTGCGTCTGGTGGGTGGGTTAGTGTCGGTGTGGCGGTAGATTAGAACCCCAGATCTTACCTGTACGGACTGCAAAAAATGCACAACTTGATTAAATTTTAGTTGCAGATTAGTGTTTACTTTTGCAGCAGATCACATGAGAGGGTCGGCTTAGTGTGCATGTGATCAGAAACGTTGACGTTTCTGGTGCTTGCATCACCTGTTGGTTGTACCAAACCAAAAACCGTTTCTGGACCGTCCGTGCTCGTGCAGAGTTAACGTACGTGCGCGCTGCATCCAGTTCAGGATGATAGTGTGTGGGTCTGTGTACGCACGCGAGTCCAAAATCAATCAAGACGGTTGATGAGTACCTGGCTGACCTCATGATGCTGCTGCGATGCTTTGTCTCTTTTGTGCATGAGAGTATAAAACTGGACTGATCATAGCAGATTATGGCAGTGATGATGGAGAAGAAAAAGAGCAGAGGTGGGGTCATTTTTTTAATGAGGAAATTGCAGATAACACCTTGTAAAATGTCTAGTGTGCAACTTCGCAACATGCGGAAGCACCGGGTTGTAAACAGTTTTGTGATCTTTGACTAAAATTAACAAAATATTCACAACACACAAAAGGACTGGGTCAGTGGGTCGTAAACAGATGTCTAGCGTGAACCAACTCTTTTGACTAAAAGTAACAGAATGTTCAGGGCTAACCTTTTGTATCACGTCTCTTTTGGTGCTCCTTGTAGACTTGGGGTTTAGGCACGCTCTTTTGTATTGAGTTATTTTGTCGCTGACTCTATATGTCGTGGCCGAAGATTGAAAAGCAAGTGTAATGGATTATGGCCGTAGAATCCCTTCGAGAGCAATGAAAGACTGCGAAGAGAGATTACATAGATATGAAGCGAAATCACTTTTGGCTCACGGGTGCATTTGCACCCATTATAAGAAAAGATATTTTAGGATGTCAAAAAATTCGAAAAAAATGTCTACATATCATTCAAACATTTTATGTTCGTTCACAAGTTTTTGGGATGAAAGAACATTTTATGTGTCATGTATAAAAAAGACAAAAAATGTCACGTGAGTATGACTATTCACATGACATTTTTTTTGTCTTCTTGCATGGGACACGTAAAATGTTATTTCATCCCGAAAACTTATGAATATACATAAAATGTTCGAATGTATATATAAACAATTTTTTTGAATTTTTTGATATTTTTGAAATATGTTTTCTCACAATGGGTGCAAATGCACCCGTGAGCCGAATAGCCACCTCCGATATGTAGTGTTTCGTGTCAATTCTCTTGCAAATTTGTGTGGTTCAAAATGATGTTCCATAGAGACTTGAGGTACTACCACAACTAACATTCTACTAAAAGAATAATCCATATTTACGAGACACAGAAAGCCCCAAACAATTTTACTGATGATTTGGTACTATAGGACTACATCAAGGTTCAGTTTTGAGCCCATACATTTTTGACTTGATGATAGATGGGATTACTAAGGACATACAAGGAGATATTCCTTGGTGTATGCTTTTTGCTGATGGTGTGGTACTAGTAGATGAGAGTAGGGTGGGCGTCAATAGAAAATTGAAGTTGTGGAGGCAGATCTTAGAATCCAAGGGGTTTAGACTTGGTACCATGAAGACAGAGTATATATAGTGCGACTTGAGCGGCTTTAGATGTGTAGGCGAAGGGGTTAGTCTAGGAGGACAAGTAGTGCCTAATAGGGTCACTTTCGACAATGCTGCAAAGCAATGGTGTAACACCCGACCTCTTTAGACGGGCGTCTGTCACCCCTAGCAGTTCAATAGGATCTCTAGACTGGCCCCACAGACCAATATTAGTCTTTTCTGCGCAGTTTGTCCTTATTTGTGCGCCCTCGGGATCAACTTCCTGGTCAGCCAACCATCCTCATATTTCTCTAGGCCAAGGACGCTTAACCTCAAAGTTTTTTTTTTGCAGATGAGCTTTCGGAAAAAAAGTTGCAACTTGTTGATATATGTATCCTATCAATCCTATTAAGCTATGTGTCAGGATCTCACAAATGATACTATCGACAAGGATGTTAGCCACACGATCAAGGAAGGGTGGATGAAGTGGCGGCAATCATATGAAATACTATGTTACAAGAAGGTCCTACAAAAACTAAAATGTAAGTTTTATAGGATAACAATCAAACCTATCGTGCTTTATGGAGCATAGTGCTATCCCACTAAGCAGAAACACAACATATGAATGTTGCAGAGATGCATATGCTAATGTGGATATGTGGCCACACAAGAAAAGATCCGATTAGGAATGAAGTGATACACGATAAGGTAGGGATGATGCCAATTAAAAAGAAACTTGTCCAACACAAATTAATGTGGTTTGTGCATGTACAACTGAGGCCACCAGAAGCACCGATTAATAATGGTATTCTAAGGGGTATCGATAATGCAGAGCTGACTCTGAGTACATCAAACAGAGCAAAACAGTTTCTTCGATAATATAGAGGTGTTGTTGAAACTCTTAAGTCTGAACTGTCGCGGATGTGGAAAGGATGAGACCATGCCTGAACTCCGCAATATTGTTCAGTGTCACCGTCCCGATGTAGTGTTTCTGATGGAAACTAAGCTAAATGACCACAACTGCGAGTGCTTGCAATGGAGTTAAGGCTTTTCTCATGGTATTTGTGTTAAATCTCAGGGGAGAATCGGAGGTTTGACTATGATGTGGAAAAGGGACATCAGTATCACTCTAAAGTCACTAGATAAAACACATATTGATGTCTTCATATCTCCGGATGAGCCAGGAACAAAAGAATACAGGTTCATCGGCTTCTATGGTGACCCTTGTCGTGAGTATAGAAAGGAAAGCTTGCAGCTTATGAAATATCTCGGAAGGAAATTTAGAATCCCATGGATATGCGTTGGCGACTTCAACGAAATTTTGTCGCAGGCAGAATATTTTGGCATGGGAGAGCGAGATAATTGACAAATGAATGGCTTCAAGGATGCTGTTGATTATTGCAAATTCATTGACCTGAGCTATGGAGGATTGCCATACACATGGGATAACTGACAGGAAGGCAACCGAAATGTAAAAGTCGGACTTGATAGAGCCGTAGCAGATGAAGACTTTGCAAATTTATTTGAAGATACTTGGGTCCAGCATATTCAGAACACAATCTTTGATTATAATGGCCTTCTTGTGGAAATAAAGAAAACCTCCAAATGGAAGCACGAGACGACATGTTCATGCCCCTTTCGATATGAGAATATGTGAAGATCCCATGAAGACTATGAGCACATTGTATCTACAACATGGAGAAAAATGTGCGACTAGACCTAAGTCGATTATCTTCATCGCCGGATGTACAATAAAAACTTCAAAATTGAGTTTTCAAACATTTGGATCAGTCCAAAAGAACACAAGAACTTACGCAAAGAGTTGGAGACCATCAGTAAGTTCCTCTACGTAACCGCGAATAGAGAGAGATATGTGACGCGGGAAATGAATAAAATGCTTGGCCATGAAGAAACAATGATGAGGCAATGTGCCTGTATTCACTGGCTACGAGATGGTGATCATAACACAACTTTTTCCCATGATGTGGCAAAACAACATGGGCGTCAAAACAGAATTGGGCCACTAACTCGTGAAGATGGATCACTTGCCACATCTCAAAAGAAATTGGAATCACTTGTTGAACAATTTTACAGTCGATTATTCACAGACCATGAATACCTTGACCCCTCTCTTATCACTCGCTTTGTGGCAAGAAAGATTACAAAGGAAATGAATGATTTCTTAGATGCTCCTTTCCTTGAGGATGAAGTGTCTAAAGTCTTATTTATGATGCATACAAATAAAAGCCTGGGTGTTGATGGCTTCGACTTCTTCCAAAATCATTGGGACATGCTTAGAGACTTGGTTACTTTAACAGTACTAGACTTTCTGAATGGCGGAATTATGAATGAGAAGATAAACAAAACCATATTAGTTCTTATTCCCAAAATAAAAAAATTCTTAGTCTCCATCTCAGTATCGACCCATTGCTTTATGCGCCACAGAATTTTGAGATCTGGCCTGTCTTTTTTTTTTAATTTAAAAAAAGAACTATGTGACGCATATTGGCAATATGCGTCATAGAAATTTGAAATTTCTGTGGCGCATATTGATACACGCCACAGAATTATAATTTAGTGGCGTGCACATCTCATATGCGCCACATAATTCGAAAAATGTGCGCCACTAATAAGCTTTTTCCTAGTAGTATTTGGCCTCGGGTGCGACATGTGTCATGGCTCGCAATTGAATGTAACCGAGATCGATTGCTTAAATTTTGTCAATATGTGGAAAATGAGGGGCAATCAACGTTTTATGAGAATCATTCAACAGATCAAAACTCTCAGCAAACAGTTTGACACGTTTGTATCGACTATGTTCCAAGAGAAGCTAATCATGATGCACATTTATGTGCTCTGCGACAAATAGTGTAATTTGTAATAGTATCTGGCTTGACTCGGTCCCGGATTGTCTCACTAGATGTATTAACAATGAATATAATCTGTTAAGTGAGAATAAATAAAGGACATCAAGTTTCTTCTAAAATAATGCAAAGATTGGTAGAGGTTGACCAAAGTTGATATGAGAGGAGGCAATTAGAAGAGACCTGAAGAATGTATTGGAGATTTGACTTTTGATAGGACTGTATGAAAATCAGCAATCCATGTGCTTGAACGTTGTTTTACTCTTTTGGTTTTTATTTTACTTTCGTATTTCACTAATTTATGCTTGACTTGCACTTTTTACTAGTTTCCGTTATACTTGCACTTTCCATTGGTTTTTGTTCGAGTTTAATATCTAGCGACTTGCTTGGGACAAAAGGCTTTTTGTCGTTATTGTAGAAAGCCCCAAACCATTTAAGGTACTATCACCCCTAACATTCTAAAACCACATGGTGTGTTTCCTCAAAAAAAAAAAAAACCTGGTGTTGTGTCCACTAAAACTTTCTATTATGTACGATTTACTCCATTTTAATTAAAAAGACTCCCGGAGGAAGCACAGGGGCTTAAGTGATAAATGCACACTCCATAGTCCCTACCTCCTTCCCTACAGTCCACAGATTCAAGAGAGAGAAGAGAGACCCAACAGAGCAGAGCACAGTTTCCTGCCCGTGCTCGCTCTCAGCAGCTGAGTTCCCTGTCTTGTCCGAAAGATCCCTGTGGTGGCCTGCCCTGCCCTGCCAAGATGGGAGGAATTCGCCGCGGCGGGGACACGGACGGACTAGACTCCCGCCGCCGCCGCCACCACCACCGCTCCAGTCACAATGCCCTCCCCCACCCCAATCTCTCCGGTACGCCTGCTCGCACTCTCCTCTGTTCCTCATTCCCATTTCAGTCTCTCCTCAAATCTCAGGGCTCCGTTCATGTCCTACCCATCCATTCTTGTATTTTCTGATTGATGCCTCAATGCCGAGTTAGTTGGTCCCTTCTCTTTTTACTGCTTGTATTTTTGAGTTTTTACTTTTTTTGCTCTTTTGGAGCGGCAGCTTGGGATTCTTGTGACTGGCGTTCTAGAGCCATCGACATTAGGCACTCCTTTTTTTGCTTAAAAAGTTTTTGCTTTCCCCCTTTCTGTTTTGTTGCTTAGCCCCTCTCAGCTTGATTTCTGAAACAACTGGGTGGTTCTCGTGAGGAGAGTTCTATTCTAGCGTCTTCTTAGCATCAGAGGAGACACGAGAGAAAGGAAGATTCTTGCCTGCCTTGACTTGACTTGGCTTGCGCACGAAATTTCAGTTCTCCTTGAGTTGAACCTGTATGTAGTACACATCATTTTTTTCCCGCAAATTCCGGGCTAACGCATGGTGATAGTCTTTGGATTCTTGGCTGGCAATTAGATTATTCCCACCAGATCACGCAAACCAAGCCTTATTTCATGGAACATGGCACCATGCTCAAGGTCAAGAACTATTATATTATGTCAGAGCCCACATGTTCACGAAGCACTATGAAGCTTCGTTGACATAGGGATTCGTATTCTGATCAGTAAAATAGCAGCATTGTCTTACTCCTAATCCTGAACACTATAAAAAATTACTCCTAGCTGGGCCAAGTCACAATGTTGGAAATTGGAAGTAGTAAATTATAGTAGCAGTACAAGTTTTGTCTGATCATTGTGTCGGATCCAAGTTAATGCTAGTACTAGTGCTCGGTATGTGCTAATCCGTTGGATGGTTGGTCGTACATAGCTGGTATCTCGCCTCTGAGCCGATCCCGTTCCTAATCTTGCCAGTTATTCTGGTAGGCTATTGCTGTCACAGTTGTTCATTTTCACCTCAAGTGCAAATGTGCAAACTCCAACATATATCACTTCCTTTCTTACCATAATCTTAGCTTAGGAAGGAAAACATGTCAAAAAAAAAAACTTAGGAAGGAAATATATCAGTTTCAAGTGGCTGCTTAATTGGACTTGGCTCGTGGAGTTTGTTCATCTGTATCTTTAATTCTTTATCTTTGATGCAGGCGTGGGGTCCCTGAGAAAACAAGGAGGTGAAGCTGGGATGCATCCCAATTCTTTGGTGAGTGGTGTACTTTTCTCTTTAAACCTTATAGAATGGTGTAGCTAAAAAAAATTAAGCCTACACAAATCATAGCTATTAGCTTAACTTTGGCAATCTTTTGCCATAGCCTAGAGCATATGCAGAATTATTTAGTAGCTTGTTTTGTAGCAACTAGTTTAAGCATGGCAAAAGGTCTATTTTGAAGTTTTTTTGCACGACATGTTTATGGAGAACCAGTTTCTTGTAATGTGTAGGTTTTAATCAAATACTTCACGGTTCAATTCTCTGTTGTCTATTAAAGCTACATCTTACTTCGTTACTTTGTAGTTCAATGTGCTATATCATTTTAAGAACAAACTAACAATTTCAGATGTACTGCTCTATTGTTTTCTCAGTTTGATGGGAACAGGCTTTGTACACCCAAAAGAGCTACGCGGATGAAACTTGTAATAGATGATGAAGTCTCTAGAGATGTTACTGCTAGGCATACATCGCCTGGTATTGTAGGAAGGCTTATGGGCCTTGACATAATGCCTTCACTTGGATTGAACCAAGATACATGTAATGGAAACCGTTTACGGGGCATTTCGCCAGGGAATTGCGGTGATAAATCAGGGAATTGTAGTGAAAAAAATGCTTTGTCTGGAGATGTTCCACGTAAGACAAGCACTGATGAGATTCTGGAATTCAAAGATGTTTTTGAAGTAATGGAGACCACAGGACTGAAGAACCGAAACAGTAATACTTGTTCCGGACATGACAAGGTTAACAATGCTGACCTTAATTTTGTAAGGCAGAAATTTATGGAAGCAAAACGTCTTTCTACTGATGAGTCTTTTCAGAGATCGGAAGAGTTCAATAATGCGCTAGAGGCATTGGTATCAAATAAAGATGTTCTCATGGAAATTCTTCAAGAATCCAACAATGTTGCCACGAGTGATCTGTCTGGACTCGGCTGTTCTCCATCCTCTGGCTTAAACCGCATCACACTATTAAAACCATCCAGAAGGAATAAGTTCATTGACGCAGATGTTGTCTATCCACCAAAAGATGACACTGAAAGGTGTTTCCACACAGCAAAAGAAGCAAAGCATTCTCCAAGGAAGCAGCCTCATATTAAGCCTCATACTCCGGAAGAAGAAACTGGTTCTTTCAGACAAAAGTTGTCCAGGTCAAGCTACAGGGATTGCATCGATAAACGCATTTCTCCCACCAGGATTGTTGTTCTGAAACCATACCTCGATAAAACTCAGAACATGGAAGGAGCATTTCCACTTACTGAAGACATGTTTTGCTCTAGTTCCAGAAGGACTGAAGCATGCTTAGATGATGGTATTGAAACGCAACATGCAGAAGAATCCATGCCTCCGATCTCCACAGGATATTCTGATTCACCACGCCATAGGACAAAGGGGTCAAGAGAGATTGCTCGAGAAGTTTCAATGCAAATGAGGAAAGCTGTCAGGGGAGATGTAAGCGGAAAGCAGAAACTCAGTCCAGATATTGGGATGTCTAACCGGGATGACCAGGTTTCTTTATTGGCATCCCTGGCTAAGCTAAAGAGTTCGGCGGCATTGCAAAGATCTTCTGTTCTATGTGATGCTTCGGATGCTCCTTGTGTAGGGACTTCACCAACACATTCAACTAAGAGATCAATTAGGAAGGAAGCAAGGAGACGCCTATCTGACAGATGGAAGGTGGCTCACCAGCATCAACATCCATTGCAAGATGCTAATACGTTCAGTACACTTGGGGACATGCTTGCTCTCTCTGATAAAGAGGTGTCAAACTTTACTTCAGGGGCAGCCCCTTGCCGGCAATGGCCAGAGGGAGAGTTACATAGGGATGCTATACCAGGATCATGTGGTTATCCTTTTGGTATCAGTAGCAATGATGGTTGGAAAGATGAGAACATATGTAACTTGAAAAGGTTGGAGTCTACTACTAGATCCATCAACCGAGGGAGTCCGAAATTGCGCAGCAGAAAAGCAAGTTTTATGCATGGTGAATGCTCTATGGTCGAAAACATCGTCAGATCGGTGCCTTATAAGTCTGAAGATTTGCATCAGGACAGGCAAAGGAGATCAGTGATCAGAAGTGCAGCATATCGCTGTGATGGAAGTGATGTGTCATCTCTGGATGAAGCGGAAGGCACGGTGGTTGAACGCGAGATACATGTGAATTTTGAAGAACCAACCTGCATTAGTGCAGTGCCAGAGCTATCTGAAACTGGAGGAAGACTTGTACATGCTGGAAATTCTTACCAGAGTTTAGGTTCTGAACGATATTTTGGTGCAGTTCCAAAAAGGCAAGGCGAGGCTCAGTCTTCTACACACAACAAGATTATTAACCAAGAGCAGGCATCCATACTAGACGACAATCTTAGTTTTAGAGAATCTGCATCTCAGGTATGTTAATTTGATGCTAGTCAAATTTCTGCTAAGCACGGTTAAAGCATAAGTTGCATATACTATATGAACATATGATTTCGCACCCCTCTGCTAGTAGACTGAAGTTTTTGGTTGGTGTACAGATTACTGATCTTACTGATCTATTAATATTCTTTATCCTTTCGAATGATCTATTAACTGGTCGTTCTTCTGCACTCAGACTGAGGGGGATGAGCACAACCGATGCGAAGATAATCAAGCTCCATCCGATCATCTCACAGAATTAGTATCTGTTGTGAGCTCCAACGAAGATGATCAACCAAGTCCAGTGTCTGTGCTCGAATCTTCCTTGGACGCAGAAGACTGTTGTTCAGGAGGTTTTGAAAAAATAAGTGCAGATCTTCAAGGCAAGTGAACAACTTGTAAATTGCCAATTCATTTTCCTGCGGCTGTTCAGATTACTGACTCGATTCATTTTGGCTGCTACAGGGCTCAGGATGCAACTTCGGTTGCTCAAGATGGAGGCAGCAGACAATGCAGATGAGACTGATATTGCTTTATTTAGTGACGATGAAACTGCTGCGAGTTGCGAACTAGTTGATGAAAGTGTGCCGACATCCTGTACTTTCTGGGATGAAGCCGAAAGGGATTTTTCTTATGTGGTTGACATGCTCACCTGTCTAGGTATTCAGAGTGCTGAGCAGGATCTTCTACTCGGTGCATGCTGTCTATTGAGATCTCCAGCATGCAGTGATGTGTATGATAATCTCGAAAAGAAGTACAGGAAGCTCATTCTGTGGCCGCAGCCTGAGAGGAGGCTCCTTTTTGATCTGACAAATGATATCCTCGTGGATATCATAACTTGTTTGACGCAGTGCGGAGGTGAGGGGTTGCTGAAGAAGTGTCAGTTAAGCATGAAATGGGACAAGGAGAGGCTCGTGGAGAAGGTTTGGGAAAGGGTGTGCCGACAGCGGCGAGAAACAGAATGCTTCCAAGAGGAAAAACTGATGGGTGTAGCGTGGCTGGAGTGTGAGGATGTCACTGAGCAGATCGCGGCGGACGTCGGGAGCATGCTATGCGAGGATCTCCTGGAAGATGCTATAGCTGACTTTGATCTATTGAAGATTTTTGGTTAGGAAGGAGGTTGGCCTCGCACGCCGGGAATACCAAGAACTTACTAGTAGTTATGTACGAGTAATGCTAGTATTCCATGTCTGTTTCTTACTATAAGAAAGGAAAATCTGCAGCTTATTTGTGCCTGCCCAGGCAGTAGCTGCTGCAAGTGTAATGCTCCATTTCCATCCATAGTGACAATATAAACAATGTAAATTATTCATATGTGCAGTAGCCTTTTTTCTTCTGATTAAGTGCATCTCAAGTATTTGTTAGTAATAGTCTTTTGATAAGATGTGGATGTCATAAGGAGTTTTGTTTGTTGTAAGTGATGGTGGTATATTTGCCCCATTGGCCTTTTTATAATCCATACATTTATAGGATACATTTCCTTTTAGTACGTACAGTGACCGCATAGCGCAGTGGATTAGCGCGTCTGACTTCGGATCAGAAGGTCGTGGGTTCGACTCCCACTGTGGTCGCAATTGTTTTTTTGTCCATTTGGACCTTTTTCAGTCTGGGGGCTGGCCACAGGTTGCCACCCAACGCAGAGCCACCGGCTCCATCGTGGACAAGTTGGTTTGCAAGGCTTGGTTGTCTTCAAAAGTAAAATTCTTTGCTTAGCTCGTCACATAAAATAGAATTTGGACGGCATATCATTTGGCTAAAAAGGGGTGGCAAAACTGTGGACCTTGCCCTCTTTGCAAGCAAGTCACCGAGGCGGTTACCCATCTATTTATCTCATGTAGGAACACTAAACGCATCTAGGATTTAGTAAAGGAATGGATCGGTATCTCCAAGATGGACCAATCTCAATGGGAGGGTCTCTCCATAAAGAATTGGTGGTGTTGGATGACAAATGGCCCTATTCCGTACCGCAAAGCTATGGCGACGATAACCCTTCTCACCATAGGGAGATTTGGAATGAGCACAGTGATAGAGTCTTTCACAACATGCACAAGCCGCCTATTGTAATCACATATAGTATCAAGCGTGAAGACCGTATTTGGATGAGTGCGGGAGCTAAACATTTGGGTGATTTCATGCCGCGAGAGTTATCGCATGTATAATTCAAACTTTTACTTTTCTGTAAAACTTCTCCTTAATTAATAGATTGGGGCATTCAAGAATAACCTCCTTGAGAGCCGATGACGCAGCCTGCATGGTCCACTGGTCGTAGGAATCCTCTGGCCTATAGAGGCTCTCGATGAATGAGCCACCGTTTCTTCCCTATCAGCAGACTGCACCAACAAAACCATTCGCTCAGCTCCGCAATATTCGTGCACAATGTGTAAGAAGATAAAGATGCAAGCACCTTCTCGAGCAAGTATTTGAAAACCGTCTTCATATGGAATCCTTCGCATATGTTGCGCTGGGATACAATCAGCGAGTAGGGAGGGTATTACTGTACTTTTTACTTCATCAAGTGTTGTCGACCGACTGTAACCATTATTCGATTTGACGGATATATTGATGGGTGAGTTCACATGTTATGAACTTATGATGTGTGGATGTTGTTATGAACTACTGTAATTTCTTGTTTATGCCACCTGTGCTATGTGTGTGCTATATATAAGAGATATAAATTATCCACTTGTGCTATTTGTTAGAGACAAAATTATTATCCATGTTGTAATTGTTTTTGGTACTTGAAAACTATTTTGTGTCATGTGTGTTGTTGTTGTGACCTTGTTCGGGTTATTTTAATGCTATTATGTGTAAAAAATAATATATAAATATCTAATATACACATACTATTTTTTATACATGTACACAAGTTTATATTGTCCAAACTCAAACAAACATTCAATTCCACGGTTTGCACATCCAAACAGAAATTGGAGTTGGGTGTCACCGTTTGATTCAAACAACAAATACCATGCACACCCAAACAACATAATTAGAATTGGAGGTCATTTCCTTTCCATCTTGGTTTTGATATTTCCTTTCCTATTCAATCCAAGCCCAAAACCTACATCCAAACAGATCATTCTAATAATTGAAAACAGTGAAGTAGGGGCATTGGAGCAACATGCTTGGAGAGAAAGTACTAGTTAGTAGGCTGTCTACATCAGCCTTATAATGGAGGTTTTTTTGAATTGGTTCAATCGTCTCTTTGGAGCACGACTTAGTCCTATGTACGGAGAGTGTTGTCAAAAGATGCACAACCAATGAGACTTGTGCCGTGGTGAACTTCACAAGTGTCGATTCTAGGAACTCTCCTCACCTACATTGGTCTGAACCATCATGAACTACACATATCCAAAACTAGATCTTCTTGTTGAGAACTTGGATTCTCTAGCCCTCTCCCATTAAATTGTATTCAGCGTGAGTGAATGGTTACATCCCCCATGAATACTATTTATATTCTAAGGGGCTTGAAAAATAACCAAGTGATGGGAATTAATTTGAAATATATGCCGTAAATTTCTTATTGCTTGTTTATCCTACATTAGAGAATAATGATGTATAAAGTTGATTGGTGCATAATCTTGATCACCGTATGTTTTGGTAACCGAACTTCAGAAGTCATTTTATTTTATTTTATCATCCTACGTACTGAAGGATGAGTATGGACTAAGCTTGACTATGTTGACACATCAAAAACTAAGCTATGCATTTTGAAGTTCGGTATCATATTATAATGTTTCCATTGTTAT
This sequence comes from Avena longiglumis, assembly GCA_030063025.1. Classification (NCBI taxonomy): domain Eukaryota; kingdom Viridiplantae; phylum Streptophyta; class Magnoliopsida; order Poales; family Poaceae; genus Avena; species Avena longiglumis. Next base: position 94,444,649 of record CP125976.1, read on the forward strand.
TTAACAATTTTTGTTTGGTATACGCACTAAATCAAGTTTGTTTTTCTAAGAAACCCCCTTTTGCCTGTTTATTTATTTCAGGTATTTTCTCTAACCACTGTAAAATTTATCTTATACAGGATAACATGTACATGTTATAATCACTCGAGACCAATCATATCACAAGCTAAGAGTTTATCACAACGCTAACACTGCAAGTGGAAGCTTAAACAACTAGTACTCCCACCGTTTCAAAATATAAGATGTTTTAGGTTTGTGAAGAAAATGAATCTAGACTTGTTTTAGTGTGTAGATTCATCCCAAAGTTGAGTGAATCACATACTAAAACAAATCTAGATTCAATTTTTTCACAAACCTAAAACATCTTATATTTTGAAACGGAGGGAGTACGTGACAGCAAGAAACGTAGAGGGTCTTGGTTTGCAGCATCTGGACCTCAACCTGAATCCCATGAGTTGAAGTGTTAGCAGTCTGGGGGCCTGGCCACAGGTTGCCACCCAGCGCACAGCTGAATAACCTCCTTGAGAGCCGGCGACGCCGCCTCCATGGTCCACTTGTCGTAGTAATCCTCCGGCCTGAAGACGGCCTCGACGCCCGGACCGTCGACCAGGCATGACTGTGCCCCGTGCAGAAACGCGTCGCCTTCCGACCTGACCCACCCGGCCGCCGATTCTTCCCTGTCAGCAGCCTGTATCCGCATCCAGCAATGCAGTCAGCTACCAGTTATTAGTCGCTGTAACCAGACAGTATATGCAATTGCAAGATCTCATAGTGTCTGAAGATGGAAGTAGTACCTTCTCTGGCATGTATCTGAAAACCCTCTCCTTGTGTCCTCGCTCGTATATGTTACACTGAGACACAATCTGCAAAGTGGAGTGGCATTGTCATCGATGATTGTTTCTATGTGCTGTGAACTGCAGGATGTGTTAAGAACTTGACGGCAGCGCGTATTACCTGCGCTTCAACGCCAGCTGCAACGGCGTATATGCCCCAGTTCCTGGTGTAATTGTTGTAGAGGTGCACTTTGCCGAACCTCAGGCGCGGGTGCCTCTGCGTCGTGCCGTCGAAGAAGCAGTGGTGGATGGTGACCCTGATGCATCTGTCGTCGACGTGCTTGGGGTCTGCGCCGATCAGCATCGTCTTGTCGTGCCTCGCAAAGTGGCATCTGCACAATGCAGCAAACATAAGAGACAGACACGACTACCTGTTATTCAGTGAAGAATGCTCTGAAGTTATTTTCAGAGAAATTAAGCACTGTGAGCAGGGACAGTAGACCTGGAGACGGTGATGTCGGTGCTCTGGCGGGTGATGTCGATGAGGCCGTCGTCGTAGTCGGCGAGTGAGCAGCGGTCGATCCAGATGTTGGTGGAGCCGGGCTTGATCTGGATGCCGTCGACGTCGTGGCCGCGGCCAGCCTCGAACTCGAGGTTGCAGACGATGACGTGGTGGCAGTCCTTGAGCTGGAGGCCCTTGCCGGTGAGCTTCACCCGCTGCCCGCGGCCGTCGATGGTCTTGTGGGAGGAGACCCGGAGGTAGTGCTCGAGGTGGATGGTGCCGGAGACGGCGAAGACGATCCAGAGCGGCTCCTTGGCGCGGCACGCCTCCCTGAGCGTCCCGTACCCGTCGTCTGCAGATTAGGGAAGGATCGGTTCAAATTCGACCCCCAATTTGTAATGGAGTTCGAGAGCAGTAGTAGTTGGGAGGGTGACCTTGGAGGGAGGTGACGTAGTAGAGGGCGCCGTGGAGGCCGCCGATGGCGTGGCGGCCGAAGCCCTCGGCCCCGGCGGCGAGCGCGCGGAGGGTGCGGTCGGCGTCGGCGTAGGGAAGCCGCGGCTGCGCGGGGTGGAGGATCTCTGTCCCCGTCTCCATGTGGGGGCAGGGGAGGTAGGGTGAGGCGGCGGCGGGAGGAGGGCGGGGGACGGAGGAGATCCAGCAGCAGCAGAGGCGCGAGAAACAGGCGCCCATGAGCCGAGTTGCCGCGTAGATCGAACTGGACTGGGTGGAATCCCTCCAAATTTGGGGACAAATCCAAACGCTCACTCGCTCAGTGTACGATGACTCGACACATAGCCTTGCCTCTCGCCTTTTTAGGTCTTGTTTTGTGCTAGTGTTTTGGTCGGTATTAGCGGGGGATAATCCCTAAGGCCTTGTTTTGTAGTGTTTTTCAGAGGATTAGCCGGAATAATCCCACAGGGATCGGGTGAAACCACCCCTCACCCAATCCACTCAAAACCTCCTCCTTGCTAATTCCTATGAATCCCTTTCATCAAAATGACGCCGGAGCAAGCTGGTTGTGCCACCAGGAGTCAGCTACATGTAGAGTTTGAGTCCAAAACGCGAGGGGGAGCTAGCGTTTTTATTTATAAGTATATCCAGGTGTTTTCGCGAGGATAATTGGGGCTAAGCCGCTCTATACCCGGGCTACAAAACATGTTACTGGGGATTTTTGGGGTTCTCAGGGTGGCCCGGGAGAAACACTGAAAACCCAGGAAATACCGGTCTACAAAACAAGGCCGGGGATTGGGTGAAACCCCCACCTTCACCCAAACCCCTTTAATCCCCACAAAATCCCAATCCCTTTCAATCCACTAGATATGGGTAGTGTATTGGGTATTGAAAAAATACACTAAAACTTGGGGAAAAGTGGGGATTTGGGGATTTGCAGTTTGGTGGGGATTATTTCTTCTAATCCCCACAAAAACTCTAGTACCAAACAAGGCCTTAAAAGGCTTTGGGGTAACAGAATTGAGAAAGACAGTATTTGATACAGGATTGCAATAGAGAACAAATGACTGATGAAAAAAAAGGAAAGTACACATGAAAAGTACTCTCAAAATGGAGTGTCAAAAAAGGAATGGAGTAGATGTTGAAATTCAAATGGAACTGAGATGTAGAAATTCTAATGGTGTCGTTCCTTTCATCAAAGATTAATCTTACAGATTGGAATCCTCCCAAAATCCTAGTATAAAAATTCTTCGATGCAAAGAGTCACTAGGAGGGAATGCATCTTCCATTGCCTTGTCTCCTTCTTTTCTTTCCGAAACGAATCGTCCTTCTCTTTGGCAATAGCACTCCATAAAGTATATAACGTGTATATAAGCTACTCCTCCTTCCGTTTCAAAATATAAAATGTTTTAGATTTGTGAAAAAAAAATATCTAGACTTCTTTTAGTGTGTAGATTCACTCCAAACCTGAATAAACCTACATACTAAAAAAGTCTAGATTTATTTGTTTTACAAAGCTAAAACATCTTATATTTTAAAATGGAGGAAGAGATAGTATTCGTATTAACACGTCACACGGACCACTGCACCGTCCAATGTGTAGCCTTCACTCCGGCCAACACGTACAGAATTGGCCATCCACCGTATTGTTACATCTAACCGTTTTCTCAAGCACACCCACAACCATTTAATGTTTGATGCTCTGGTCATTCTCCTTATTAGACTAGCCCAACGGGAGTATCATAGGTGGTCTCATGCACCATATGCATGCAAAATTTTTATGTGTCATAGCAATTAATGATGAAAGAGATTGTGTTGGTATCATAGGTAGATACAGTATTATAACATATAAAACTAGGAAAACTAATTCCAAGCAAATCTTGTCCACAATTTTACATTGAGATTCTACAAAACAATAAATACACTAAGCCTATGATACTACTATATGATAATATGCATTATGAAGATGATACCATATACTAGTATCATATGCATGATACTACTATATGATACTCCCCATTGTGATTAGTCTAGTGGGAGTAACTTGAGTAGTAACATATATGCCAAGTAAGCAAAAGTGATGATGTGGCAAGTAATTAATGAGAAAAGAGATGAATGGAGTAACATATTATGTTACTGTAACATCACACTTACCAATGTAAGATGAGTCTATAGAATAATAAATGAGAGTTTTTATGTTACTAGATCTATGTTACTATGCACTATGGAGATAGTAACTTAGACTAGTAATATGTGCATGTTACTAGTCTAAGTTACTCCTCACTATGACCAGCCTTAGCGTCACAAATAAAATGATGATTGATGTCAGGATCCAACAATTAATACACTAGTCCGGGAGAAGATAGATCAAAGCCTTGCTAGTTTTGATGAACGGTTCCAAGGTTTTTGAACGGGGTCAGGGAAATCTTGCCCAACAAAATTGATCGTACTCAAAATAGGACGCGTTAGGCCGTGTGCGGTACTGGTACTGCGGTGCCACATTCAGCAAAAGTGTTGCGTGTTGTCGGAAGAAAAGAGTTCGGCACCCGCGGCTCGAGATTTTTTTTACAAATATACCCCCTGCAACACTGCATTGTCAAAAGTACCCCCATGCAAAGCAAAAGGTAAAAAATACCCTTGCGGGAGGCTAGAAAGGCTCCACGTGGCACCTCCCGCCACGACCTGTGGCGGGCCAGCCCTCCCGCCAGCGACGGAGGCGGGATGATCCTCCCGCTAGCGACGGAGGCGGGAGGACATGCGGGACGCAGTGGGCCCCACACGTGGGCCAGCGGGACGTGGTCTTCACGCTGGCGGGAATCTTTCCGCCTCGAGGGGGCGGCGGTATGTCCTTCCCGACGTAGGCTGTGGCGGGATGCGTGTGTCCGAAGATTTTCAGCACTGATTGACCGTTTTATGTTGCTCACCAGTCACGTAACAACCGAAAGTATTATTTGTTAAAACTTGTGACTGTTTTTTTTTTTACTTTATTCATTCGGGACTTGAACCGATGGCTGCTGCAGCTCTCTTTATTTCCTCGAAACTTGTTTGTTGGCTGATACTGCAGCTCCGTTTCTTTAAATACAGCGGCAACTATTCTCAGAACCACGACAACTTCTTTCGGTCCATTTGCTGCTTCTTCTCTCGATCCCTTTGCTCACACAGTCACACGCTCCGTAATCGCCTGAGGCTGAAAGAAGGTTGTACCAATATTCTGAGGCTGAGAATGGGTAGCCATCAATCGAGGTGAGTTGTTTCGATTGAAAGCTATGCATGTTGTATATATTAGTCAGCTAATTAGACCGTAATTTGCCATGCGATGCTTGAACTACCAATTAGCTTTGCAACTAAGTTAGCTCGTGTAGAAATATTTGAGCCCTCGTCGTAATATTTTAGCTAAGTAACCTAATTATATTGTGTAGTAATATTTTAGCTATGCAAATTAGTTAGGTCGTGTAGAAATATTTTAACTCATGTAGTAATATTTTAGCTAAGCAACGTAATAGGTAATGTAGAAATATTTGTGCTCGTGTAGTAATATTTTAGCTATGCAACTTAACTAGAACGTGTAAAAATAATTTAGCTTATGTAGTAATATTTTAGCTATACAACATAATTAGGTAATGTAGAAATATTTGTGCTCTTGTAGCAATATTTATGTATGCAACTTAACTAGAACATGTAGAAATATTTTAGCTCATGTAGTAATATTTTAGCTATGCAACGTAATTAAGTAGTGTAGAAATATTTATCCTCTTTTAGCAATATTTAGGTACGCAACTTAATTGGAACATGTAGAAATATTTGAACTTATTTAGTAATATTTTAGCTATGCAACTTAATTAGATCGTGTAGAATTTTTTTAGCTCATGTAGTAATATTTTAGCTAAGCAACATAATTAGGTAATGTAGAAATATTTGTGCTCTTGTAGCAATATTTAGGTATGCAATTTAACTAAACGTGTACAAATATTTTAGCTCATGTATTAATATTTTAGCTATGCAACGAGTAATTAGGTCGTGTAGAAATATTTTAGATAGTGTAGTAATATTTTAGCTATACAACGTAATTAGATCGTGTAGAAATATTTAGACTCTAGTAGCAATATATTAGGTATACCATTTAATTAGAATGTTTCCAAATATTTGAACTCGTGTAATAATATTTCTTACACGTACGGTTAGACAATTAATGTATTTTGTCAATATAAATAATTATATTAATGAACTATAGTTAAGTTTATATATAATTAATATGGTTACATTAATTTGATGCGCGTAAGTACGATAAACATTTTGTATATTTTTTATGGTGAGGACATCGCCCCGATGGGCTGTCAGGGCTTGATATGTCGCGTTGTGAGATAAAGAATGGCATAGTGGAAGAATTTGTGAATGCTAGTTTCACGAACATTAGAAGGCGCATCCGCGCAGAATTTGGGCCAGAGATGGCCCGAAAAAAGATGATTGTTGAAGCGGTCGTTTGCAAGAGAGTGGGAGAAGATTACCTGTGGGAACTTCGCCAGGCTGAAGGCAAAAATTCATGGGGTTCATACATGAAATTTGCAAGCACACCTGGTGCGGCCATATATGGGCAACCGATGGTGTATGTGCAGTTTGTTGATGCCAGCGACATACCTGGTAGCAGCACTGCAACCAGTGAGCTCCAATTATCCATCGCCGCAATGGCTATAGATTCGGAGACGGTGAAGAGGTGGGAGATCGGAACAAGGCAAAAATACGTGTGTGGCTACTTGAGAGGGGATACAAAGCAAGAGGTCACACTCAATCCAACGACATGCGAATGCACCTGCAAAAAGCCTTTGCTTTATCATTACCCTTGCAGCCATGTCCTTACAGCGGCATCCGGCCAGAGAATTGCCGTCAAATCATATATCTCTCCATACTTTAGCATGCATAATCTTATGAAGACCAGGGATGGCGAGTTCTGGGCATGGGGTTTTAAGGAGCATCACAACACTATTTGGCATGGTGGACCAACATGGTGGCTCAACCTTGCGCTCAAGCGAACCGTTAAGGGACATCGTCAAACTAGGAGATTTAGAAATGACATGGACCATAGCCAGGCCGGAGAAGGACTAAGGTGTAAAATTCCTGGACACACGGCGAGAAATTGCCCACACAAGCTATAATGTTGTATTTGTATTTTGGCATTGTAACGTACTATGCTTTAAATTTGTATTTCAGTGTTGTAATGTACTATGTTTTAAATTTGTATTTCTATGTTGTAATGTACTATGTTTTAAATTTGTATTTTGATGTTTTAATATACTATGTTTTAAATTTGTATTTATCTCATTTTTATAGACTATTGCGAATTTACTTCCTCTCTTGGATGAGCAGTACGATTCTACCCACCGGTGCCAACAATGGATTAACCCCGAAGGTCCACTAGGAGGGCCAAGTACTTTCTGGTGTCGAGGTCCAACGAACCGATGGATTCTTGATGAGCGGTTCGTGCCTTATCTTTCTCGTAGCGGACTACTTTCGTTCGCTAGGATGACATTCACGCCTCAGTTTTTTAAACTGGACCCTTGTCCTATAACATCACTTGTTGACCGGTGGAGACCGGAGACACACACCTTTCACTTTCGGTGAGGAGAGATGACACCTACACTTCAGGATGTATCCATGATCACTGGATTGCCACTTCGTGGTATTCCTCTCGTGTTGCCGCCAGCACGGGCATTCTGGAAGGAATATTTTGAACAACTGATGGGTCAATTTATCCCGAGAGCTCGTACTGATAAGTTAGCTAGAGGTGTCCCCATCAGTTGGATAGTAAATTTTATTGACTTCCCAGCCGGAGTTTCTGATGAAGTAGTACATCAACACCTGGTTGCATACTTACTCTACCTATTTGGCATGTTGTTCCCATCGGGAAATGGTGAAGTAGTCAACCCAATTTTTATTACACTAGCAGAACATATAACCCTTCCTTTAGACAATCTAGAGATCACCCGGTATATCATCGGTTCGGCGGTGCTATGTCAGACTTACAGGGGGTTATGTGACGCCTCATATAGGAGAAAGAAGGTCAGTAGTGCAGCCCCAGTTCTACGTGTATACTATATTTTCCTCCAGTTGTGGTCTTGGGATCACATACGCGTTGGACGACCGATGATAGAAGATCTAGTGCACTCATATAGTGATCACGACGTCCAGTTTGATTGCGCGACCATGGGTTTCCGGTGGACATATGCCGTATTTCGTTTGGCCCGTGATTTGGCTTCCAAGTGCTATCCTCTTTATCATGAAGATTTCAAGATCATACATCATTCTTCTGTGACATGGAATGCGTGGCATGAAGATTATGTAACGCACGTGGCCGGGGATAGAGGTTTAGCAACTGATTGCTACCGAGACCAGGAGCTTTGGTGGACACGTTGTCACCTTGTGTGCCTGTGTATGGTGGAGCCGCAGAACCCCAAGCGTGTGATGCGGCAACTTGATCTCTACCAGGAGGTCCCTCCCCCGCCTCTCAACTGTGCCGAGTCTACATTTCACGAGTACGTCTCAATCTTAAATCAGTTTAAATTTATACAATGTTTTTTGTCAAATATTATAACAATGGTTATGCGCATTTCAGACAAAGCAATCAAGGGAGAAAGAATCATAATTGGTTGCACACCCAGAAGCTATAGATAGATCAATAGAATTCAAACAAGCTTGCGAACATAGTTCCAGAAAATAGGTAATTTTTTAGATTATTTAAATTCTTATTGGTATGCTTATGACTCTGAACATGGAGGGTGTTTTCCGATAGTACGTGAGATGCTTATATGATATGGTACAATGCGAGCACACGTTTCAAGCTCACCCGCGCTCCAACAGATAGGCCAGCACACCGCATACGTCAAGAGCAACTAGAGGGAGGGATAGAACGTACTACAGCAAACCACCGTGATGATATGGTATGTATATTTTTAGCACTGTATTTATAATTCTACATTTACGAGAATAACATTGGTCGTTATTTTCAGCTAAGCAGGCAACATAGCATAATAGCGGATGTGCGTGAAATAGTTAGAGAGAACCCTCGATCCATGCCGAATACCATTAAGGGTAGGTTGAGATGCATTTTTCAGAATGCTTTACATACCGCTACTAACTGGAGTTGTGACCGAGCGGATGATGTTATGCTAGGACAGTATAACATGCCTGAGTCTTTCTCGTCAGGGCTGAGTGAAGCGAGAGCAAGCCTAGGAAATCCAGCACGCAACACCTCTATGTGTGAGTATGTACGTATTTTCTACACTTAAAAATCTGTTTTAGAAAAACAATTATTTATAATGTTCTTGTGCTGACAGACTAGAACACGCCAAAACGCTACTCTTATGCGTACATCATCAAGGATTACCGTGAAACCCTTTAGGCCTGAATCTTCAAGACAACCGCCACGTGTGAGTCCGATACTTTTAATCCACATCTACTGTAATAATTGAATTCTAACATGTAGACCATTTTTTAGATTGATTTCGGTTCAACGCATAGAGGAATATTCCCGGAAATTGCTAGAGAACTATTTCAGGAAACATTGGTATGCATTTTTATAATCGCACTAACTTATTATTATATTTTACTCATTCTAATACTTATTGTTCCTGTACAGACCACTCCTGACGATGCATGGGGCGATGATGATGTTGGATTTAGTTCCAACATGCCACCTTCTCACCCATCTATAGGTCATAGCAGTTACTACACATATGATCAGCCATACGGCCAACCTCAGTCTTCGTACAACCCTGTGCCATCACAGCCAACATATGATCCAATGATGGATTTCTTATATACCGATGTTGGTACGAGCCAAATTCCTGACAATTAATAAGATACGGAAATCAGAGATCATTTATACCATCACCGCCAAATCTTCGCACAAATTCCAGGCCAACAGACCCATGGAGTTATCCTTCAGATCACATATACGGAGGACGCGCGAGGAAACAACCGAGACAATGAGAGCGATTATTATAACTCCGGCGGTGTAGCCGGTTTCTACTTGAACATTAATGTATCGTTCTATATTTGTGAGAGACATATTACTATTATCTTGTCTTGTTGTTCAAAAAACAATTTCAAAAAAAAAATCACAGATATTTAAGATATAACTAAAATAAAAATACTTAGGTACTTATTTTTCACACACGGTACAACAGAAATTAGGATACATTTAAATGCATAATTACGAATACTTTAATTAAGATACAATGGGAGGCGTGGATTCAGACACTAGGACAAAAGTCTAGTCGTCTTGCGTTCAGCGTGGCCATTTCCCTGTCTTATCACCGCGTTTTTCGGCTGCCCTTGCCTCAACGGCCCTTTCTCTCAGACTCTGCATGTATGCCTCCCTAGCATGTCGTTCCTCCTCCTCCCTGAGGCGTCGTTGTTCCTCTCTGCCTTTGTAGCTCCACTAGCCGACGTCGTTGCTCCTGTTGCGCAGCTCTACGCTCTTCCGCCTCTTTCTCACGACGCTTGTCCTCGTGAAAGTTTTGCCACGCACGGCGACTCCTCTCTTCTATCTCACGAAGCTCCCACTCGGGCTGCTCCGTGTCAATCCAACGATACCAAATAAGAACATAGTAAATATTCCATAAAACAAAAAATATATCATTTTGTTATAGATGAAACATACCGAAGGCCTGTTGTAACTCCAGCGAGATGGATCATACTGATAATAGGGACACATCAAACACTTCATGCCCATTTTATCAGAAAAATCTGTGGACTCCTTCACCTTGCAAAGACTCACGCACCAATACCGAAGATGTTCCACACCAGGAGGCAAACTCGCATCCTTCATATTTCTCGGCCTTTAATCTTGGTCAGAGCAAGGCAAACTCATAGCCACCAAAGAAAATAGCAAACAAAGGAAGAAACGGAGAAGGATGCATCTGTGAAGAGCGTGATACTACTCTTTTTATAAGCCAGCCTTCTCTACTAGCGGGACAAATCTGCATGCGAGTGCGATGCAAAGTTCGGTAATCAATTTGCTGTACCGGTGCTCTTTCGGTGGTCTATTTTCTATAGCTCCCGTCAGTGGTTTAATTTCTGTACGTGTGTAGTCACGTCAATTCGAGTCAGGGTCAGGCGACAGATGATGTCGGGGGGCCAGCACATACTGCCACCGCCTAGGGAGGCATAAACATTCTGCCACCGCCCCCTGCCATAGGTTCGACGCGACATCCCGCCAGCGGAGGGTCCACCTCCTGCCCTGGGCCCCACCACATCCCGCCACGTGCACTGACGGCATGTTCTTCCCGCCACCGCCTATGGCTCGATGATTGGCCCGCCTCGGGCCCTGGCGGGATGTGGCTCGTGTCACTTTCCTAGCCTCCCGCCAGGGCACTTTTGCCTTTTGCAGTGACGGGTGGATGGGCATTTTTGGCTATAGAAAATTGCAGGGGGTTATATTTGTAAAAAAATCGACGGCTCGGCAGCGTGGTTAAGTTGGCATAGCTTCCTGTAAAGTCCCACATGCATAGAAATATATTTTAATTACATGCATCAGAGTAATTCTTCCGAAGTGTTTGTACTAGGCAAGGGTTAGTGGACGCTGATGAGGAGCTCGTCACCTGGCTCCAGGGCAGGCGCGGGGCAAGCGCCACGAGCGTGACATCTGGACTGATATCTCATTGGTCTGTTGGATGCTCTGGCGTCATCAGAATGATGTCGTCTTTGAGGGTGCCACCCCTTCTTCGACCTTGGTCATTCAGAAGTTCTTCACGGAGGCCGAGCTATGGAGAGGTGCTCGGATTTTCCGTGACTGCTTAAGCCAAGTGGACATGTAAAGATGTCATGAGTAGTTATCTAGTGCGTGCGTGCTGTCCCTTTGGGCAGTGTGGGGTTGCGTTCGTGGCGCCTCTGTCACGTCGCGTTGTATAACTTTAGCCTTTTGGCCCTCCTTCTATGAAAACGATACGCTACCAAAACGTATCCGTGAAAAAAAAGCAATTATTAAGGTTGTACCAGCTTAGTACAAAATGAGCAACACTTATTAGTACTAAGCTGTTACAAGCTTAGTATAAAATAAGCAATACTTATCGAAGGAAGTATTTTCTCCGATTCATATTATTTGTCTAAACACTAATTTTTCTTATACTTATTATGGATAAAAAATAAGCAATACTTATTATTTTTTCCGTACAAAATACACATGCATCTAGGCATGTTTTAGTGTACAGATACATTCGAATGTAGATAAAGTTGAGACAAGTAATTAGGATCAGAGGGAGTACAAAATTTGATCCCATTGCTTCTCATATGGACCAGGGAAACAATATTATATTGCATCAGAGTTTGTGGCATCGGAGCAAGAAGGTGATCCGATGCCCGAAAACATTTTTATGGCACCACCTGGGCAGCGTAGGGAATCGGCGATGAATGCCTCAAAACCAAATTTGGCACCGATTAAACCATACGTTGTGGAAGGCCTTAGAGACGGAAGTGGCACTAATGCTTAGTTGCATCGTTCAACAGGAAGTGTTTCATAACTTGCTCATGAATTTTTTCAACGAAGACGCTGCTATTCTTGATCTTATAAGAAGAAAAAATGGCTCAATTTATAAGGGAGGAAATCAGACCTAAAAACCATACAACACCTGGCAAAGTTGGGAGTTAAGGATGTAGGGTTCGCAGTATAGAAAACAAAAAAAATTCTACGATGGGAACATCTATGTACCAAGATCTATCTACTAGATACAAGCAACGGGTGGATATACATCCATAGAATACATACCCTCGAAGACCGAATAGCGTTAACGAGGTTGTACTCGTGGATGATGTAGACGAACGCTTGCCGATCTCAAGATCGTGATGAAGTCCATCTGGTCCAGCCAGTCCAACACGATCAAGTCCAGCACCTCAAAGCAGTGGTGCATCCGTGATCGCACACACGTATGGGTATCCCGACAACCTCCGCCTCGCCCAAATGCAGCGGAAGCAACAAATCCTTCCAGAAAAATCCACCGGGAACATGTATCTCGCTGATCCGAGACCATAGGGGAATTCTAAAGGGGGGAGAGAGATCCTTCGCGAGGAGGTGTGCTTTGAGAGGAGGAGAGGGGGGGCACCCAAGGGGCATGGCGCCCAGCCATGGGGCTGCCCCCACCTCTTCCACATTCATGTGGGTGGAGCTCCCACTCAAAATGAAAAGCCTCCACTCCCATTAAAAAGCCTCCACTCAAAAATCCACTCACATGCATTAAATTTCCACCAAATTTAATGCAAGCTCTCATTTAAATAAAACTCTTTTATTTATTTATTCAGAATTTTGTTAATTACTTTAATTAACAAATATTCACATAAAACCCCTTACAACATTTCAATTTCACATGCAGAACCAGTTTCAGCAATTTCAACCAAATAGCTTTGTGTCTAGTGAAATAAATTCATGCGCTTTCCTTTTATTTTTCGGCATATCATTTGCTCAATGGTGTCGGTATCCCTTAAGTGTGTCACCCTACGGTTCGCGAATAATGCGGACATGATCGAGACCCTCTCTCGATCAATAATCGATGAGGGACCCGAGATCCATATCTTGACTCCCACACATTCAACGATGACTTCGTGATCGTGTGAACCTTTACGCTAGTATCTTAATCCCTTTGTTTCACGATATATTACATGTCCGAGATTCGATCATCGGTATCTCCATACCTAGTTTGATCTCGTTATCGACATGCACTCTTTCGTTCCCGTGATATAACATTCTAGTGATCAAATCACTTGCTTGCAAGCTAATCAATGTGATATCACCGAGGGCCCAGAGCATATCTATCCGTCATCGGGATGAACAAATTCCACTCGATCCATAGGTCTCAACATAACACTTTAGTAGTTCCGCCATCTTTATAATCACCCAGCCACGGTGTGACGTTTGATGTCATCGAGAAACTCTTCCGGTGTTAGTGATTGACATGATCTCATGGTCTAAGGATTAGGATCACTTCATAAGTTGTTATAGCAATATAAACTCAATGACTTTGATCGTAATGCTATACTTTGGATGAATGTTCATCACATCATTACACTAATGTTGTGACCTCGTTATTAACAACATCCAATGTCCATGATCAGGAAACTTTGATCATCATGTTAATCAACGAGCTAGTTTATAAGAGAGGCATAACTAGGAACTTCCTTTTTGTTTATTAAACACACATGTATTAACGTTTCCATATTAATACAATTATAGCATGTAAAATAAACATTTATCATAAATAAGGAATACGATAATAACCACTTTATTATTGCCTCTCGGGCATATTCCTTCGCCTCCCACTTGCACTAGAGACAATAATCTAGTTTGAAAACTTTGTATTGAACACCTATGGATTTCTGGTGTTCCAAATACGTAATCGCAAGTGGTTAACATAATCTACGGATCCGACACTTCGTGTCCGTGTGTATTTGCATGTCTTATGTCTTCACGCATCACTCATTCTCCAATGATATGGCATTATATAAATTTGGTCTTTCGGTGAGACCTTTAGTTCCTTGGGGTTAAAACACGTTGATACTATTGTCATACAATATATCTTTAGTGTTAGCCCGTTGCGAACCACACCTTAGTTTGATAACAAACTACTTGACACAAATTCCCTCCTTTGCTGCTACTATAGCAGTCATATACTTAGCCCTTTTGTTGTAGTATTCGTCATAATGTTTTAACTATGGATTTCATCCAAATCCATCATGGGAACTTTCTTTCCATTTCATTGTGCCACTCATAGTTTAAATTGAGATAAACTTAATTTGTATCTTGTGACAAAACTAGTATCAATGTAACGCTTTACAATGAACTATTTGTAATTGTTTGTCACCTCTACACAAATATATTCTTAGTTCTTCCAAAAGATCATAAGAATATCCTTACTATAGTCAAATGATCATTTTATGATTCATTCTGGTATATGCTCATAACACTTAGAGCATAGGACATATCTGGATGTGTACATATCATGGTATGATTGATCAAGACATTCTCGTGATTTCACTAATCAAGTGTCAAAGCACTTGAATCTTGTTTCACTTATCAAGTGTTGATGCACTTGAATCTTGATTCAATTTCTTTCCATGCGACAAGAACCGTTTCTTGTTGTTTCTATATTGAACTCCTTCAACATCTCATATATGTACGTTTGGCACAACCATATTAGCATCACAGTCTATCCACTATAGACATTCATGCTAAATATTCGGGTTTTGCCTAAGTATTTCATCAAAATGAAATTCTTAACCTTTGTCAATAAAAGATACATCATTTCTAATCAACAAGATGTCCTCCACATAATGTATTAGAAATATGTCTCAGCGCTCCCACTTAATTTCTTGCAAATGCAAGCATCTTCATCGTCTCCTGATGAAAACTCTTTTTCATCACGGTGAAGATTCCAACTCCGCGATGCTTACTTCAACAATTGAAGTTTGCATGCCCCTTTTTAGCATCCTTTGAAATAACAAAAACCCTTTGGACCGTGTCATGTACACGTCCTAGGTAACCATTCTATTAGAAGAACTTTGTTTTGTTTATTCATCTACCATATACCAAATTATATGTAGTGGTTGCTACTTTAATCCGTCCAAACTAAATATCGCTATGAAAGATCAAATATTGTCATAGTCAACTCCTTGAACATTGTCATAAAATACTTTACGACATGTCGACTATTTCATAGATTTGAAACATCCATGTCTGTTTATTTATAGATCCAAATACGACCGATAGGTTTTTACATCTTTCCGGAGGGTCTTCCAAGTTCAAAACTTGATTTATCGTGTATGGACGTATCACGGATTTTATGGCTTCAAGCTATTTGACAGAGTTAGGGCCCATCATTGCTTCTTTGTATGTATTCGGTTCATCATTGTCAAACAATAATGATTTACTCTCAAATCTTAGCATTTGATTGTTTAACCGACCTACTTGGTTCAATAGGAACTTAGATCTCCGTGACCACAACCTTTGAGGCACATAAGCTATGAGCATTATGGCAGCCTCTAGAACGATTTCCGGCGCTGCGCAACTCAGCACATTTAGCTAAGGTTCGTTAACCTTATCAAAGTTCTATTGTCCTCCCACTTAACTTTTGCGAAAAATTCCTTTTTCAAGAAACTTCACATTTCAAGCGACAAACCCTTTTGTCCTCGGTGTTATGGATGAATAACCAATTGTTATTCGAAATAACCTACAAAGACATGCTCATCCGACTTAGGTTGTAAACATCTTAATTATGTTTAGCATACCAAAATTTAAGAAATGACAACTTGGATTTTACCCCAAACCATAACTCCCATGGTGTCATTTCAACGGATCAAGATGGAGCTCTTTTCAGTGTAAAAGCGGTAGTCTCTAAAGCTTTAATCTTTTAAAACATAATGACAGTTTTATAAATAACACCTTTGATCCAACCATGTCAAACAAGGTTTTCTTACAAATCTCAAACACTCCATATTCCTATGGTGTTTCGGGAGATGTAAATCTAGGTGTTTTGCTAAACTTGCAACTCGAATAAATCCCTTTATGATAAAATCATAATTCATTTATTTTTCTTGTTACACTTGTAACTCAAATAAATCCCTTATGATAAAATCATAAACCATTTATTTTCTTGTTACAATGATTTTCACTTCATCTTGAAAGTCTTTGAAACGTTTTTCAAATATTTCATACTTCTTTCTCATTAAGTGAACATTCACTCAAATTTCCGGAGAAAGCATATGAAGTTGAAATCCATCGCTTACGACTATACTTAATGGACTATATACATCGATATGTATAAATTCCAATAATTTAGTCGTTCGTTCTTCTTTGGCCTTTGAACGAAGTTTTTAATTATCCCGAGGAAAGTCTCACAAGCGTCACTTGATCAAATCAAAGACTCCAAAAATCCATGAATATGGAGATTCTTCATGTTTTCTTTTCAATATAATTTAAATGGCGATGTCACTTCGTAAGTGATCTTTCAATCATTTGTCTTGCGACATTTTAGCATTAGGTTTTATGGATGTGATTTCTCCAACTAGATTTGTAAATCATCCATCTTATATGGAATACGGTAATTATTTGAACAACATTTGTTCTCATAATACCTGATTCAAATAACAATTATTGAAACAAATCTTGAAGTCAAGCTTTGATGTCAACGAGAAATACAAACAACGGTTTGTTTGTTTTCGATGAACATCATCACATATTCTCTTGCTAGTTACTTAGGCCATTGTGGTTCATGAATTGCGCCCGTATGAAATTTCATACCAACCAATTCGGTATCCAATACCCAAGAACCACATTGTTTAACAAGCAAAGAATACAACCATAACCTGTATATCATCTATATACCTAAATTGGATATTTCCAATCTTTTCTTTTCTGCCAAATATATTTTATAGATTCTCTTTCAGCATTTCCTTTTCCTTTTTAAAAGAATCTATCAACATCAAAAGTGGCGCCATATACGTGACACATAGTCCAAAGCGTGTATATTCAAATACATTTGGACTTGCACTTTGAAGTAGATCACCATCATCAAAATGATCGATATTCTTTTAAAATCCATTCTTTAGTAATCTTTTAGTGTATTAAACACTTTACATACATCTTCTATTCATCCTTATTATGACGACTTTCATGATCAAGCTAATGTAGCTTATAAGGAGAATCGTGAGTATAATGTTGCTTTCCAAAACCCTTTTGGATGATTAGGATGTCTAGCATCTCCAACCTTTGTAAATTCTCATCCAATATGAGAACATATATTATACTCTATCATATTGCAACCAAAACATTGTTTCAGATATCGTTATATCTGCCACACATGATGGTTTCTGAAACAATTCTTTCAGCTCCTAGATAAACTTGATATTAAAACAATCAAGAATCATGGAGGCAAACATGATACTTAAGATACTAACACTGGAATTGTTACTCTCGATTTAATACCAATTATTAAATCTCACGGAGTAAACAGAATTTTGCTAAAATTTTGCAATAGGACTTTAAACTTTAGATTGACACTCAACACAATACGATACTAGTTCGTAAAGTATATATCCAGAATTCTATAGTTCTATTATCTCAATTACAACTATGCATATGGTGGTGAACGAATGCCAATGACTACAATAAATTATGCAAATTCACTTTGATTTAATTTATGATAAATTGAGTTCTACTAATCCAAATTAGAAATGAACTCCCACTCAAAAACGACATCCCTCGTGCCTTTTTGGTTATTACATG
Organism: Avena longiglumis; assembly: GCA_030063025.1. Taxonomy (NCBI): domain Eukaryota; kingdom Viridiplantae; phylum Streptophyta; class Magnoliopsida; order Poales; family Poaceae; genus Avena; species Avena longiglumis. The sequence continues at coordinate 94,462,638 of CP125976.1, forward strand.
AACCAAATCCACTACACCAAGTCCGATCATCACGTGAGTCGGCGTAGCTTCAAAGGCGAGCATCCATATGGTCATCATATCAAAACATATGACTCATGCTTAACCTTTTGGTCCGTGTTCTGAGGCCATGTCTGTACATGCTAGGCTCGCCAAGTAAGAACCTTAGTATTCAAGTGTAATCAGACACCCGAGATATGCTCGTGGATTCAAGTACACCCGATCATCACGTGATGCCTTGAAGCGACGAAACATTGTCGGTGCATACTTAAGGAAGAACACATTTTTATCTTGATATCTAAATGAGGGATCATCTTATTATGCTAATAAAACACCAAACAAGCAATATAAGATGCAATCAAACATCACATGTTTATTTAGTGAAATGATATGGTTCCCGCATATGATCTCTATCATGTGCACCGTGGTATGATCACTATCATATCTTTATGTGTAAATCCAAGGTCTATGGAGTTTACACGTTATGTGTGTTGTAAGAGTATCATCTCATACTTCTACTTACAAGATCACCATATCATAACACTAGCCCAGCAACAATCTAAACTAGAAGCCTCTAATTTATCCATTGCAAATTTTACGTGGCTTAGGGCTTTCGAAGATAGAACCGTCCTTACCTACGAACATGAACCACAACGAGGATAACCAAATTGTTCACAACTTGTTGCAAATTAGATATTGATTATAGTAGGAGAGACAGACACCCGCTAGCCACTTATGCAAACTAGTTGCATGTCAAGCGTGGAACGGGTCTCATGTGCGAGGACATGTAAAGTTTGTACGAGCCGCTTCATCCCACTATGTCACCAATATCCAAAGTGTAGGGGTTCGTAGCATGGAAAACAAAAAATTTCTATCGCATACAAACAAATAAGCCAAGATCTATCTACTAGATTGTAGCAACGAGTCGATGGAATAACTTACCCTCGAAGATTCCAAAGCGGTTAACGAGAGCAGATTCTCGTGGGTGATGTAGTCGTACTCTTTTCCGATCTCAAGATCGCAGACGATCCTTCCGGCCATGCTTCGGCAGCGCCCCAGCCGGGTCACACGTTCGGTATTCGACGAAGACCTTCCTCTCCCTGTTCCAAGAAAATGGAGGTTGTAGTACTCTCTCGCGATTCCAAGAAGACAACAAGGGTACCCAAGTAGAGGGGAGATCTCGCAGGGCTTCGCCTTAAGCCGGAGCGAGTATGGAGAGTATGAGAGAGGCTTTAGTGGTCTAGGGATTAGACACACCAATTAGAAGGCTCTAAACCGAAGGCTAGGGCAATTAGATGCTCTAAACCAAAACGGCTCTAAACCGGAGACTTTGGCTAGGGTTTAGATTAGAGGATAGGAACTTGTGTGTCTAGAGGAGGCCCCGCCTCCTTTTATAGGTGGGAGGGCGGCCAAGGGAGGAGTCCCTCCCAAGTCGGCCTTGGGTGGCACGCGGCTTGGAGAGGAGGACTCTCCCAAGTCGGTTTCAACCTCCTCTTGCTTGTTTCCCTCACTGCTTTTAGCCGCTTGACTTTCAAACCGCCATTTGACTTTTCAGTTTTAGGATTCAATTTAATCCTTTATTTGGAACAGCGAGAACACTTAGTACATGATGCAATCATTCCAATATGTAATGACACATTCATGTACCCTTCCCCCGAGTCTTGGGACATTCCGAACCTTCTAGAACATTCGATGAAAACATCGAATCATTCCAACTCCAAACGAGACTTTCCTTATATGAATCTTATTCTTGGACCATTCCGGATCACCTCGTGATATCCCGGATCCCATCCGAGACTCCTAACAACATTCGGTCTCTTTCATAATACCATAACTACTCAAACAACGTCGAATCCTTAAGTGTGTCTCCCTATGGTTCGTGAATTATGCGACATGATCGAGACACTTCTCCTAACAATAACCAATAGAGGAATCTGGAAATTCATATGGCTACATATTTCTACGATTATTTTGCGATCAAATGAACCACTTACATACGATACCAATTTCCCTTTGTCTCACGATAGTTTACTTATCCGAGGTTATGATCGTCGGTATCTCTGCATACCTAGTTCAACCTCGTTACCGATAAGTACTCTTTTCTCGTTCCCGTGATATGTGATCCCTTGTGAGCCAGTCACATGGTTGCAAGCTAATTGGATGACATTTCACCGAGAGGGCCCAGAGTATATCTATCCGTCATATGGATGGACAAATCCCACTCTTGATCCATGTGTTTCAACCAATACTTTCTAAACACTCAATTCCACCTTTATAGCCACCCCGTTACGGTGTGGTGTTTGATGACATCAAAGTATCCATCCGGTAAAGGTGATATGCATGATCTCATGGTCGAAGGAATTAGGTTACTATGTATCAGAAAGCATATAGCAATTGAACTAATGAAATGACTTGATCTTTATGCTACGCTTATCTATAGGAGTATGTCCATCACATCATTCTCCTAATGATATGATCCTGTTGTTAATAACATCTCTATGTTCATGATCAGGAAACCATGATCATATATTAACCAACAAGCTACTTTAACAAGAGGCTTTACTAGGGACTCTTATTTTAGTTTACAAATCACACAAGTATTAATGTTTCCGGTTAATACAATTATAGCATGGTATGTAAACATTTATCATAAGTATGAAGATATGATAATAACCTACTTTATTATTGCCTCTTGGGCATATCTCCAACAGTCTCCCACTTGCACTAGAGTCAATAATCTAGTTTCAAACCTTTGTGTTTTCAACACCTATGGCTTTCCGGTGTTGTATGTACACGATTGCTAGTGGTCAACTGATCTCCGGATCTGACACTTCCAGGTCCGTGTGTAATTGCATGTCTTTGCGTCTCTACGCATCACTCATTCTCTAATGAGATGGATTCGTATAAATTTGGTCCTTTTGGTGTGACCTATAGTTCTTTGGGGTTAAAACATGTTGATAATATTGTCGTACAATATATCTTCATAGTATTATCCCGCTGTGAACTACACCTAGTTTGATAACAAACTACTTGACACAAATGCCCTCTTTACCTGCTATTATAGCAGTCATATACTTAGCCTTTTGTTGTAGTATCTGTCACAATGTCTTCACTTTGGAACTCATCCAAATCCACTATGGAACTTTCTTTCCATTATATTGTGCCACCCTTAGTTTAGATTGAGATAAACTTAATTTGTACTTTGCGACAAAACTAGTATCAATGTAGTACTTTTTACAATGAACTAACCATCTATTTGTCACTTCTACAAATAATATTCTCTTAGTTCTTCCAAAATATCATAAGAATATCCTTACTATTGTCCAATGATCATCTTATGAATTATTCTGGTATATGCTCATAACATTTAGAGCATAGGACATATCTGGATTTGTACATATCACAGTATGATTGATATAAATATTCTTTGTGATTTCATACATCAAGTATCAATCTATACTTGAATCTTTGTTTCACTTACCCTGTGTCAATACACTTGAATATATCATCAATATTGAACTCATTCAATCCTTTCTCATGCATAAGAACCTTTCTTGTAGTTTCTATATTGAACTCATTCAATATCTCATCTATGTACTTCAGCACAACCATATCAAGGCCTATTGATGCCAATTATTTGGTTTTGCCTAAGTTTTCATCGAGATGAAATTCTTATCTTGTGTTAATAAAAGATACATCACTTCCAATCAACAATATGTCTCCTACATAATGTATTAGAAATATGTCTTAGCCCCACTTAATTTCTTGCAAATGCAAGCATCTTCATTGTCTCATGAATTTAAACTCTTTAACAATTTCATCATTGTGAAGATTCCAACTCCGCATGCTCACTTCAACCATTGAAGTTTGCATATGCTTTTAGCATCCTCTGAATTTACAAACCCTGGACCGTGTTATGCACATGTCCGAGGTAACAATTCTATTAGAAGAACTTGTTTTGTTTATTCAACTATCATATAACAAAATTATATGTAGTGGTTGCTACATTAATCCGTCTAGACTAAATATCACTATGAAAGATCAAATCTTGTCATAGTAAACCTTTGAACATTTTGCGAACTCCTTCCCAACATGTCGACTATTTCATAGATGTGAAACATCCATGTCTATTTCTTTATAGATCCAAACACAACTGTAAGGTCTTACACCTTTCTCGAGGGTCCTTCAAGTTCAAAACTTGATTTCTCGTGTATGGAACTATCACGGATTTTATGGCTTCAAGCCATTTGACGGAGTCAGGGCTCATCATCGCTTCTTTGCATGTAGTCGGATCATTATTGTCAAATAATGATTTAACTCTCAAATCTTGGTATTCGATTGTTTATCTGAGCTACTTGTTTCAATAGGAACTTAGATCTCCGCGACCACAACCTTTGAGGTACGTGAGCCATGAGCATTGTTGCTAACTCCGGAACACTTTTCGGCGCTGCGCAACTTTGCACATATAACTAAGGTCCTTTTAACCTTATCAAAGTTCTATTGTCCTCCCACTTAACTTTTCACGAAAAATTCCTTCCCAAAGAAACTTGACGTTCTAAGCGACAAACACTTTTGTCTCTGGTGTTTATGGAGGAATACTTAACAGTTATTCGAAATATGATACAAAGACAGGTTCATCCGACTTTGGTTGCAAACATCTTTCTTATGCATAGCATACCAATGTTTAGGAAAGGACTACTTGGGTTTAATCCCAAACCATAACTTTATATGGTGTCATTTCAGCGGATTATGATGGAGCTCTTTTCAGTGGAAAACGGTAATCTCTAAAGCTTTTAATCTTTAAAATACAATGGCAGTTTTATGAATTACACCTTTGATCTTACCATGTAAAACAAGGTTTAATTACATATCTCGAACGCTCCATATTCTTATGGTGTTTCGGGAAAATGCAACCCATAATGATTCCTTAAATCTTAGGTATTATGCTAAACTTGTAACTCAAATATCTTCCTTTATGATCTTATCATAAACTATTTATATTCTTGTTACAATGATTTTGCACTTCATCTTGAAAGTCTTTGAACTTTTCAAATATTTCATACTTCATCCTTTTTAAGTAAATATTCATATATTCACTCAAATTTTCGGAGAAAGCATATGAAGTTGAAATCCATCGCTCTTGACTACACATAATGGATTTCATACAACAATATGTACAAGTTCCAATAAGCTATTCATTCGTTCCCTTTTGGCCTATGAACGAAGTTTTAATTATCTCTAGGAAAGTTTCACAAGCGTCATTTGATCAAAATCAAAAGACTCTAAAATTCCATCCACATGGAGTTTCTTCATGTTTTATTTCCAATATAATTTAAACGGCGATGTTACTTCCTAAGTGATCTTTCAATCAATTTGTCTTTCGACATTTTTATCAGTAGTTTTATGGATGTGATTTCTCCAACGAGATTTGTGAATCATCCATCTTTTATGGATTACGGAAATTATTTGAACAACCCTTTTGTTCTCATAATACCTGATAAAACAAATCCTGAAGGCAAGCTTTGATGTTTAACGAGCAACACAATAACCCTTTATTTGTTCTCGATAAACATCATCACATATTCTTTTGCTAGTTACTTAGGCCATTGTAGTTCATGAATTGTGTTGTTTCGTATGACGATTCATACCAACAAATTCAGTATCAAATACTTAGGAACCACATTGTTTAATAAGCAAAGAATATAGCCATAACATGTATATCATCTATATACTTAAACTGAACAATTCTAGTCTTTTCTTTTCTGCCATATATTTATGAGTTTTTTTTCAATATTTCCTTTTTCTGTTTGAAAGAATCTATCAACATCAATAGTGGAGTCATACACATGACATATAGTCCAAAGCGTGTATAGTTAAATACCAATGTCTTTGGACTTGCACTTTGAAGTAGATTACCATCATCAAATGTTTGGTGTTCTTTCAAATTCCTTTCTTTAGTAATCTCTTGGTGTAGTAAACATTTTACCTACATCAAATATTCACCCTTATCATGGAATTATCCATGATCAAGCTACTTTTAGCTTGTAACGGTGAATCGTGAGTATAATGTTGCTCTCCCAAAAACTTTTGGAGGTTTAGGACAACTAGTGTCTCCAACCTTTTGCAAATTCTCATCAAATATGAGAACATGACTTTAGCCATATTATACTCTATCATGTTGCAACCAAAACTTCGCTTTGAGATATCACAATATCTTCCACAAATCATGGTTTCAAACAACTCTATCAGATCCTAGACAACCTTGATATTAAGAGAAGCCTTTTAATAGCAAGAATCATTGAGACAAACATGATACTTACATACTAACACTTGGAATTGTTACTCTTGATTTAATACTAATTATTAAACTTCATGGAGTAACCGAACTTCTTGAAAGTTTGCAATAGGACTTTTAAACTTTAGATTAACACTTCAAAACAATACGATACCAGTTAAGAAAGTAACTAATCGAATTCTATAGTTCTATCATCTCAATTATAACTAAGCGCAAGGTGGTAAACGGATGCCAATGACTACAACAACTATGCAAATTCACTTTGATTTAGTTTATGATAAATTGAGTTCTAATTAATAATTAAATTAATCTAGGTGAACTCCCACCAAAACAATATCCTCACATTGTTTTAGTGATCACACCTAACCAAATCCACCACATCAAAACCGATCATCACGAGAGTTGATATAGCTTCAATGGCGAACAATCAACATGTTCATCATATCTACTATATGACTCATGCTCTACCTTTCGGTAATCCGTGTTCCCGAGGCCATGTTCAGACATGCTAGGCTCGTCAAGATCAAACCTTAGTTTCCGCATGAGCAAATCTGGCTTGCTCACGTTGTATACACTTGTAGAATCTAACACACCGATCATCACGTGGTGCTTCAAACAACAAGCTTTAGCAACGGTGCTAACTAAGGGTGAACACTTTATGACTTGAAATTCATGTGCATGAGGGATCATCTTATAATTCTACCGTCGTCTACTAAGCAATACAAGATGCATAAAGGATTAACATCACATGCAATTCATAATATGTGATGTGATATGGCCTTTCTTCTTTGTGCTTCCGATCTCCATCTTCTAGCACGAACATGATCTCCATCATCACCGACATTGCATCAAAGTCAATGACGCTGCTCCATGGTTGTCGTCCACCAGCTTCAACTATTACAACTACTTTGAATAGACACGCGGGTCTTAATAGAATTTAAAGACAACCATATGGCTCCTTCCGGTTGCCAACTTACAATAAGGAACATTGCATACATCATATATAATCACAATCATGGCCATATCACATCACAAGACACCCCCAAAACAAAGTTAGACGCCTCTAATTTTCTTTGCATGTTTTACGTGGTTTGGGGCTTTCAATAAGTGTCGTTCTAACTTACGAACAAGAACCACAACATTGATACTAGTATTGTTAATCACCCGTTGTAAATTGGATCTTAACTATGCTAGGAGAAACAGGCACCCGCAAAGCCACTTATGCAATACAAGTTGCATGTCAAGCGTGGACCAAGTCTCATGAACGATGACATGTAAGGTTAGCCCGGGCCGCTTCATCCCAACATACCGCAAGATGCAAAGTACACAAGAAGCAATCGACAATAAAAGCATCAATGCCCACAATGACCATTGTGTTCTACTCAGGCAACATCTACATATAGACACGGCTCGATACCACCGTAGGGGTTCGTAGCATGGAAAACAAAAATTTCTATCGTACAAACAAACAAGCCAAGATCTATCTACTAGATTGTAGAAACGAGTCGATGGAATAACTTACCTCGAAGATTCCAAAGTGTTTAACGAGAGCGGATTCTCGTGGGTGATGTAGTCGATTTCTTCCGATCTCAAGATCGCGTGAGACGATCCTTCCGGCAAGGCTCCTAAGTAGGCTCCCGCAATGGGTCACACTTCGGATTTGAAAGACCTTCCTCTCCCTTGTTCCAAAGAAAATGGAGGTTGTAGTACTCTCCTCGATTCCTAAAGACAACCTGTGGTACCTAAGTAGAGGGAGATCTCAGGCTTCGCCTTAGCCGAGCGAGTATGGAGAGTATGAGAGAGGCTTTAGTGGTCTAGGGATTAGACACACCAATTAGAAGGCTCTAAACCGAAGGCTAGGGAAATTAGAAGCTCTAAACCAAAACGGCTCTAAACCGGAGACTTTGGCTAGGGTTTAGATTAGAGGATAGGAACTTGTGTGTCTAGAGGAGGAGGCCCTGCCCCTCCTTTTATAGGTGTGTTATCGCCATATTTTGGCCAAAGGAGGAGGTGGGCCGTAATCAAGATGGGCTTGGAAGATACATATATGCAACGTGTTGCTGAATCGGCCTTGTGCGTGGATTTGGGCTAAATTGCCCGTGTATCTTATATTGTAGTAGGTTCCGTTTCGATTTAGGTAAGAGATAGAGTTGTAGAGTTATTCCAAACATAGAAAGTCTCCGGACTATAAATATGTACCTAAGGTTATTGAGAAAGAGGACAATCACGTTCACAACAAACACAATCTCGGCGTATCGCCACCCCTTGTTTCTAGGGTTTCTTTCGGGTAAGTGTCATGCTGCCTAGATCGCATCTTGTGATCTAGGCAGTATCTACTTATGCGTTATTTGGTTTTACTCGTACTGAAGCGTTGTTGATGGCGAGTAATACTTTTATCATAGATTTGTTGAGGCTAGCATCGGTACTTTTCGCTATGATTGTTTGGTTATGCTACCTCTAGTTATCTCGCTACCTTTGCATCTTTTCCCGGGTGTAAGGGTAGCATCTTGCTTGATCTTTATTTAGTTGATTCGATCTGTTATAGTTATGCCTTGTTTTCCAAGGTTTAGTTTGATATCCACGTAGTCAGGCCTTGCAAACGAGTTGAATGATCCAGTAGTACGTAAGGATATGGTTTGCTAGTTCGAGAGGAGTTGTTCCGGTAATTGATGTTACGTTGATTGTTAGGCCTCCTCTAGGGTTAGTCTTCTATCATCTTTTGTATCTACCAGGCTCAATCACGTGTAGGACGTTCCAATTACGTGGTGAAAACGTTAACTATCGTAGATCGATTTAATTTGTAATGATGAAGCAAAACCCCATGTTATCGTAGATCTAATGCAGAACCATGGGATAATCGGCTCTAGGAGCCGATTCACAGGGAAACCTGGGAGCCGGTTACGGCTCGAATTTTATGTATACTTGTTTACCATGCAGGAAACTGATCGAAGCAATCCATCACCTTCCTGACCAGGTATAGGTCAGGTGGCACGCCTGAACCAAGCCGGGGCGTGTGCGGAGTTTTGCGGGCCGTTGCGAGGGACCAGGCCCACCAAGATTCTGGAGCCTCCGGCTCTTCGTGTTGCTGTCGCTGCTCGGTGGGTTTTGACAGCAACACATTCGCACGCCGGTGGGACATTCAACAACATCTGCATTAACATCCGACGCCGAGATGGGGGATGCACCCGATCCGCATTTGACGAGCTGCTCGAGAGCACAAGAAGTATGATGACATCAAAGCTCTTTGAAGCCGATCTCATCGGCTCTTTTGAGAGGACCCGTAAGCATGGCATCGGTGGAAAGGGTTCTCACCGAAGGTGCTCTTGATGAGGTGGATCTGTCTGTTCCTTCCGAAGAGCGCACCAGAGCTCTGCGACAGGAAGTCAACTACATGGTGGCTCATTCTCTTCACCGCCATTCCGAGAGCCTGGTGAACGCTTTCGAGCGGATCGCAGTTCGCGTAGTTCGTGAGATCATGAAACATCGGTACTCTCCGTCGGGGCCTACTGGGACTCACGGGGAGAAAGACCGCTCGTGCCAGGCCACGCTGCCATTCGCACTTGCAGCTCCGAGCCACCGTGGGCAGCGGCGTCGTCGTTTACAAGGTCGGAGGCGACCAGCGATTGCCGGTTCTGTTTGAGCCACCTAAAGAAATCCCACATGGATATGTGTGCACCTACGTGCGGATCGCAATAACGACACGCGCCAACCAGATTGCGACGCGGATTTCTGCGCAGGAGTTCTGGAGCAGGGTTTCAGGCGGCGTTTCGAGCAGCGATATGCAGGATGGACGCCGACAAACAGGCGTGGCTAGCCAAGTATGCCACCGAACGAGTCATGAGAATCTAGCCCTCGGCTCAAACAGTGGAGCAAATCCGTACCATCTTGAGAGACCAGTTAAACCGTGCCAAAGAGAAGGACAATCGGCTATTCCAAGCCGTACCCCAACGAGTTTGATCTGATTCCGCTGCCGCCCAAGTATCGGCTCCCTGAGTTCTCAAGGTTTAGCGGTTCAGAAGGATCGAGCTCGATCGAGCACGTGAGCTGATACCTGGTGCAGTTAGGCATGATTTCAGCATCGGATCAGTTGCGCGTAAGGTTCTTTGCGCAATCTCTGACAGGACCAGATTTTGGGTGGTACACCTCGCTGCCACCTGATTCGATCCAGACCTGGAAGCAACTGGAAGAGCGATTCCACATTCAAGATATCATTGAGGCTACCGAGGCTGGCATTGCGGACTGCACAAAGTGCGGCAATCAGGAGCCGAGTACATCCGGTAACCGGACTGTCAGAACCGATGTTACTCGGCTCGTTTAATCGAAAAGAAGCGATCGGTGGCGGTGTTGGGTCTCGGCACCCATCAAGGATCTGCTTTCCAAGTAGAGTACAACTCATTGGCGCACATGGCCAGAACGACGATGTATGAACAGCGCCACCGAGTTGTACCAAGACAAGTTCAAGCGTCCGATAGGCCTGGTCGATCTGAAGAGGATCCTACACAAGACCAGGAGGTGGCCGTGGCTGAATGGGCTCGGGGGGCAGATCCTGTGTCCTGCAAATGGGTAAAGCAGCAGGGGCCTGCAAAAGGGTTCGACTTCGACGTGAGCAAAGCTGAGCAGATATTCGATTTACTGCTGAAGGAGAAGCAGCTGAAGTTGCCCGAAGGCCACAAAATCCCTACGGCTCAAGAGACGAACGGAAGACCATACTGCAAGTGGCATCATTCGTTCACCCACACCACCAATGACTGCAAAGAGCTACGTCGCCAGATCCAAACGGCGATAGAGCAGGGCCGTCTGATCCTGGGGCAATTCGCCATGAAATTAGACACCAACCCGTTTCCCGGCGTCAACATGGTAGAGCACAGCCACTCCACGAGGCGCCAGTTGGATTTCTCGTTCGATGTCAACATGGCAGGGCCTGTGTACAACCATGGCACATATAAGGAGGAGGGCGGTCGCTCTTGGACCAAAGAAAGAGAGGAGGCCGGTCCATGTGACCGCCCCGATGACGATGATGCGGTATTTAACGAGCAACAGGTCAAGCGTGATGTCGAAGCCACACTCCGCATCTCCTTAACAAGTATGGGCATCAAGATGATCGACGTCGCCCGTAGCGATAGAGACAATGAAGGATATGAGCACCTCTCTAGGGGGCGTCAAAGAAAAGGGAGGCGTAGACAAGCATTGGGATTGTCCTTTCTTCAAGTATTGCTTTGGGATGCGGGAATGAGCCGATTGCCTACAATCGATAACTGTCCGAATGTGGACAGCGGGAGGACACGGGCGGTTCGGTGTTCAAGCGTCTAGGGCCTCTCCCATCTCAGAGCCGATACAGGGAGTCCGCTCGAGCAAAAGATCTCGAGGAGCCAATGGGTGACAAAGAAGAAGACAGATATCACCGTCCAAGGTGGTGTCCCGACGGACTGAGACACACCCAAAAGCGTAGAGTGCAGCGGCTGCGTAACTTGGAGGAAGCAAGCGCGATTCCACGCTTTAAAGAAAGCACGCCCGATCGGCGTTAAAATTCAGACCTTGAGACTAAGATCGCCGAAAAGGAAAGAGTGGCGCCCCAAACCGGTAAAAGCCGATCCAAAGACATCGGCTGGCACAAACATGGTGTTCATACTTCCGTCAGAGTTCTGCGCGCCAAGAACCAACGAGCTACCAAAGTACGCATCGATCGCGCCCACGGCCGGTTATCTTCGAGAAGCCACGTGAGAAGGGCTACAAACATCGAAAGCCACACCTCACGAGGTTACATCAATGGGCAGCCTGTCGGCAAGATGTTGGTGGACACGGGCGGCGATCAATATAATGCCATACTCCATGCTACGGCATTTGGGACGCTCCAGCAGATCGATCAAAACCAACGTCACGTTAAGCGACTTCAACGGCCAAACTTCGAAACGCGTCTTGAACGTGGATCGACGTGGGCAGAAAAACCATCCCTACGTCATTCTTCGTTGTGGACAGCAAAAGCACCTACACTGTCTTGCTAGGGAGAGATTGGATTCATGCTAACTGCTGCATTCCATCCACGATGCACCGGTGCCTAATACAGTGGGATGGAGATGAGGTGGAGGTCATTCATGCAGATGATTCTATCGAGATCTCCATAGCTGGCATGAACATCTGGGAAGCAGAAGACCAAGAGCCGATCTCTGGAATCAGTCTAGACGGCTGTGAGCGCATTGAAGCTACAAAAAACGGGGTGAGGCTAGTCTTATCCACGGCGACAGAGTAGCAAAGTCCACGATCGATGCATGGTACGGCCGATCCTCGATCGGCCACAAAAATAAAAAGCGACAATCTTACGACAAGCGGATCATGTAGTCGAGGTGGAGATTCCTGCCATTGTAAAACACAAATAAGGTGTAAACCGTCCTTGACTAATGAAATCAGGGGCGATTCTGCAATCGCCCAAATTATTTTTGTTATCCTCACCTACCGCTTGCCCGTGTTTAGCATCGATTTAACAGTGACGGAAAGCTAGGGTATGGGTTTACATCCGCGATGAACTAGAGAAATCGACATCGGTCCGGGATAAGCCACGACCAACATTTATCGCCAGAAGTTAGATCCAAGTGCGGGGTCCGATGATAGCTCGCTGAAAGAATATCGAGGCCGCTTTGGGACTATAGAGATGCCAGGTTAGACAGAGCATCATTGAGCATCGGCTCCGCTTAAAAAGGATTTCGCCATTCCAAAGCAAACGACACGATGAAGGCCGAAATTTTGGAGGAAGTCAAGAAAGAGGTCGAGAAAATGTTGACGACCAAGTTAATCAGGCCATGCGGTATGCCGAGTGGATTTCTAGTATCGCACTGTAGAGAATAAGGATGATACCGGCGTGTTGCCATAGATTTTCGGGATCTCAACAGAGCTACTCAAAGGATGAGTATCCGATGCGGTAGCGAGACGTTAATCAACGCAGCTGATCATAAGATCTTGAGCTTCATGGATGGCAATGCGGTTACAACCAATTTTTATGGCTCCGTAAGACATACACAAGACCGCGTTGAGTCCTGTGTTCGGTGGGGTTGTTTGAATATGTAGTGATGACATTTGGATCAAGAATGCGTACACCACGTACCAAAGAGCCATGAATTACATTTTCCATGACCTGATCGGCAAGCTGGTGGAAATTTACATCGATGACGTGGTGGTCAAGTCTGCTTCAGTACGAGGACACTTGGACGATCTGCAACGCGTCCTGGACCGAACAAGAAAATTTGGGCTACGGATGAATCCAAAGAAGTGCGCCTTCGGGGTGACGGCCGGTCAGTTCTTGGGTTTCTTGGTCCATGAACGCGGAATTAAGATCGGCATGAAAAGTCAGGAGGCAGTGCGAACAATGAAGCCACCTACCACGAAGAAAGAACTGCAGTCTCTCATCGGCAAGATCAACTTCGTCAGAAGATTCATCTCCAATCTGTCAGGAAAAATAGAGCCGTTCATGGGACTGGTGAAAATTAAATCTGACGAGGAATTCCGCTGGGGGGCAGAGCAACAGCGAGCCTTCGACGAGATCAAAGAATATCTGACGAAGCCGCCAGTGTTGGTTCCGCCCCAGCCGGATAGGCCATTCTACATTTACTTGTCAGTAGCTGACACGTCCATCGCCTCAGTGGTGGTGCAAGTGTATGATGGGCTAGAGCGAGTTGTATTTTACATCAGCAGAAGGATGCTGGATGCAGAAACAAGGTATCCTGAGATCGACAAGTTGTGCCTCTGCCTGTTTTTCACCTGCACCAAGCTGCGCCACATTTTGCTATCAACAGAGATTGTCATCATATGCAAATCAGATGTAATAAAGCACATGCTGTCAGCTCCTATGTTGAAAGGCCGACTGGGCAAATGGATGTTTGCATTATCGGAGTTTGACATCCGGTATCAACCCACGAAAGCGGTTAAGGGTCAGGCATTGGCCGACCTTATCGCTGAAAGGATCAACACTAATATAGCAGCACTGTCTATACGAGCGTGGGCTATGTTTTTCGATGGATCGGTTTGTGACGATGGGTGCGGCATCGGCATGCTACTCGTGTCGCCCCGGGGGGCAACATTTTCCTTCTCCATCAGGTTATCTGCCCCTCGCACCAACAACGTCGCTGAGTATGAGGCGTCGCAGGAATGGAGCTGCTCATCGGCTGGAGCGGCATGGAAATTTTTGGAGACTCCAAGTTGGTGATTTCCCAACTCACGGAGGAATACAAGTGTGAGAGCGAGTCGCTCTTTCCATTATGGCTGCAATGCCGCGAGCTGATGGCACAGTTCCGGTACATAAACTTCACCTGGATCCCGCGATCGCAGAATGCCGAGGCGAATGATCTTGCACAAATGGCTTCAGGCTACAAGGACGTGCAGGGAGCCGATGTTCGTGCATTCACAAGCAGACGATCGAGAGCCGATATCTTCAATTACTTGAAGGATTCGGCTCGGGGGGCACCTAAACGGATAAGGTACAAGGCCATGAAGTATGTGCTTATCGGGACGACATGTTTCTGAGGACTCTAGAGGGTTATTGCTCAAATGTCTGGGACAAAAGGCCAATCGGCTCCTACGAGGTACATGAAGGCGCTGTGGAACTCACCAATCGGCTCACAAGATGAAATGGTTGATCAGCGATCGTGGTTTTATTGGCCCACCATGCTTGAGGACTGCTTCAAGTACTACAAAGGGTGTCAAGCATGTCGAAGTTTGGGAAAATTCAGATGGTACCATCAAGAATGAACTCCATCATCAAACCTTGGCCATTCCGAGGTTGGGGCATGGATATGATTGGCAAGATCAATCCTCCATCAAGCAAAGGCCACATGTGGATTTTGGCCATTACTGATTATTTCACTAAATGGGTGGAGGCTGTCCCGATGAAGTCGGTGAACTCAAAGGATGTTATCAATTTTGTGAAAGAACATGTCATTCATAGATTCGGGATTCCCCAAACGATCACGACCGATGGAGGTTCGGTCTTCATTTCTCACGAGTTTAGAAAATTCTGTGAGGACACGGGGATTAAACTGATTCGATCATCTCCATACTATGCTCAAGCAAATGGGCAAGTCAAGCGCCCAACGAGCCTTATCAAGCTGATCAAGAGGAAAGTCGACGAGCACCCTAGGCGTTGCACGAGGTTACGTCGAGGCTTTATGGGCTTATCGCATGTCATGCCATGGAGCGATAAAACCTCGCCATACCATCTAGTCTACGGACAAGAAGCCGTATTGCCGGGAAATTACGGCTGGATCGAGACGTGTCACTTTTCGTAACAATCTAACAATCGAAGAATATGCAACCTCGATGAGTGACGGTGTTGAGGATTTAATCGAGCTCAGCCGTGGTCGCTTGAGAAAATCAAAGAGAACAAGGCCAAGGTAGCTCGTGCATATAACAAGAAAGTGAGACCAAAGGAGTTCCACGTTGGCGATCTGGTATGGGAAGCCGTGTTGCCATTAGGGACTAAGGATGCAACATATGGTAAATGGTCTCCAAATTGGCACGGGCCATACAGGGTCGATCAGGTTTTAAGAGGGAACGCGTACATGCTTGAGCAGCTGGACGGCGTGAAATTCCCAGTGGCTGTCAACGGCCAACATCTCAAGAAATATTTCCCAAGCATGTGGGATGATGGACAGTGAAATGTGGGGGCCGATACATGAAATCGGCCAAATAAAAAAGGAAAAAAAATATATATAGCCGATGCACATTCATCGACTCTAGAGGTTCAATATGTTTCAAGCAGATGCCAGTTTACATAAACGAGCTACTGAAGAAATGCCTCGAAGGCGTGGAGGGCGTCAACACAGACACGATCCACCTCGGCGATCTCGGCTTCGTCATCTTCGTCCTTGCCCGTCACTAGCTGCTTGTTCAGGGCACGTATTTCTGCCAGATCGGTCTTCAGTTGAGCCTTGAGGCTTTCTGCTTCGTCTTGGGAGCGGGCGATGGATTCTTCCTTGTCGCAAATGAGCTGTTTAGTCGCCCGGACCTTCTCTTCAAGATCTTCCAACTCCCTTTTCAAGGAGGCGAGCTCGGCGATACTGACAGAGGTGTCAGTTTTGGCATCCAGAGACGCCTTTTTCGTTGAGTCCGACATCTGTCTGCGATATTGGCCTTCAGTGGAAGTTGGGCGCGGCGCAGACTGATCCTCTCACGAGCTAACTTCACCCTTGACCCGTAGAAAGACAGAGTTACAACTGGCCAAAGCTTCACCTGCAATACTACTGGGAGTTGGTCTTTTATTTCAGCAAGAACGCTCTTCACCTCCTCAGAACCCTCGATCAACTCTTCGATCGGGGAGGACAGCAGGGCTTTAAGACGTTGGAATTGAGGTGGAACATCCCTGGCTTGTGGTTCATCATCGGCAACAGAGGGAGTTGGTTCGATGGATTCAGGGTCGAACGTCAGCAAGCCTGAAATATCACAACTCTGGCAGCCCGAAAAAGCGTCAGTATGGATATCACAATTCTGGCAGCCCGAAAAAGCGTCAGTATGCGTCCAACGAGTAAGGATGAGCCGAAAGAAGCTAATGTACCTCTCCTAAGATCGAGGGGATAGCAGATGAGGAGACGATCGGCTTATGTGTGGTTGCTGGGGGCTTGGCCAAAGTGGTAGCCGTTTCATCTGCACCTTCGGGGATTGTTAGACCCGGCTTGGCTAAAGGCATCGGCACTGCCCCGGCTTTCCCACTAGAAGCATCAGTCGTCTGCATGGAAGGTGCTTAGCCGATGTAAATAATGATGAATCGGCGGATAAAAGAAGCAAGTGGTAAGAGCATGAAGGGTGATGATTTTCGAAAACCTCCTGGCTCGACGAAGAAGCTTGCAGTCCTTTTCGGGCCCTCTTGGGACCCACAGCTGGCCCCACCTCGACTGGTGCTCGGGGGGCAGTAGGTTCAGGAACCGACCTTTTCCTGGAAGCCGATGGTGGTGAATCTGGCTGATTCGGTGTGATGGTCCTCTCAGAATCTGTTGGGCCTAGTTCTCCTCGATTGGTCTGAGTGTCCTCGCTAGAGGTGTCCTCGGCGGAAGCCTGTAAAAAAGGAGAACCAGTAAGCACGAGCATGTCTGTAAAAATGGGAGAATGAGAAGGATCGACCAAGGCATGGGTCAGCCTACATGCGAGCTTTCTGGAGAAGGGCTCCGGCGCCTCAAAGTCTTCCTGGCAGCTACCTTCCTCACCATCATTCTTGTTTTAGTTGGAACTCGAGGGGCAGCTGACTTAGGAGTTGCTTGGTTCTTGGAAGCCGATTGTGGTGTTATCGGCTGGTTCTGCATCATGACCTTTTTCAAAGGTGGCGAGTTTTTGCAGAAAAGAACCACGTGAGTCGGAAAGAACTCGAAGGGAGCCATCACATGCGTGTTCAGGCCATCTTGTTGCTGCAAAGAGAAAGAGTGGGTTAGTAGAAGGATTATTTGTGAGCTGCATCAAGAAAATTTACAATTAGTGGTACCTGTTCCACACTACTAGGAAAATGGCCTTTAGTGGCGCACCATGAAACATCATCTGGCGGCGCGCAAAGGCGCCATGTGCCTGCGCTACGGTTTAGAGCAGGCGTGGCGCACATGCCAAGGCGCCCACAGTTTGGGCAAAAGCGCCACGCGATGAAGCGATAACCGTGGCGCACTAGGTGTCAGGCGCCACGGATGTAAATTTCAAAATTCAAAAAGCAGATCTGGATCTCGTGCCGCGGCCGTAAGGCGGTGCAGGTCGCCATCGCCAGTGCTCTTGCCACGGTGTCGTCAGAGGACTGCAAGGAGGAGGAAGAGGAGAATAGAGGAGGAAGAGGAGAAGAAGAAGATGAGGCAGAGGAGGAGAAGAAGAGGAGGAAGAGGAGGAGAAGAAGAAGAGGAGGCAGGGAGGAAGAGGAGAAGAACAGGAGGCGGGAGGAAGAGGAGGAGAAGGAGGCCGCCGTTGCACCGCCGTCGCGAGGAGGAGGAGAAGGAGGCCGTCGTTGCACCGCCCGCCTGCTGTCACCGCGAGGAGGAGGAGAAGGAGGTCGACGCCGTGCCATCCGCATGAAGAGGAGAAGGGAAGGAGGAGAAGGGAGAAGGAAGAAGGAAGAAAGAAGGAAGAAGGAAGAAGGAAAGGAAAGGGAGGAAGAGGGAAAGGGGAAGGGAAAAGTGGAAAGGGAGAGGAAGAGGGAAAAGGGGAAAGGGAGGAGGAGGGCGGGGTGGGGATTCAAATTTGAATCCCGCCCAAGCTTATCCGTGGCGCACTAGGTAGGTGCGCTACGGATAAGTCGCCCTGTATTTTTTTTCTGCAGAAAAAAACGGTTTTTTGACCATAACTTTTTACTCTTTTCGAATTTTGAAAATCTAAAAAATCGCTAAATGACTGTAGGTCGTTGCGAGCAGATGCGAAATCTCGTTCTCGTCATTTTGGTATATTATACGATTTTTTTCGATATCGTATGCAAAAGTTACGGCCTTTTTACCGTGGCATAACTTTTTTTTGCAAATAAAGTCGAAACTCATTTTTGTTAATTTTACTAGAAGCTATACCACATTACCTACCTAAATATGAAAGGATTTAATTTTTTGAAGTGTTTATCATTTTCGTTTATTTTTTGTAAACCCTAAAAAGGCGATCCACGGGGTGGAGTTGGTGCATGCCACTACATCTGTGGCGCACATGCCATAGTGCGCCACAGAGTACAACTCTGTGGCGCACTATGCCATGTGCGCCATGTGATGCTTTGATGGTTCACACCGAGAGGGCGTGCGCTTAGGCGTGGCGCACCCCCCATGTGCGCCACAGATGACACTAACAACCGTGCGCACATGACATGACTATAGTGCGCCATGATGTTTGGCGTGCGGCCAACAGGCCACACACATCTGTGGCGCACTATAGTCATGTGCGCCACGGTTGTTCTAGTTACTAGTAGGGCACTGCCCACAGGTGAGCCACGCCTGTTTTAACCGTGGGGCACTTCAACCATGTGAGCCACGGATGTGCTGATTACCTATAGCCGTTTTCCTAGTAGTGCCACGGGGATGTCATAGTCAGCATCGAGCTGTTTCAGCAACGGTCCCAGAGCTCTCCTGAAGGCGTGAGTCTTCCACATCGACCACCAGTCTTCAAAGCCATCGGTTGATGAGGCGAAGGTGAGGTCATTAGGAATTGGGATGGTTAGAGCATCAAAGAAGGAATAACACCTTTGGCTGGTGAGAGGATCAGGCAGGTCGGCTCTGCTCTCTGTAAGATGGTGGAGAAAGAAACGGGGAGGTACTTGTCCAAGGCCAAATTGCCGAGCCACTATGACCGGCTGGTAGAATTCATACCCAGGCTTGATTATTCTGTTATATGTACTCATGCCAACTGGAAGGAAGCAGGGACGGATCATAGTGGAAAAGAGCTGCCGAGTGCTGGTGTCATCGGCAAAATTGTCTAGCCTGAAGGAGAGTGGATTTTCGAAATGCTCTGATTCTTCCATGTAAGGAAAAAAGATAGGATTGTCCAGGCCTTGAAAGAAAATGCTGAACCATTTAGATGCTTCCTGAGGGGTCAGTTTACTACCTGGCAGTCTATACAAAGCTTGGCCATAGCTGGTGCATCGGATCTGCTTCCCTTTTACATCTGGAAAGGTGCAACTCGCCAAAAGGGGGAAGTTTGGGACGTGGTTTTGGAAATACAGCTGAGCCCATAGCTGAATGAACCACCAAGGACCACCTGTTTTAACTGCTATGCCAGAGAACAGCTTGATGACATCAACTGGAGATATCGATACCTCTCCAAGGCAGTTTGCCGATGCCAAGTTCAAGGTGCCTTTGGCCAGTGTGGGCTTAGGAGATAATTCTTGGTTGGAGCAAGGAAGGCCACGTAATATGAAATGTTCCAGCGTAAGTTGAGAAAGGTCAGGTGTTCTTTCTCGTGACAGGCCCTTTGTTTTCATATGGCGTTGGAGGTAGGCACCCCGATTGCAAATCTGCTTTAGAAGGTTTGTAGGGGACTTTGGTCGGTTTAAAAGCGGAGGGGCTGGGTGATGTAACATCCATCAGTAATCATCACCACATCTAGAGTTGGTGACATGGGGCCATGACCGAACATAAAGCAGTTCAGAGCGTCAGACCAGAAGTAGCCGATGGTTTTTAGAAGGTTCTCGTGTTTCTCAAGAGGAGACAATGACAAATGCAAGGCATCGGCTATTCCCGTGGTTTCCCATTGGGATTGGTAAGCTCTAGCTACCCTACTGAACCAAGAGACCCAATGTTCAGGATTAGGCCGCTCATAGCAATGCCCAAGAGTTTAAATCTAGGTCTTGGATGACGAAGGGATTCATTTGCTTCGCAAGAGATCGATGGGCAGGACTAGATTACGTGCGAGGCCAAGATGAGAGAATTTGGGAGAGAAGGATGCGGCAGCAGAATGTCTGAAACCTAAAAAATTTAATGGTGGAATAAGGCATTAATTCAGGTGTTCGCCATTAATTCTAGCATCGCGTTCAGACTGCGAGGGGTAGGCGTACCTTCAGACCGGAGACCTCTGGGTTGGTGTTGGACGATTCCGCCATCTGGTTTGCCGGCGGGGATGGATCTATGCAGTTGGGGATCGAGGGTTCTTGTCGCTGTGAGCTCGATCTGGTCGGTGGGCAATTGGAGATCTGGGTTGCCCTTTTTTGAAGAGGGTCGCAGGTTACCGTTTGAAACTGGAAAGTGGTCGCTCAGATTTGTTTAAGTACGCGACCAAAATTGACCTTGTCAACATTTTTTTTGAAAGCCGATGTTTTACCATCGGCTCTTTGAGCTTTGACTTGTTTGGTTGTATGAGCGCAGTGTGGTGAAAGCCGATACAGTACCATCGGCTTCTGGAACATCGACCTATTTTGACTATCGGCAAAATTGGAAAAGCAATCTTCAAGTAGGAAAGGTGATCTTTGTTCATTCAAAAGAGGCGATCTTTGTTCATTCAAAAGACGACTATTTACAATGGAGATGATTGCTTACAAAAGGAGACCTACTACTAGTACTACTACTGCTAGTTCCTAATCTAAAGGCCGAGGTCGCCATTGCCTTCTTATGCCGTCTTGTTCATTGTCATCACGTAGCTGCGATGTCGTCTTCGCTGCCGTCTGAAGATGATGAGGGCCTCCCTCGTCGTAAATGCGTCTTGTGTCCTTGCTGGACCCGCGCGAAACGCTTCACCGGTGGATACTCGTCGGAGGTGTCCTCCTCCTCCTCCTCCTCGTCGAAGATTCGACGCCGTGACCCCAGGCCGTCGTCGCTCTCCGCCTCCAGTTCCGTCGACGAGGAACTGCAGGCCCTCCGCCGTGTCGAGGGGCCGCTGCCCTCACCAAGCGGCGAAATCCCAAGCCTCGTCCCACCATTGTGGGCGAGATCTCATCTGACAGGCTCATGATGCTCCGGCGTCGGCTCCCGGTCGCTAATGGTGTTGGAAGACTGGGAGGAACGGGCGGAAGAAGAGGAGGCCATGGCGGAGGAAGAGGGTTTTTTGGCTACAGGAGGAAGATGGGGACTGCAAACTGCTCAGATGAAGTTAAATAAGGGGAACAGTGGGAGGCGGTTCAATGCCATAGCGGTTTCCCAGAATGTGCTGCCAAAATCGTCAAATCATGCACTGCGAAGGAGTTGAGAAGACAGGGCATCATGATGAGGGGGTGGCGTGACGATTCTTCTCTGCAACGCATAACCCGATGTAAAAAAAAAGGGGGAAGAAAAAACATCAACAGAGTGGTTTTGGAATTATTATTGCCAAAACCAGGGGGGCATGTGTTATCGCCATATTTTGGCCAAAGGAGGAGGTGGGCCGTAATCAAGATGGGCTTGGAAGATACATATATGCAACGTTTTGCTGAATCGGCCTTGTGCGTGGATTTGGGCTAAATTGCCCGTGTATCTTATATTGTAGTAGGTTCCGTTTCGATTTAGGTAAGAGATAGAGTTGTAGAGTTATTCCAAAGATAGAAAGTCTCTGGACTATAAATATGTACCTAAGGTTATTGAGAAAGAGGACAATCACGTTCACAACAAACACAATCTCGGCGTATCGCCACCCCTTGTTTCTAGGGTTTCTTTCGGGTAAGTGTCATGCTGCCTAGATCGTATCTTGCGATCTAGGCAGTATCTACTTATGCGTTATTTGGTTTTACTCGTACTGAAGCGTTGTTGATGGCGAGTAATACTTTTATCATAGATTTGTTGAGGCTAGCATCGGTAATTTTCGCTATGATTGTTTGGTTATGCTACCTCTAGTTATCTCGCTACCTTTGCATCTTTTCCCGGGTGTAAGGGTAGCATCTTGCTTGATCTTTATATAGTTGATTCGATCTGTTATAGTTATGCCTTGTTTTCCAAGGTTTAGTTTGATATCCACGTAGTCAGGCCTTGCAAACGAGTTGAATGATCCAGTAGTACGTAAGGATATGGTTTGCTAGTTCGAGAGGAGTTGTTCCGGTAATTGATGTTACGTCGATTGTTAGGCCTCCTCTAGGGTTAGTCTTCTATCATCTTTTGTATCTACCAGGCTCAATCACGTGTAGGACGTTCCAATTACGTGGTGAAAACGTTAACTATCGTAGATCGATTTAATTTGTAATGATGAAGCAAAACCCCATGTTATCGTAGATCTAATGCAGAACCATGGGATAATCGGCTCTAGGAGCCGATTCACGAAAACAGCCAAGCCGATTTTCGGCTAATTTTATGTATACTTGTTTACCATGCAGAAACTGATCGAAGCAATCCATCACCTTCCCGACCAGGTATAGGTGGCACGCCCTTGAACCAAGCCAGGACGTGTGCCGGAGTTTTGCGGGCCGTTGCCCGAGGGACCAGGGCCCACCAGCAGTTCTGGGAGCCTCCCGGCTCTTCGTGTTGCTCGTTGCTGCTCGCCGGTGGGTTTTGACAGGCAACAAGGTGGGAGGGGCGGCCAAGGGGAGGGAGTCCCTCCCCAAGTCGGCCTTGGGTGGCGCGCCGACTTGGAGAGGAGGGACTCCTCCCCCAAGTCGGTTTCAACCTCCTATTTCTTGTTTCCCTCAGTTTCCTGTTTTAGCCGTTTGACTTTCAAACTGGCCATTTGACTTTTCAGTTTTAGGATTCAATTTAATCCTTTATTTGGAACAGCGAGAACACTTAGTACATGATGCAATCATTCCTATATGTAATGACACATTCATGTACCCCTTCCCCAGTGCGGGACATTCTAACCTTCTAGAACATTCCCGATGAAAACATCTAATCATTCCCGAACTCAAACGGGACTTTCCTTATATGAATCTTATTCTCGGACCATTCTCGATCACCTCGTGATATCCCGGATCCCATCCGAGACTCGAACAACATTCGGTCTCTTTCTCATAATACCATAACTACTCAAACAACGTCAATCCTTAAGTGTGTCTCCCTACGGTTCGTGAATTATGCGGACATGATCGAGACACTTCTCGAACAATAACCAATAGAGGAATCGAAATTCATATGGCTCCATATTTCTAAGATTATTTTGCGATCGAATGAACCACTTACATACGATACCAATTTCCCTTTGTCTCACGATAGTTTACTTATCCGAGGTTATGATCGTCGGTATCTCTGCATACCTAGTTCAACCTCGTTACCGATAAGTACTCTTTTCTCGTTCCCGTGATATGTGATCCCTTGTGAGCCAGTCACATGCTTGCAAGATAATTGGATGACATTTCACCGAGAGGGCCCAGAGTATATCTATCCGTCATATGGATGGACAAATCCCACTCTTGATCCATGTGTTTCAACCAATACTTTCTAAACACTCAATGCCACCTTTATAGCCACCCCGTTACGGTGTGGTGTTTGATGACATCAAAGTATCCATCCGGTAAAGGTGATATGCATGATCTCATGGTCGAAGGAATTAGGTTACTATGTATCAGAAAGCATATAGCAATTGAACTAATGAAATGACTTTATCTTTATGCTACGCTTATCTATAGGAGTATGTCCATCACATCATTCTCCTAATGATATGATCCTGTTGTTAATAACATCTCTATGTTCATGATCAGGAAACCATGATCATATATTAACCAACAAGCTAGTTTAACAAGAGGCTTTACTAGGGACTCTTATTTTAGTTTACAAATCACACAAGTATTAATGTTTCCGGTTAATACAATTATAGCATGGTATGTAAACATTTATCATAAGTATGAAGATATGATAATAACCTACTTTATTATTGCCTCTTGGGCATATCTCCAACACAAAGTACAACTAAGAAGCAATAAAATGATCATCATCGCCCACATACTCATATGTGTACTACCCGTGCAAATCATCTACGCATAGATCTGAAGGGTTCGCAGCATAGAAAACAAAAAATTTCCTACGATGTGAACTATATACCAAGATCTATCTACTAGATACAAACAATGGGCGGATGTATATCCGTAGAGAACATACCCTTGAAGACCGACAAAGCTTAACGAGTTCAACTTGTGGTTGATGTAGACGATCTCTTGCCTATCTCAAGATCGAGAGGAAGTCCTAGCGCCGCAAATCAGCAGCGCATCCGTGCTCGCACACACGTTCGAGGCACCGAGCAACCTCCGCCTCCTCGCTCCAGCGATGCAGCGGAAGCACAACTCTTTCTTGCGAATATCCACGGGAACATGTATCTCGCTAGTCCGAGACCATGGGGATAAATTCTAGAGGGGAGAGAGATCCTTCACGAGGAGGTGTGAGAGACAAGTGAGGAGGGGCTCCTTTTATAGGAGGAGGGACACCCAAGGGGTTGCCGCCATGGGGCTGCCCCTCCCTCCTTCATTCATGTGGGTGGACACTCCACTCACAAAATGCCCTTTAAAATCCCTCCACTCAAAAGTCCACTCAAATTCCATTAAATTTCCACCAAATTTAATGCAAACTCTCATTAAATAAAACTCTTTTATTTTATTCAGAATTTTGTCAATTACTTTAATGACAAACATTCACAAATAACCTTGCTAGAATTCTATTTCACATGCATAACCACTTTATGCAATTTCACCAAAACTGTTTTGTATCTAGTGAAATAAATTCCTGCGCTTGTTCATTCTTCGGCATGAAACATTTGCTCCAATTGGATGTCGGTGTCTCTTAAGTGTGTCACCCTACGGTTCGTGAATAATGCGTACATGATCGAGACCCTCTCGGATCAATAATCGAAGCGGATCGAGACCCATCTTGACTCCACACATTCAACGATGACTTTCTTGTGATCGTTTAACCTTTTACGCTAGTATCTTAATCCCTTTGTTTCGTGATATATTACATGTCCGAGATTTGATCATCGGTATCTCCATACCTAGTTTGATCTCGATCGACATGCACTCTTTTCTCGTTCTGTGATATAACATTCTAGTGATCAAATCACTTGCTTGCAAGCTAATCAATGTGATATCACCGAGAGGGCCCAGTATATCTATCCGCCTTGGGATGAACAAATTCCTCTCGATCCATGAGCCTCAACATAACACTTTATTAGTTCTGAATCCATCTTTATAATCACCCTGTTATGGTGTGACGTTTGATGTTATCAAGAAACTCTTCCGGTGTTAGTGATTGACATGATCTCATGGTCTAAGGATTAGGATCACTTCGTAAGTTGTTATAGCAATATAAACTCAATGACTTTGATCGTAGTGCTATACTTCGGATGAATGTTCATCACACCATTACACTAATGTTGTGATCCCGTTATTAACAACATCCAATGTCCATGATCAGGAAACCTTGATCATCTTGTTAATCAACGAGCTAGTTTATGAGAGAGGCATAACTTGGAACTTTATGTTTGTTTATTAAACACACATGTATTAACGTTTCCGTATTAATACAATTATAGCATGCAAAATAAACATCTATCATATACTTGGAATACACATAATAAACACTTTATTATTGCCTCTCAGGGCATATTCCCTTCAAGATCCGGCTCTGATACCACTGTAGGGTTCGCAGCATAGAAAACAAAAAATTTCGTACGATGGGAACATCTATGTACTAAGATCTATCTACTAGATACAAGCAACGGGTGGATATACATCCATAGAATACATACCCTCGAAGACCGAATAGCGTTAACGAGGTTGTACTCGTGGATGATGTAGACGAACGCTTGCCGATCTCAAGATCGTGATGAAGTCCATCTGGTCCAGCCCACGATCAAGTCCAGACTCAAAGCGGTGGTGCATCCGTGATCGCACACGCACGGTACCCCGATAACCTCCGCGCCCTCGCTCAAGCAGCGGAAGCAACAAATCCTTCCAAAAGCCACGGGAACATGTATCTCACGATCCGAGACCATGGGGAATTCTAAAGGGAGAGAGATCCTTCATGGAGGTGTGCTTTGAGAGGAGGAGAGGGCCTTTATAGGGGAGGGTGCACCCAAGGGGCATGGCGCCCAGCAATGGGGCTGCCCCACCTCTTCCACATTCATGTGGGTGGATCTCCCACTCAAAATGAAAAGCCTCCACTCCCATTAAAAAGCCTCCACTCAAAAATCCACTCACATGCATTAAATTTCCACCAAATTTAATGCAAGCTCTCATTAAAAAACTCTTTTATTTATTTATTCAGAATTTTGTTAATTACTTTAATTAACAAACATTCACATAAAACCCCTTACAACATTTCAATTTCACATGCGAACAGTTTAAGAATTTCAACCGAAAAGCTTTTGTCTAGTGAAATAAATTCCTGCGCTTTCCTTTTCTTTTTCTGGCATATCATTTGCTCCGAAAGGTGTCGGTATCCCTTAAGTGTGTCACCCTACGGTTCACGAATAATGCGGACATGATCGAGACCCTTCTCTGATCAATAATCAGTAGAGGGACCTGGAGATCCATACTGACTCCCACACATTCAACGATGACTTCTGTGATCGTGTGAACCTTTTACGCTAGTATCTTAATCCCTTTGTTTCACGATATATTACATGTCCAAGATTT
Source organism: Avena longiglumis (assembly GCA_030063025.1). Lineage (NCBI taxonomy): Eukaryota > Viridiplantae > Streptophyta > Magnoliopsida > Poales > Poaceae > Avena > Avena longiglumis. The sequence goes on from CP125976.1 coordinate 94,489,862, forward strand.
GATAATCGGTATCTCCATACCTAGTTTGATCTAAATCGACATGCACTCTTTTCTCGTTCCCGTGATATAACATTCTAGTGATCAATGTGATATCACCGAGAGGGCCCAGAGCATATCTATCCGTCATCGGGATGAACAAATTCCACTCTCAATCCATGAATCTCAACATAACACTTCAGTAGTTCTGAAGCCATCTTTATAATCACCCAGTTACGGTGTGACGTTTGATGTCATCGAGAAACTCTTCCGGTGTTAGTGATTGGCATGATGTCATGGTCTAAGGATTAGGATCACTTAGTAAGTTGTTATAGCAATATAAACTCAATGACTTTGATCGTAATGCTATACTTTGGATGAATGTTCATCACATCATTACACTAATGTTGTGACCTCGTTATTAACAACATCCAATGTCCATGATCAGGAAACTTTGATCATCATGTTAATCAACGAGCTAGTTTATAAGAGAGGCATAACTAGGAACTTCCTTTTTGTTTATTAAACACACATGTATTAATGTTTTCGTATTAATACAATTATAGCATGTAAAATAAACATTTATCATAAATAAGGAATACGATAATAACCACTTTATTATTGCCTCTCGGGCATATTCCCTTCAAAGGAAACATCGTGCGCCGAATCACAACACAAAAACTCACGGCACCAACAACATTACACCACCAACAACACTGACAACACAATATCACAACAACACCATCGAACCCCGCACAAACCAACAACTCAAAGTATGCAACAAGGAACTGCACTACACATCCAACATGGAGGAGGACCTCGACTTCCATATTCATCTGACCAAGCAAGGCCTAGGCGCTATGAACTTGGCCGTCTGATTGCCACCCGACAACACTTGTAAGAGAGGCAAGGGTGCCAAATGGAAACGAGGTGATCCCAGATTGGACACAAATTTGTTAACCCAACTTTCGATGAGTGCGTCGGATTCTTCCGCAAACTTGATGATCAACGAGACCAAGGATCACACTTTGGCACACCTCCATCCATCAACCTAAACCCCTCCATGGAACTCATAATGGCAAACAACACTAAGAGCTCGTTTGGCTCCCATCATTTCATTTATACCAAATGAAATGAAATGAAATTGATGATATCATTTCATTTGGCAATTTCTCTGTCTAAAAACCATAGAATTTGCAATTGAATTCCATAACCAATTCTGTGGCAACCAAACAGGTTGATTCTTGAAATAACAAATGAATTTCTTGATTCTAGCCCCAAATGATGGGAGCCAAACGAGCTCTTAGATAGAGACAACAAACAACCAACAAGGTTGAGATGGCTCTAGGACAACCTCCAAGGAGACAACGATGTCTGAGATGTCGTCGTCGTTCGATCTAAACAAATATCTATGGCTTTTGCCCAAAGAACACTTAGGATATCCAGGGTGTAGGAGCTCAATGACGACGTGTACAACAAGTGAGATGGCGCTTGATGACCCACAAGTGTAGGGGATCGCAACAGTCTCCGCGGGTAGTATTACCCAATTTATTGATTCGATACAAGGGGAGCCAAAGAATACTTGCAAGCCTTAACAACTGAGTTATCAATTCAGCAGCACCTGGAAATAGTTCTTGCTCACAGAAGTTTATTAGCAGCAACAGTTTGTAGTAGCAACAACAAAGCAACAACAACAACAGAACAAGAGCAACAATAACAGTAAACAATTGTATATGAGCGCGGTAGGCATAGGGATGGATGGACGGACATTGCATGGACGAGTCTAAACATGTAACTTCAAGATCTAGGGCATTGCATATAAATAAGAATAAGCATCCAAGTACTAAATAATCCTAGGCATGTTCTCCATATATAGTCATACGTGCTCGCAATGAGAACTTGGACAACATCTTCTGTCTAACCAACCCGTGGCAGCGGGGCCTCTAGGGATCTACTGGCAATTAAGGTGCTCCTTTTAATACAGCACCGGAGCAAATTAACACTCCGTGAATGTAACACCCCAGTTTTAATTAATCTATATTTAGGGTTGATTGTGCATCCATGAGCATCATTTCAAAATTTGCATGCATTAAGAAATAAAATGCAAACCCTAAACCCTAATATTCCCCCTCTCTATTTGAAAATCAACTCAAATGGTTTTGAAATATTTGAAAAGCATCAAAAAGTATGGATCCCAAATGGATTAAAAGGGAACCTAATTATTTCCTATCTATTTCGTAAACCTTCTAGTATTTCTGGAATGTTTAAAACAGTATTTGAATTCAAAATAAAAAACAGAAATTGCAAACATAAAAAGAAAAAGGTTTTGCAAAAGAAAAACAGAGCAACCAAATATGAGCCATCATCAACTCTCCTCTCTCCTCTCTCCGCCCACTCAGCGTAGCCCAAGACCGCGGGCCGTGAGAATCCCACCCCGGCCCATACCCCTTCAGCCTTCTTTCCTTCGTCGTCTTCGTCAACGACGCGACGACGCCAAACTGCTGCGTGCCGGCGCCCTCACCGTCGATCGTCGCCACGCCAAGATCCTCGCCCCGCCGCCCTGGAGCTGAAGATAAGGCCTCCGAGGTGCCCTGCTTCAGCCTCATCCCCTCTTTCCCCTCCCAGTGACCTCTCTCTTCCTGCTCGACGAGCCAGAACCCTAGCTCCGCTCGCCGCTCGCCACCCCGAGCCCGGCCGAGTGTTCCATCATCACCATCATGTTCGCCTACCTCGACTCGCCAGAGGAATCGAGCAGGGACGCCCGGAATCGCCCGCATCGAACCCGTTTTTTCCGAGCCCGACGCCACGTGCCGTCGCCATTGACGCTGCTCAACACCTTCCCGTGCCTCCTCGACCACCCTATCGGCTTCGCGGTGAGCTCATGGTCCTCCTGGACCCTTCCTTTCTCTCCCTCTCGCTCTCAGTCGTTCCCGTGCCGTGCACCGCCTGACGCCGCCGCAGTACAAGGTCACCGGCGACCTCCGGTGACCAAATCCGGGCGGTGCCACCTCTAATCGAACCGCCTTGCTCCCCTCTCTCCAATGGACCCAACCCCGCAGCCTCGCATCGCCTCCTCTGTTGTGGCTGTGGTCGTCTGAGCGTTGCCGCCGTTGAGCCTCCGTGGCGTCTGCGTGGCGTGACGACGTGGCCTCGGCCCCACCTGCCAGCCCTAGTGGATACCCTCTGCCTCGGTGAGAAATAACCAAACCGCCCCTCTGTCCCACTTTGCCTACGTGGAAGCTGATGTGGCCTTGGGCCCAGTGGCTAGTGTCTATGGCTAGCCCCACCCATGGTGTTAAACGACCCAGACCCTATGATGACGCAGTAAAACAATTTAAATTGATTTATAATTCTAGAAAATTATTTAAATATAGTAAATTCAATAACTTATTATTTATAAGTCAGAAAAATATGTATAATATACCAAAATGTTAAGAAAAATGAAACCTAGCTATCTAAGCTATAATCATGCATTGTTAAACAACTTAAATGACAAGTTTAATTAGAACACCCAAGTAACCCTAATAGGTGATTCCAGAGTTTTTCTCGAGTTAGGGTTTTCACCCCTCGGAACCCCGATTAAACTGCCGAGCATGTTTTAGGGTTTCAATTCAATGCAAATCAACTTGTCATATCATCATTCTTGTTTGAGCATTGCATGGATGCCATGTGTTGAATGTTTTCCCTTTCTTTTCGGTGATTTGGTTCTTCCCGGTAGAATACGATATCGAGATCGAGATCGAAGACCGAGATCAAGACCATCGAAGATCGAAGGTCGATGAACAATACTTGACCAACTGTAACCAAGTCAAGTACAAGGCTTTCAAAGATCTATTCATCTACTATCAACTGGCAAAGGCAAGCATAGCCCCACCATGATATAATCCTATGATTACGAAAGCATTTCAATTCTTGCCATGATGCATACGATTCTATTGTGGTCTTTTATCGATAGATAGAGTATCCTATCTATTGCATACTCCCTTTGAGCTTATATTACCTGATCCACTGCTCCTCACATAACTAGGTTTGGCTTGTGTGCAATGCTAGAGCTTTTATCTGTGTCTTGCTTAGCCATGCTTAGCTATTGAGTCTGGTTCATCCAGATGATGTATCAGATGCAGATAATCTAGTATGACAAGAGAACGTGGTAAGATGAGGTCAGTAATATGAGATTAAACATGCTAAGGCTTGTATGGGAGGCCACGGTGGGATGTGGTTTTTCTAGTCTCATGCTCGCCACCCCTAGGACCCTGAGTTCTTTCTTCTTGAACCAAGACAAGCGTACAACCACACGGGGTAAATGGAGACCCCATGATTGACTAACTTGCCTAGTAGATTCCATGAGTCACATAGTTTGGGCGTTCCATTCGACATACGCATTGAAAACGTTTTCGAAATAAGGAGGTGAAGGAGGTGCATTCATAACAGGTAGGGAAGCGTGGCTGCGGTTGCTTGGGGTTGATGGCGCCCCTGGTAAACCAACCTCGCCTCACATCTTTAAGTACCGACTTTGGGATTTGACCCGTTACGGCGGAACAATACTTTTTGCGTGACTCATGGTCTCGGCGAAAGCAAGGTAAAGGTCGTGTCCAACCACACCCCATGTCAGCACACCAAGGAAGTGTGTCAAGTGGCAATAAGAGTCGGTTGGTACGTGTGGGTAAAGTTGTACACCCCTATAGGGTAATAATCTTTCGGAAAGCCGTGTCCACGATTATGGACGACTTGGGGACGGATGGGAGATCATAGAGAACTTGAACCCAATCGTAAAACTTGGCAACTAATGTTTGTTAAGGATGCTTCCTCATGGGTACGAGGGGGTGATCCTAGTTCAGATGATGATGATTTGTTGGATATCAAAAGATGATGATCAATACTTTGAAGATGTCGCACTTTTATCCCTTTTTACAATACTCTGAATAGACGAGCTTCTTCTCCCTCTTGTTTTATAAACAAAAGTGGCTTTATGCAAAACAACTCCACCAGCCATAAGTCTTGCAGAGTACACCCTGTACTCACCCTTGCTTTGTTGATACTTTTGGCAGAGTAAGTGTTCCTTGAAGATCAGTTTGGTACTACATCGACATCGACGAGTATCTTGGGGTTCCGGACACTGAATCTATGGGCTGGGACGTCATCGTTATGCTTCAGGCCTCGTAGGCCATTTGTTAAGTTTGATATACTTAATAGCATAATTTGCCTTCCATTGTTTGATGTTTGTGGTAATTGACCTCTGCTTGTAATAATTTGGTTCTCTGCTCAGTTATGAGTTTGCTGTAATAAATTTTGTGTCATGGGGTCACTACTGTGTTACCGATTCTTCACTGGATATTCTCGAGCTCAAGGTTAAGCTTATTTTAGACGGAGATCTGGGATTTGTTTAGCCCTGATCCCGGGGGTGTCACAGTTTTTGGTATCAGAGCAGTACCGACCGTAGGAAAACCTTGCTATTGGTCGATGTTGAGTCTAGTGTTTGTGAAAACTATTTTAAAAGCTGAAAAGTACTTGCGAAAACTCTAGTATGCTTCTTTTCTCCTTATCCAGTTTCGCTCTAACTCTGGGTTGTCTTATCTTGTGTTGATTTGGAAAAGTTTTGCTATCTCATCTCTTTCTTCGAAGCTTAGGTGCCTTCTTGGCATGCCGTTTCTTATCCAGTTGACCTATTGTTGAGTTCTCTATAGTTGTGTGTGCTGTGAATTCCTTGTTTCCCTTTGCTCTTGTTCATCTGAGAGAATTCTTTCCATCATGATCTCTCCATCTTTTGGACCCACAATATTATATTGTTGGATCTTCAATATTCTGTTCCAGGCTTCGAGGTTTCCTTTCGCCTCGTGTGCCTCCTTTTTGTTCGTTTGGTACTTCAGAAGATGTTTCTTCTTTTGGAAGCTACCTCGTGATTACTGCCTTGTAGTGTACGCCATGTCACTCAAGTAGTAGTTACTCCTTTCTTTTGGGTTTTAACCCTTGGACTTGAACCTAAGATCCCTGATTGTGCTGGATTTTGGTGTAGTGAATCTTTTACATGAAGCTGGCCTTTAAACCAAGATCCATCCCTTTGACCCCTGTTGTTAATGTTCACACATTACCTTAGGATGGCTGGTACTACAATTCCAGTCTTCAAGCTTGTGTTCTTTGTCACGATTGAATCGTGACAATGAAGGACTTCCCCTATCACATGACATGGCAGATGTTCTCTAATGGAACCAAACAGATCACGACAAGAGTACTCCTAGAGAGTCTCGCATCTACACTCATGACTCTGACACACTTTACCTTTCTCTGCATTGGTTTTCGGAAGATTATTGACTTATGCATCCACATCTCAGGATTCTATCCTGAGCATGTTCCTTTTCCCTTGTTGTTTCCTGACCTTTGTCTACCAGTTGGTAGCCAAGTAGTAATGTGCATCGATGTCTTTTGATGCAAGATACTCTTGTGGTCCTTCATGACAAACCATTTCAGAATGTCTAGGAGAAACAAACTCCAGTACCTCGTCATATCTAGGACCAGGTCAAAGTGTTGTAAACCGAAGATCAAGAGGCGTTGATTATCTTCTATCTATTCTATCTTAAAGTATCACACCCTTTTATAGTAAGAGTTCGTGCTGAGTTTCATGAACCCTTAATGCAGTGATGCTCTTACACATATTCACCCACCCTTCTTCGAGCTTTCGTGCTCGAAAGTGATGCGTGTGCGTAATAATGTGGCCATCTGAGATTCTTAGCAATTTTTATTATTTTGAACTCCAAGGGCATTTGTGTCATTCCTAGCGTGATTGGTTAACCCTGTCACTAAGCAAAAGGATGATTGTACTACCAAGTCCGATATTCTGGTACGCTCTCTTTTGTCAAAGAGTTAGGCTTGTGTTGAAGCTATAAGACTATGTATTCTTGCCTTACCAAGCAAGTTTCCTCTCGAACTAAGTGACATAGCGGTGGTTCGTGATATTCTGGACGTCTTCTATAAGTATCGCCATGTTGCCACATGATCGTGTTGTCAAGTTCTTGAGCAAGCAAGTTCTCTGAACTGCACTTTTCCCAAGGATCCGTACTGGATACCCCTGAACTAGTTGGTTGAGCTTAAACAACAACTTGGAGAGTTGTAAGACAAAAGTTCTATCCGATCCAGTTCCTTTATAAAGGGATGTCTAGTTTTGTTCGTGAAAGATATTATCTCTTTCGTGGATATGATATCTTCCCCTCTTTTGATTTGATTTGGGTTATCGTCAAATCAAACTCAGTTCCAAGGACTATCTTGACGATGTATCTACTCGTGATGTTTCACTTGAGTACATTTTCATGTCCTTTGGTCTGACCAATATTACAGCCTTGTTCATACGACGTACGAGTCCATCTTCTCGAAGTGTTTCGATAAGTTTGTGTTGAGCCCATCAATGACATCCTTATCTGCTCCATGTTAGATCGAATACATACGGAACATTGGGCATTAATGATGGAAAATTTCGAGAACCATCTTCGTGTCATTTCGAAGTATGTGCTCTGGATGTTAGAAGTAACCTTCTTTGGTTCACGTGCAATTGCTGAAAGACGTCGCCGTGGATTCGAGTAGTGTTAACTTCATTCCTTAAGGACACATGTGTGTTTCATTGCTAGTACTTTATACGTATGCAGTTGTCTTTTGACAAGTTGTAAACACATGGGTATAGCAATCTAGATCATATCGTGGAGCTTGACACTGTAGTCCATATCTTGAGAATCTAGTAACTTTACCTTTCGGTAAATGTTGCAAACTTTCTATTCGGACATGCTGAGTCCGAAATATCATACCACCTAACCAAATATGAATCTCAAGCAGATGTGATGGTTGGTGCTCCTCAAGGTTTTGACATAGGTCCCTTTGTAAATCTGGCAAGATTGATGTAATGGTTGACACACTTAGCCAGAAAGACCTCTTGTCATATTCTTTTGATTTAGCAATAACAACCACTCTTCATGAGGCTTCTTCTATGATCCACTATAGGAGTTCTGCTTATGGTTTCCTTTGTATCCGAAGTCCGACCTTTACTTGATGTCTGATTTTTCGAACATCAAGGAGAACATTTAAAGTAGTGTTGCTAAATGTCTCTCGGTCGATACTCCAAACCATATTATGTTGGTAAATGTTCTGTTGTGCCAAGTAATGGAAGTCTGAGAATGAAGTATCTTTCTTCTCGTGTCATTAGGAATCTTCTTAACTTTTCATATGGTGGTGTAAAGTGATATCATGATCTTTGGAAAAGGTTTTGATAAACCTGGATGAATAAAGAGCTTCCTTCATTTTTTCAACCATGTTTTAAGAGTGACTATGGTTTTGGTAATCCGTAGTTTCTCTTGTTACATGTTCCTTGTGACTCTTATGAGTCCTCTCCACCAAAACACCTTTTTGTCTTGGCCTTCTGTTGAATGAAAGAGTGAACCTTCTATGTCAAAAGTAGTTCAACAGCTTGGTTTTGTTGATCCACATCTCTGCAACCTAACATCTCTACTTAAGCCATTTAGTAGAGGTTCCTCATCGAAGTCTGTGTTATGTTCTTTCTCTTGGAAGTTTTCTTCTTCAGAAGCTTCAAAACCTTCTGTAATTTCCATCGTCTCAATCCTTATGAAGACCAGCTATCTAACAACTTGAAACCATCTCCTCTTGTTTCCTCTGTTACCTTGGTGTGTTTCATGTTCGTCATCTCAGAGTTGTTTCTAAACACTCCATCCATGAGTTGACCATGAGATACTATGTGTGTTGTTTAGTGTGTTTCCCTCTTATCTTTAGACTAACCATGTTTCCTTCTCTCTCTGTCTCTTTTCCTACCTTTGGAATCTCGGGTCGAGATTCTCGTAAGGGGGATAGAGCTGTAACACCCCAGTTTTAATTAATTTATATTTAGGGTTGATTGTGCATCCATGAGCATCATATAAAAATTTGCATGCATTAAGAAATAAAATGCAAACCCTAAACCCTAATATTCCCCCTCTCTATTTGAAAATCAACTCAAATGGTTTTGAAATATTTGAAAAACATCAAAAAGTATGGATCCCAAATGGATTAAAAGGGACCCTAATTATTTCCTACCTATTTTGTAATCCTTCTAGTATTTTTGGAATGTTTAAAACAGTATTTGAATTCAAAATACAAAACAGAAATTGCAAACAGAAAAAGAAAAAGGTTTTGCAAAAGAAAAATAGAGCACCAGTGACCGGCCATCCCAACTCTCCTATCCTCATGCGCCCTCGCGTGGCAGCCAGCCTGGCCCAGGAGAAGCCCACCCGGGCCCATACCCCTTCAACCTTCTTTCCTTCGTCCTCTTCGTCAACGACGCGACGACGCCAAGATGCTGTGTGTCGGCGCCCTCGCCGTCGATCGTCACCGCGCCAAGATCCTCGCCCCGCCGCCATGGAGCTGAAGATAAGGCCGCTGAGGTGCCCTACTTCGGACTCATCTCCTCTTTCCCCTCCCAGTGACCTCTCTCTTCCTTTCTCTGCAACGATCCCAGAACCCTAGCTCCGGCTCGTCGCTGTTCTGGCCACCCCCGAGCCCGGCCGAGTGTGCCATCATCACCACCGTGTTCGCCTACCTCGAGTCGCCAGAGTAATCGAGCAGGGACGCCCGGAATCGCCCGCATTGAACCGTCTTCTCCGAGCCCGATGTCACTCGTCGTCGCCATTGACGCTGCTCAACACCTTCCCGTGCCTCCTCGACCACCCTATCGGCTTCGCGGTGAGCTCATGGTCCTCCTGGACCCCTCCTTTCTCTCCCTCCCACTCTCAGTTGCTCCCGTGCCGTGCACCGCCCACCGCCGCCGCAGTACAAGGTCACCGGCGACGCTCCGGTGACCAAATCCGGGCGACGCCACCTCTAATCGAACCACCTTGCTCCCTCTCTCCAATGGACCCAACCCCGTAGCCCCGCATCGCCTCCTCCGCCGTGGACGTGGTCGTGTGAGCGCTGCCGCCGTTGAGCCTCCGTGGCGTCTGCGTGGCGTGACGACGTGGCCTCGGCCCCACCTGACAGCCCCAGTGGGTACCCTTTGCCTCGGTGAGAAATAACCAAACCGCCCCTCTATCCCACTTTGCCTACGTGGAAGCTGATGTGGCCTTGGGCCCAGTAGCCAGTGTCTATGGCTAGCCCCACCCGTGGTGTTAAACGACCCAGACCCTATGCTGATGCAGTAAAACAATTTAAATTGATTTATAATTCCAGAAAATGATTTAAATATTGTAAATTCAATAACTTATTATTTATAAGTCAGAAAAAATATGTATAATATACCAAAATGTTCAGAAAAATGAAACCTAGCTATCTAAGCTATAATCATGCATTTTTCAACAGCTTAAATGACAAGTTTAATTAGAACACCCTAGTAACCCTAATAGGTGATTCCGGAGTTTTTCTCGAGTTAGGGTTTTCACCCCTCGGAACCCCGATTAAACTGCCGAGCATGTTTTAGGGTTTCAATTCAATGCAACTCAACTTGTCATATCATCATTCTTGTTTGAGCATTGCATCGATGCCATGTGTTGAATGTTTTCCCTTTCTTTCCGGTGATTTGGTTCTTCCCGGTAGAATACGATATCGAGATCGAGATCGAAGACCGAGATCAAGACCATCAAAGATCGAAGGTCGATGAACAATACTTGACCAACTGTAACCAAGTCAAGAACAAGGCTTTCGAAGATCTATTCATCTGCTATCAACTGGCAAAGGCAAGCATAGCCCCACCATGATATAATCCTATGATTCCGAAAGCATTTCAATTCTTGCCATGATGCATACGATTCTATTGTGGTCTTTTATCGATAGATAGAGTATCCTATATATTGCATACTCCCTTTGAGATTATATTACCTCATCCACTGCTCCTAGCATAACTAGGTTTGGCTTGTGTGCAATGCTAGAGCTTTTATCTGTGTCTTGCTTAACCATGCTTAGCTGTTGAGTCTGGTTCATCCAAATGATGTATTAGATGTAGATAATATAGTATGAAAGGAGAACGTGGTAAGACGAGGTCACTAATATGAGATTAAACATGTTAAGGCTTGTATGGGAGGCCACAGTGGGATGTGGTTTTTCTAGTCTCATGCTCGCCACCCCTAGGACCCTGAGTTCTTTCCTCTTGAACCAAGACGAGCGTAGAACCACACGGGGTAAATGGGGACCCCATGATTGACTAACTTGCCTAGTAGATTCCATGAGTCACATAGTTTGGGCGTTCCATTCGACATACGCATTGGAAATGTTTTCGAAAGAAGGAGGTGAAGGAGGTGCATTCATAACAGGTAGGGAAGCGTGGCCGCGGTTGCTTGGGGTTGATGGCTCCCCTGGTAAACCAACCTCGCCTCACATATTTAAGTACCGACTTTGGGATTTGACCCGTTACGGCGGAACAATACTTATTGCGTGACTCATGGTCTCGGCGAAAGCAAGGTAAAGGTCGTGTCCAACCAAACCCTCTGTCAGCACACCAAGGAAGTGTGTCAAGTGGCAATAAGAGTCGGTTGGTACGTGTGGGTAAAGTTGTACACACCTGCAGGGTAATAATCTTTCGGAAAGCCGTGTCCATGGTTATTGCCGACTTGGGAACGGATGGGAGATCATAGAGAACTTGAACCCAATCGTAAAACTTGGCAACTAATGTTTGTTAAGGATGCTTCCTCATGGGTACAAGGGGGTGATCCTAGTTCAGATGATGATGATTTGGTGGATATCAAAAGATGATGATCAATACTTTGGAGATGTTGCTCTTTTATCCCTTTTTAAAATACTCTGAATAGACGAGCTTCTTCTCCCTCTTGTTTTATAAACAAAATTGGCTTTATGCAAAACAACTCCACCAGCCATAAGTCTTGCGGAGTACACCCTATACTCACCCTTGCTTTGTTGATACTTTTTACAGAGTAAGTGTTCCTGGAAGATCAGTTTGGTACTACATCGACATCGACGAGTAGCTTGGGGTTCCCGGCCGGCAGCCTGGAATCTATGGGCTGGGACGTCATCGTTATGCTTCAGGCCTCGTAGGACATTTGTTAAGTTTGCTATACTTAATAGCATAATTTGCCTTTTGTTGTTTGATGTTTGTGGTCATTGACCTCTGCTTGTAATAATTTGGTTCTCTGCTCAGTTATGAGCTTGCTGTAATAAATTTTGTATCGTAGGGTCACTGTTGTGTTAACGATTCTTCACTGGATATTCTCGAGGTCAAGGTTAAGCTGATTTCAGACGGAGGTCTGGGATTTGTTTAGCCCTGATCCCGGGGGTGTCACGGTTTTTGGTATCAGAGCAGTACCGACCGTAGGAAAACCTTGCTATTGGTCGATGTTGAGTCTAGTGTTTGTGAAAACTATTTTAAAAGCTAAAAAGTATTTGCGAAAACTCTAGTATGCTTCTTTTCTCCTTATCCAGTTTCGCTCTAAATCTAGTATGGTTGATGGAGAGGCGTTGGTGATGACGATGGCGATGATCCTCTCCAAATTCCCCGTCCCGGCAGGGTGCCAGAACGGAGTTTCTGGATCCGGATCTTGGTTTTTAGGTTAAGGGGTAACTTATCGGCACAGAGGGAGCCCGAGGGGGTGCCTGGGGTGGCCGCACCCCCTAGGCGCGGGTAGGGCCCACCCGCGCCTTGCAGGGGTGCGGGGCACCCAGGCCTCCACTCCGTTTCGTCTTCTGGCTCCGTGGATCTTCTGGCGAAATATAATTTTTGGCATATTTTCCGGGATTTTTCCTAATAGTTGATTTTCTGCATAAAAACTAGACACCAAGGTAATTCTGTTGAAAACAAAGTTAGTCTGTGTTAGTTGTATCCAAATCACACAAGTTTAGAGGAGAAACAATAGCAAAAGTGTTCGGGAAAGTAGATATGTTTTGGACGTATCAACTCCCCCAAGCTTAGCTTATTGCTTGTCCTCAAGAAATTCAGTTGAAAACTGAGTGCGATAAAAGAACTTTCACGAACACATTTGCTTCATATGATGTATATATTCTCAACACAGGAGTAGATACTTAAACCATTCATAATAAGAAGCATGCAACCAAGTCTACTCCATATTCATTGCAAGCTATGAAGAGAAACCAACTCAATAATAATAAGTAGCATAGAACATAAATATAAGCAACATTGCAATGCTCATAATAAGGTATGATAGAGTGGTATATCACTTGCCTTTGTTTGTAGAGCACAATATAAATGCCAAGGCACCCCTGAAGTTCAAGTGAAGACTAGAGGTAAAAATATCAGAGATACAAGCATGAAAGTGATGACATAATTAACCAAGTTTTGGAACAAACACAAGAATGACAACTATGCTCTCAAGAAGGTGCTCATAGAATAAGTGGTGACTCAACAAGAAAGTGAAAAGTTTTTGAAAAGTTTGAAAGGCTTCCTAATGTTGAAAGGAAGGTACTCATTAGCTTTGAGATCTCATTACCCCTATCATAGGCATCTTCATATGGTTAAGGTGAAAGTGAGGTCCAATATGAGTTATATGGAAGCTGGATCTAATCATAGACAAGCAAAAACTACTAAGCATCCATCAGTAACACACTCCTTACCATGAATATACTAAGCATGCTCACAATGATGAGTATATGTACAAAAATGAAAACAAATAGAGTTCGTTACCAGCCTCTTACCACACCTCAAGTTGTCTTAATCTTCATTATTGGTCTTCACTTGTGTGACTTGAATAATAACATAAAACCAAATCCAATGAGGATGGCTGAACCCTGCAAAGAACTCACAAAACCAAAGAAGAACAACAAATATTTTTGGTGTTTTCGATTTTTTTTCAAACAAGCCAACAAAACAAAAACAAACCAAGCAAAGAAAAATCTTTTTGGATTTTTTCTTTTAAGGCAAACCAAAGCAAAGAAACAAACCAAGAGAAACAACGAAAATATTGTTGGTATTTTTTTGTGTTTTTGAGAAAGCAGCAACAAGAACCAAAAAGAAAGCAAAACAATGGATATACAAAGAACCGACCAAACATGATATATAGATGAGTGTGATGTCGGTTGTGGCATCCCGCAAAACCACTACTAGAAAATCGCGTTGTTTTTGTGCATTGCATCGTCATCATCATGCATTTGTTTGTCTGAAACTATTTCCAATAAGCCTATTTTGGTTTTCTAAAAATGCCCTTCTCTTAATTCAAAATAAGTCTTATAATTACCTGTCAAATTATTGCCTACAAGTTATTTGCTAAAAAGATTTGAAACAAAAACAACACCGTAAATATTTACAAACTAACACAAAGCCCCAAACCCTAAACCTATTCCCACCCAAATCTATCCTACCCACCAACCGCAGCATGCCACCTCACCCCTCCCCCAATTCCATACCTGTGGCATCCCGCAAAACCACTACTAGAAAATCGCGTTGTTCTTGTGCATTGCATCATCATGACCGCATGCTCATGTCATCATGCCACGTTGCATTTGAGCATCGTCATCATCATGCATATTATTTTACTTGAAACTATGTTGCGAAAGTCTACTGTTTTCTGAAACTAGCCCTCCTTCTATTTCAAATTAAACCCCCGGATGCTTCCGGATATTTTGTTTGCCTAAAAACTATTTACCAAAGTTTATTGCAAATGAATTAAAAGTTATAATATTTTAGGGGGCAGTCGAACGGGCCGATTCGACCCAGTCGACCACCCCCGTACAAAACAGATCGGCCCACCCTAAATCCCTAATCTACCTAGTCCCAATCTACCCACCCCACCAGCCACCTCACCCGGACCAATCCCTGAACGCCACCTAACCCTCTCCCTTCCCCCTGACCTCTCCTAGCCCGCCACCTGCCCACCCCATGCCACGTCCCCAACCAAACCCACACGCCACGCACGCCAGCGCCCAGCGCGCGTCCCACCCCACCTGGGCGCGAGCCCCAGCAACCCTGCCTCCCGCCTGGCACCCTGGACCCACCCACACACACTTACCACGCACGCGACACGGTCCGCTCCGATCCCCACGCACCCAGGACCCACCACGTTCCTCTCCCCGCGCGCCCGCCCCGAGCATCCCGTCGGCCGCCGCACCTCCGCCTCGCCGCTCTCCTCTCCGGCGCCGGCCCCGCCGCCCGAGCTGCGCCGCCTCTCCTCTCCTCTCGGCCCGTTCCGTTCCCGGCGCCGTCTCGGCCTCCCTCTCCCGAGCCCGTCCCCGCCTTCTTCCTCACCTCCGGCCTCTCCTCGCCCCGCCTCACCCCTCCGCGCGCGACGACCGCTCTCCTTCCCTCTCTCCCGCGCCCGCGTCCGCCCTCACCCTCCGGCGAGCCCCGCCACCCTCGGTCACGCCCCTCCGCCCAGACCTCCTCCTCTGCGCCCTCCGGCCGCCCACTGCCTCTCTCCCCTTGGCCTTGGCCTCCTCTCGGGCCACCTCTGCCTCACGCTCGCCCCTCCTCCTAGCTCCGGCCCGTTGACGCCTCCTCTCCACCGCCTCCCACTGGCTCAGTCACCTCTCGCGTCGCCGACCGCCTCGAGCTCCTCTCCCTGGCGCCCGCCTGTGCTCCCTCAGCAGCAGCCGCCTCAGCCCTCGCATCCCCATGAGCCTCCCGCCTCCATGAGCGTCGCTTCCTCCACTGGCCCGTGAGCCCGCTCGAGCCCGCCGCCTCCTCTCGCCCTTCTCCGACCCGAGCCCCTAGCTGCGCCCGGCCGCCTCGGGCTCCCATCGCCGCGCCTCGCCGAGCCGCTCCGGCCAGCTCGCCGATCTGCCGCCATCCTCCCTGTCCGGCCTCAGCGCCGCCGCTCTCTGCGGCCACGCCTGTTGAGTTCCTCCGTCGGGTCCTGCCCACCTTCGCAAGCTGCCGCCGCCCGAGTCCTCCTCGCTTGCGCTGGCGGCCTTGGCGCGCCCTCATCGCCCGATCGCCGCCCTCCGTTGACCCCGGCGCATGGCGGCCCGTCCTCGAGCGTCGCCCGGCCGCGCATGACTGCGGCGTGGACCACAGGGCACCGTTCCCTCCGTCGTGGCCTCGGGTTACATGAGCGCCGATGGGGTACTGCTGTTCCAGGAATAGTCTGTGAAGGGAGGTTGCTGAAGGATTCGATGTACAAGAGAAACCACGGCGCCGGGCCCGAAAACCGACCTCGACACGCCAAGTTCGCCGAAACCCGCGAAGACCGATCCCGGCGTCCGAGACCCCGAAGGCCGATCTCGCCGCACCCGGACCCCGAACCCGAAGAATCGCCGACAAGGACCGTCCCTACACCAAGATCTGCTTCCGAACACTTCGACCGAAGCTGAATCAAGATCTCCCGATCGACAAGTACACCTCGAGACGCCGAGTACGCCCGGACACCTAGACCACAGAACGCAGCTCTCCTTCGGACGCCGAGCTCACGGGAACCCGGATCGACAAGATCTACCCGTTGTCCGAGAACGCGTCATGAGACCGATCCTGTCGAACCACGAACCCCGAGACCGACCGAACCGGTACCAAGATCTAGAACCCTAATGTGAACCTTCCGAAACCCTATTTTATAATATAATACAACTTGTCGCATCTTAATTGTTCATGCATGCATCCTTGTCTGTGGTTTGGGGGCCTTACGCCGATTCACCTCATAATTAAATATGGGGCCCATATGCGGACAAATATAGTCTTATATTGGCCTCATTTAACTTTGTGTAGCGAACCGGTGCTATCTTTTCCCCTGATAATGCAGCATTTAAATTGCGGGGTAGTTAAACAACATGAACCACCTAATTAATTGTCGGAACCCCGGTTCCGCTTAATATGGCCTAATTGCATTGCACCTTGCCATGTCATGCATCATACATGCATCATGCCCGATCTTTTGCCGTAGTATTAAATAGTGCATCCGGTGTTTATTCTAGTGTTTTGCTTCTTCGCGGATAAGGCCGTTGAGTTGATGTGAGCTTCGCCCCGTTCTTCGAATGAACCTTCGACAATGTTTTCAGGCGAGCACCTCCCCCTTTTCTACCTATCTTACTTTCATAGTATTTATTTCCCTCCTGTTGATCTATTGTTATCTGTGTTGCGATGCTCTAGCTTTCGTACCCGTGATATCCCTTGCAGCCTTATATTGCCTTGGACACATCCTATTACCTGTTGTTTGGTAGATAGTTGGACTTGCGCGTCGTAGTCGCTTGCTCAAGTGATGTTGCGTGTCGTCAAGTACCTCAGTTGTTGGAAGACTGCCATATGTTGATATTGGAGATGATCATGGCTTTACTTTTCGTTCACTTTAATTACTGTTTAACAACTAAAATTGAAGTAAGTAAGCAGAGGCATCGGTGGGTGATAGATAATGTTGGTTTCCGACCGCCCACTTGTGTCCCGTGGGACCCAGTTCTTGACACACATTAGAGATCGAGCGCTAACCACGGTGGGGAGATATGGGCCCCATTGATTAGTACGATTTCAAAGTATTGTCTTGGGGCCACAAACTAGTTTGAGGTTTTATTTTACTATCCTGTACTTATGCCATGCTTTCTTGCTTTATTTACGATTGTCAGGAGCACCTTTGTCTTTTAGGAAGCGGAGTGTTTTGTGTATCGGCAGTCAGTTTGGGATTTCTTTGTCGTTCTGACCACGCGAAACCCTAAGTCCGTCTCGGAGACCGGCGATTTGTTGCGGGTAGACTTAGTGGGGCCCCGTGCTTTCTTTTGTGCAGGAACGTCATGACTTAGGCCCGCCGACATACCGATGGGTGTATGTTAGCGATCGGCAAAAGGGTCAAGTGCTTGTGGATACTTTGGTGCACCCTGCGGTTAAATCTTTTGAGAAGCCGTGTCATGGTTATGGACGACTTGGAGCATGCTTGATCATAGACAACTATAACTAAAGTTTCTTGTTATAAATTGACTTGTATCCGGTATGACTAGTTATCGACTTCACTACAACGGAATGGCTAAGTAAAAGTACCAACAAGCTGGGGTTTTTGGGGTTATCTCATGCTAATTGTATCGATTAGTAAGTCTTGCAACTTCTAGCGGAAGGTTTAACTAAAAGCATTGCCTTATTTTATCGGGATGATTATCTAAACGACTAGTAATTGCTGTAACGAATAAGTAAAGCGCCAACTGTGAGTTCCTCGGTTGACTTCCTCGTTTGGTCTCGAGAAACACGGGATGGGTTTGTTTGGTGTTAGCTTCAGTTGGATCCGGATAGGTCATCCTTACCCCTCTCGATAACCGCCAGTTATATCGAGTCTCTATAGGTTGTTTAGTGCATCTTTGCCGCTTCGGCATCCACCATACCTATGTGGCGAGGACCGCGAATTCTAGTCTCGCCGTGTCTTGGCCTCGATCTTGGCCTTCTCTTTTCCTTGCCCTTTGCGGCACCCCTTTTTTTAAGCGGTTTTGAGATCGACGTCGTTAGCGTGGTTACCCTTCGGCTTGGCTGGGCAGGTTGTGGGCCATTGGTTATTCTTCGTGGCTCTTAGCCCAATTTGCATCTTGTCCGTAGTGAATGACTGTGTCATTTTCAAGGTGATTTGGATCTTCGTATTGTATATCTGTATTCTTGACTCTTTGAGTCATTGCTATATATATATTACTGTGGGTCCCATCGAGGTGTTGTGTAATGTTATTACTTGTTTTCCACCGCCGAACGTGCTGGGCACCTTTGAATCGTTTCTATGCGGGTTTGGCGGGTTTCGCTAAAACTTGCATAGGGCCGATTCTGAGGGTGTTACAATACCCACCCCGCCACATCATCAACCCCCTACTTTTTCCCTCCTTTTTCCTCTCTCACCCACAGTTTCCCTACCCCCTCCCCCTTACACCGCGGCCCCACCCCCAGTCCCACCTACTCCTCAACCCTATCTCTCTCTACCCTGGTCCCACCCGTCAGCATCACTCCCTCTCTCCCCGGCCCCACTCTCCCACTCACCCGCCTGGTCCCACAGGCCCCACCACCTGTCGGCCCCCACCTACCGCACGCGCTCTCCTCCCCCATGCGCTCGCCTCTCCCTTTCCTCCTCCTTACTCCTCCCGTTTGCCACCGTCGCCGCCGGCGCCCTCCCCCTCTCCGGCGTGCTCCCTCGCCTCTCCGGCCTACCTCTCCTCCCGAGCCTCCCCGCCGTTCTGCGTCGGCCCGCGCCGCCTCCACACCAGCGCCCTCACCTCGCCTCCACCGCTGGCTCCTCTCCATCCTCTCTCTCTTCCGAGCCCGCCGCCCCCCTCTCCCTGTCTCGCCGGCCTTCCTCCTTCCGCCTCCCTCGCCGGACCGCCTCACCGCCGCGCCTCCACTGCCCGATCTCCGCCTCGAGCTCCTCGCGCGCGCCCGCCCGTCCGGCCTCCAGGACCAGCGCCACCCCTGCCTCGAGCCCCGCTGCCGAGCCGCCCTCGTCCCCCTCGCCCGGCTCACCTCGCGCCACTCGCCGTCCTGCCCGCCCGGCCACCGCCCAGCGTCCTCCTCCGCGCGATGCTGCGCCGGCCGCCTCCGTCCTCCCGTCGTGTCCGCCTCCGGCCCCTTCCTCCCCGCCGCCTCTTCCTCCTCTTCGCCCTCTGCAGCAGGCCGCCGCCGTCCGCAGTAGCTCGGTCCGGCCGCCCCGCTCCCCTCTGCACCACCGCGCCCGCAGGCCGACCCCCACCCTGCCCGTCTCTGTCCCTCCGCCCGGCTCCCTGTGCTCCGCCAACCACGGCCTCTCTCCTCGCGTTTCCCCGTCGACCGCAGCAGCGGTGCGTCGTCCGTCGCCCTTGACCGCTTCCCGGCTTAAGCCCGTCGGCCACGGCGCCTTCCGAGGCTGCTCGTCCTCGACCGTCTTGCTCCTGTACATCCGCATACGTGTGTGTATGTCTTGTCGCTATCTTCCAAGACCCATCTCGACAAGATCGGCAGTGGCCGTGCGAATCCGATGAACCATCGGCGCCACATTCCAAGATCGCCCCGGGCCGATGACCGCCAAGCTCGCCACAAAAATGACAAGCACTTCACCGCGGGACACCGAGAATGCCGACATGGAACATGGGACCGACAAGTTCTCCTTCACAGATCCGATGACGGAGACCCTGAAGACCGATCCGAACGCCAAGACCGATCTGATTCGAGGAACACCGACGAATCCGCCGGTACCCAAGATCTCCGGTCGAGACCAGTCCGACACCGATCGGAACCGCGGAACCGACAAGTTCGCCTACCGGACACCGTATGCGTAATCTTCCGGACCGAAGACCATCAAGACTTCCGCTCGGCCACGCCAAGTACTCCTTCCTGGCTCCGAAGACCGAACCCCATGGACCGACATGATCTCCTTCACGGATACGACAAGTACTCCCTCGAGGACGCCGAGTACTTCACCCCGGACACCGAGACCCTGGACGACAAGATCTCCTTCCCGGAAACATTGACGCTCGTGCGACAAGATCTACTTCCCGATCCGAAGACCCTAAATCCCTGAACCCCGAGACCGACCCCGAACCCCCCGGAACCCCAGTTCGTCGAGACCCCCTAATGTGTGAACCCAAACCCGAGACCTTATTTTATTAAATGATATATACTTGTTGCATATTAAATTGTCATACTCGCATGCATATCATTGGTTTGGGGGCCTTATGCCGATTCACCTCGTAATTAAATATGGGGCCCATATGCGGGCAAATCTAGTCTTATATTGGCCTCATTTAAAAGTTGTGTAGTGAACCGGTGACTTATCTTGCCATGTTAATACAACATATAATTTGCGGGGTAGATAAACAACATGAACCATCTATTTAATTGTCGGGACCCCGGTTCCGCTTAATATGACCTAATTGCATCGCACCTTTGCCATGTCATACATCATTCATGCATCATGCCCGATCTTTTGCCGTAGTATTAAATAGTGCATCCGGTGTTTCTTTTAGTGTTTTGGTTCTTCGCGGATAAGGCCGTTGAGTTGATGCGAGCGTCAACCCGATCTTCGGATGAACCTTCGACAATGTTTTCAGGCGAGCACCTCCCCCTTTCTACCTATCTTACTTTTGTAGTATTTATTCCCTCCTGTTGATCTATTGCTATCTGTATTGCGTTGCTCTAGTTTTCGTACCCGTGATATCCCTTGCAGCCTTATATTGCCTTGGACACATCCTATTACCTGTTGTTTGGTAGATAGTTGGACTTGCGCGTCGTAGTCGCTTGCTCAAGTGCTGTTGCGTGTCGTCAAGTACCACGGTTGTTGGTGTATTGCCGCATGTTGATGTTGGAGCTGATCATGGCTTTACTTATCATTCATTTTAATTACTGTTTAACAACTAAAATTGAAGTAAGTAAGCAGAGGCACAGGTGGGCAATAGATGTTATTTGGTTGTTAACCGTCCACTTGTGTCGTGGGACCCGAGTGCTTGATACCTGTTCCTTGATTTATCGCGCTATCCACATCCGGAGGATTATGGGACCCCCGAGCGAGCTTGATTCAGTCTTATTTCTTGGGGCCACAAACTAGTTTGAGGTTTTATTTACTATCCTACTTATGCCATGATCTTTGTTTTTTTACGATTGTGCGAGGAGCACCTATCTTTATTTAGGATCGTGGCACGATTCATGATGTCGACAAGCCCAGTTTGGGTTCCCGATCGTTCACGTCCCCTAAACTTGAGTCCGTCTCGAGCCGGCCGTTCGTTGGTCTACTTTAAGGGTGACCCCGAAATATTTCTGAATCCTGTGATTGCTTTGTCGTGAAGGCCTCGTTGGGTTTTGATTTGGTTTTTCCGAGGTTGATCGAGTGTGTGTTGCTATTGGTGCACCCGGGTAAAACTTTCAAAGCCGTGTCGCGGTTATGGACGACTTGGAGCACGATCTCGATCATAGACAACTATAACTAAAGTAGTGCTATAAACTTGACTTTATAATGAATAGTAATCAGCTTCACTATAATGGAATGGCTAAATAAAACTGCCAACAATTGCTTGTTTGGTTTGTCGCTTGCGACAATTGTATCTGACTAGTAAGTATTGCAACTACAACGGAATGGCTGAATAAAAGTACCAACAACTGCTGGGTTTTGGGTTATCACATGCTAATTGTATCTGACTAGTAAGTGTTGCAACTTCTAGCGGAATGGTTAAATAAAAGTGCTTCGCTTATTTTTTATAAGGACGATTATCTATACTTGACTAGTAATTGCAACGATAACTGAATAACTAAACGCCAACCGTGTGAGTTCCTCGGTTGACTTCTCGTTTGGTCTCGGGGAAACCCGGGATGGGTTTGTTTGGTGTTAGAATCGGGTTGGTTCGAATATGTCTTTCTTATCCCTCTCGATTGCTTGATTGTCGAGTCTCTATAGGTTGTTTAGTGCATCTTTGCCGCTTGATCCACCATACCTATGTAGGCGAGGACCACTCAATTCTAGTCTCGCCGTGTCTTGGCCTCGGTCTTGACCGCTCTCTTTTTCTTTTGCCCTTTGTCGGCACCTTTTGTTTAAGCGGTTTTGAGATCGGCGTCGTTAGCGAGGTTACCCTTCCGGCTTGGCCAGGCAGGTTTATGGGCGCCATTGGTTATTCTTGTGGCTCTTAGCCCCATTTGCATCTTGTCCGTAGTCGGACGCCCCATCTTTTCAAGGTGATTTGGATCTTTGTACCGTATATCTGTATTCTTGACTCATGGAGTCGTGTTGTATATATATCTGTTCTGTGGGTCCCATCGAGGACTGTTGTGTAACGTTATTACTTCGTTTTCCACCCGCACGAAAGTGCCTGGTGGGCACCTTTGAATCGTTTCTATGCGGGTTTGGCGAGTTTCGCTAAAACTTGCATAGGGCCGATTCTGAGGGTGTTACATCGGTATACCTCCCCCCAAGCTTAGGCTTTTGGCATAAGTGGGGCTCAATCCCATGGTGCCCAAGTAGGTGCACCTCCGTAGTACGACAAGGAGGCTCCCTCGTCCTGGTACGAGCTCGAGGACTCCCCTGTGTAGTGTACAACGGGGTCATATGAGGGTACTTACTCCTGATAGTGTCCATGGAAGCTAAGAGGGCGCAACTTGTCATCCATCTCCTCCTTAGAGAGTGACAAAGGTCCCTGAGAAATACTAAACAAAGTGGTTTGGGGTAGAGAGGATCTCTCTCTCTTCCCCGTCAATAAACATCATTTTATAAACCAAGTTCTCAAGGGTAGAGCCATTAGTGACAAAGTGGTGCGCCTTCATGGCAGCAAGATCAAGCCTCTAAGGAGCCAAAACTGTATCATTTGGATCAACAACAATGTCCAAGGCAGTAGCAACACGCGTAGCAATAATTCCCCCATAAATGGGTCCCTTAGTAGTTAAGTGACGAGCAATGAGAGAACAAAGATTGTACTTAGTATCATTGTCGAGCACAGCAGCTAAGAAAGCCAAATGATAGCTGGAAATATTACTAGTGTTCTCCCTCTACCAAGAACACTAGTGGGAAGATAGTAAGCAAAGTACCCGATGGCTGGAAGCTGAATATTTCTTATCGTTCCCCGTTGAGCTCTACGGTTATCATCATTGGTTATCCCACGGTAGAGATCCAACAAATCAGCGGGTTGAGCAGGAATCTTCTTTGCTGACCTAGCTGTACCAAGTCCCAGAGTCTCACAAAATTTCTTCAATGTCATATTGTAAGACCTACCATAAATTTTGAAAGAAACATCTGGCTTGAACATGCTGTTAGTAAAGGAGAAGCTCTCCACAAATGTTTTAGTGAGCGTAGTGATACGTCGGAAACGTATCTATAATTTTTGATGCTCCATGCTTGTTTAGTATCTACTTTGCTTTACTTTGTCTCCACTTTGAGGTGTTTTTATATGTTTTCTGGTACTAACCTATTAACAAGATGCCACAGTGCCAATTGCCTGTTTTCTTCTGTTTTTGGTTCCAAAAAGGCAGAAAATAAATATTCTCGGAATTGGACGGGACAAAAGCCAAAGTCATTATTTTTTCCGTACCAACACGGAACCACAAAGTAGAGAAGGAGTAGGGCACCAGGGTGGCCGCACCCCCCCCCAGGCGCGGGCAATCCCTGGTGGCGCCTACAGGGGGTGTGGGCCCCCTAGACCTCCACCGACCATGCCTCCTGCGCCTATAAGAATCCCCCAGGGAGAAAACCCTAAATCATCAATCATACTTCCATAAAAGTTCATTGCAATACAGGGAGATTCAGGATAGAAAGTCTGTTAGGCACCTGACGGGGAAGTGCCACCGGAGCCATCTCAATCGATCTCCACCACCGTCTTCATCACCATTGCTAATTCCCATGATAAGGAGGGAGTAGTTCTTCCTCGAGGCTAAGGGCTCTACCGGTAGCTATGTGTTCATCTCTCTCTATGGATGATCTTGTTGTGGTCATGAGCTTTGTAATCAAGTATATCTACCTTGCTACTCAAGTGCTTCAATAGATCTCTGCTCTCCCCATGTGTGTGAAAGTGACAGCATGCACGCCATGATGGCACTTAGGCTTGAGTCTACATAAATACTCTTTGTGCTTTAATAGATCTATGCTTTTCCCCACGTGTGTGAAAGTGACAGCGGGCATACCGTGTGTGGCACTTTGGCTAGATTGAGTATTTGTTATGAGTTATATTTGGAGTTGGATATATTTATGAAATTGTGGTGTTTGTTGGAACCATCTAGTGCTCAAGGTGACAGTGTGGGGTTATCTAGATTGGGGAAGGCGGACTTTTAGGAGTGCTGTTATAGCCCTACCATGTATTAGAGTGTCCAACCGGAGAGTAGTTAAGAGTAGTATCATGAAGAGAATATATTTATATGAGAGAGTGTTTGCTAGTGAAAGTATGATCCCTAGGCCTTGTTTCTAAACATTGAAACACCGTTTGCATCTAGATCTGTTGCATGTTTGCTTATCTCCAGTCTTTACCTCACCATCAAGCTCCATCAAAGCTATTTTCTGGCACCGTTACCACTTGTATTTCACTATCTCTTCACCGAACTATGCACCTATACACCTATCAAGTGTACTGGGTGTGTTGGGGACACAAGAGACTTCTTGTATCTTGATTGTAGGGTTGCTTGAGAGGGAATACCTTTGACTACTTCCTCCCTGAGTTCGATAAACCTTGGGTAATCCACTTAAGGGAAACTTGCTACTGTTCTACAAACCTCTGCACTTGGAGGCCCAACAACTGTCTACAAGAATATAAGCGTGTAGACATCACGTAGCATATTGCACGCTCTCATCCTGCATAAGGCTTGTTAGTCCAGCCCTCCGAACCAACGTTGTAAAATCATCAAGAATCCCAGCAGCCTACAAAAAGGTTGGTCAAGGAAAGGTGGAAGGGTGAGTATCCCCCTCATCTCTGTCGTCGCCGAATCGCGGAGTGATGAGATTCTCTTTGTATGAGGGCCTGGCTCGGAAGGATGATCTTGAAGGCCTTGCCCTCCTAGGTGCATCACCCTCAAATATCTCTCCAAATGTGTGGTTGTCCATGACTACTCTTTTCTGAAATTTTTAGACAAACATCAAACCAAGTGATTTCCAAGTTGATAAATGATGATAAAGTACTATAGGAACATGCTAGAGGGCTACACATGCATCAAAATGAAATCTCTAAGCATAGAACAAGCATGCAAGCTCACACAACCTGTCATGTATAGAAGCAAAATACTCAAGATACAATCTATCAATCACAAGTCTAATTGGACAAGTGGAGGAGGCACATACCAAGGAGTAATCCCTCCAAAAATCAACAAGAAAGAGGGGCTGAGCAAGGAGATCAAAAATCACGAGCAAGAACATCAAGAACTCGAGCTTGAGCAAGTTTTCCGGTGTTTCTCGGGAGAGAGAAAAAAGATGGATGTGAGGGGGCACCTTGGAGGGGCCTAGGTGGGCCACACCCCCTAGGAACCACCCATAGGCAGGTTGCACCTACCTGGGGTGTGGGCGCTTGGGGTAGCCCCCTGGGTCACTCCAGGTGTCCCTCTGCCCCTTTTCTCAAGGAAAAATATTTTGAATTTTCTGGTATTTTTCGGAAAACTTTATTTTTGGCCAATTTTCAGGGTATGAAAATTGATTTTCTCGCAGAAACAGTTTTTTAGAAGAAGCAAAAGCAAATCAAAAGCCAAACTACAGAAGTTCTAAGACACTCTAACAAACAACAACTAATGAAACCAAAGCTAGAAAAAGAAAAGGCAAAGACTAGGAAGGAGAAAAGTAAAAGAAAGCAAGTATAACCATAGTGAAAACATTATTTTGTTCATTAAAATCCTTTTGTTAACAAGGTTGATCAAGTCTTGTTACCAAAACAATCTTATATGAAACAAAACTTTGTATTCCACAAGGTGATTATGTTACCTCATACTTGATAGCAATTGTCCCAATCATAATAGTTTCAAAAATTTGTTGTGGAATGGGACAATATATTTCTCCAACCTTGATGCTCTCAATATTTTCAATGGAATTCAGGCAATAGCTCTTAGCAACCTTCTTGGGTAAATAGACAGTATGCTCTTTGTCATTAATATTGAATGTTACTTTTCCTTGATTACAATTAGTGACAGCACCTGTAGTATTAAGAAAAGGTCTCCCAAGAATAATAGACATATTATCATCTTCAGGCATTTCAAGCACAAAAAAATCAGTCTAAACCAAGCAATTATGAGCAACTTGAACAGGAACATCCTCACATATACCAACATGAATAGTAGTTGACTTATCATCCATTTGCAAAGATATATCAGTTGGTATCAACTTTTCTAGCTGGAGTCTCTTGTAGAGAGAAAAAGGCATAACACTAACTCCAGCTCCCAAATCACATAAAGAGGTTCTAACATAATTGTTATTAATAGAGCAAGGAATAGTTGGTATACCTGGATCACCAAGTTTCTTTGGAACCTTACCATTGAAGGAATAATTGGCAAGCAAAGTAGAAATCTCCTCATTAGGAATCTTCCTTTTATTAGAGACAATATTCTTCATATACTTTGAATAAGGAGGCAACTTAATAGCATCAGTCAAAGGAATTTTCAAAAATAAAGGTTTCATCCACTCAAAAAACTTGTTGTAGTGTTCTTACTCCTTTGACTTGTGTTTCTTACCTGGAAAAGGCATAGGTTTCTGCACCCAAGGTTCTCTCTTTACCATGTTTATTAGCAATAAAAATTTCCTTAGTGTACCTAGTGTTCTTAGTGTGATTCTCAGGTTCTTCCTCAACTTCCTCCTTATCAGGAGCATCATTATTATTACCACTCTCAGTTTCAGCATCAGAGACAGATATACTATTAGGATCTACAATAGGTTCAAGTGGTTCCTCAACTATTTTACGTTTCCTTTTCTTTTTCTTATGAGGACTACCACTACTTTCACCTTGTTGAGAATCCTGCTCAATTATTTTAGGGTGTCCTTCAGGATATAAAGGATCTTGAGTAGCTATACCACTCCTAGTTCTAATTCCACAAGCATGTTTATCTCTTGAGGCATTAACTAGCATATCTTTTTGTACCTTAGTAAGTTGATCAAGTTGGGTTTGAACCATTTGAAAGTGTTTACAAAGCATTTTAATATCATTAGAAGTTCTTTCCACAATATCTTTCAACTCATTGATAGCTCTAGAGTTTTCCAATAAATGATTCTGAACTTGTTTATTAAAATTACCTTGTTTAATAATAAATGTGTCAAGTTCCTCTAAGCATTGATCATGAGGCTTACCATAAGGAATATTACCTTCATTAAAGTGGAGAGAGTGTACCTCAATAGTAGATGAGTGGGGAATTGTCTTACATAATTCTTCTATAGGAGGTAGATTCTTCACATGTTCAACTCTAATACCTTTCTCCTTTAGACACTTCTTAGCTTCCTTCATCACTTCATCATTTAATGCAATAACTCCCCTCTTCTTTGGTGTTGGTGTTGGTGTTGGATCTGGTTCAGGCACAACTGGTTCAAGAGTAATAGGCTCAGGTGTATTTAGCTCTGTTGAAGTCCAATCATCATAATTCTTGCTTATCTTAGCCATTAATTCTTCAGCATCCGTAGGAGTTCTTTTCCTGAAAGCACAATCAACAAAGCTATCTAGGTAGGTCCTAAAATCACCAGTTAGTCCATTATAATAAATATCAAGAAGCTCATTCTTAGGCAATGGACATCCAGGATGTGCATGAATCAAGGCACAAAACCTTGTCCATGACTTAGGCAATTTCTCTTCTTCTCCCTGTTTAAAATCAAAAAGTCTCTGCAAAGCAGCATGTCTAGCACTAGGAGGAAAATATTTTTGGAAAAAAGAAGCGATTGATGGGGATATGCCTACCGGGGTATGCCCAGCAGGACGTTTCCTATTGGCCCAAGCTGCCAGCGAGTGGGCCTGCAGGACGGCGACTGGATCGAGACTTGGGGAGGACTCAGGCGACTGGAAGCTGGAGGCCTAGAAGCATAGATAGGCCTAGTCAGACTAGGTCAAAGACCCTCCGAATCCTTGACCAATTCGGTTGTAGATTTGTAAACCCTAGAGAGGTGAGCCTATATAAACCTCCCTAGGGTACGCATAGAGGACACATTCCATCATACACCCTAGCGACTCGCCGCCTAGTCGTCGAGCTCGCCCTTTGTAATCTCTTCATAATACAATCTAGCAGGAGTAGGTCTTTACCCTCTGGGGGGAGAACCTGGGTAAACCCATGTGTCTCCGCCCTCATCTCGCACCGCAGATGGCTGGCCGCCCTTGCCCTATGTTCTACTACTCGCTGCCGATTGCAGCATCTGCCGTGGCCATTCCCACGACAGCGATCAAGGAATCAGGGCTATCAATGGAACTAGGAGGTAATCTATTAAACCAAGCCCTAGCTTCTACTTTTAGTGAAAAAGGGAAGATCTTCGTAACAAAATACTTGCGCATCTTAAAATCATCAGAGAACAAAGAACTCATAGTAGAAAGCTCATTCATATGAGCCACATCACTCTCATTTTCAGTCCCACAAAAAGGTTATTTCTCAATAATGTCCAAATAGGATAAATCAAGAGAGAAATCATAATCTTTATCTTTAATATCTATGGGAGAGGTGGCAAACTTAGGATCAGAGGACAGTTTAGGCATAATAGTACGTCTAGCAAGGAGACTCTTAATAGCACTAGTACCATGTGTGTTTCGGCACTCTTCAACAAAACTCAATGTAACCATCATTAATATCATAACTCTCTCTAGACTCAGGTGAGCTAACATGTGTAACAAATGTCTTCACTAGGAGTTTCAGTATCTCCTAGACTAGCCATAGTAGCATCTAGGAAAGGACCTAATGAACCACTCGCATCAAGCATAATAGAAGTAACATCATGAGCATCAAAGGAAGTTTCAGATTCAGCAGTAGTAGCACTGTGTGTAGCATGCGTATGTGGTGGTGGTGTGACAAGCTTACTTATAAAAGACGGTGAATCAAGAGAAACAAAGGTGTTTAGGACTGTACCTCTTCTTGTAGTGGATAGTAAAATAGGGAACTTTCCATCACGATACTTACCCATGATGAACGGAGTAGCAGTGAACAATAGTAGATCCAAGTGAACTTACAAATAAAGCTATGCTCCAACGGCGGCGCTTTTAAAATAGTCTTGATGACCCACAAGTGTAGGGGATCGCAACAGTCCTCACGGGTAGTATTACCCAATTTATTGATTCGACACAAGGGGAGCCAAAGAATACTTGCAAGCCTTAACAACTGAGTTGTCAATTAAGCTGCACCTGGAAATAGTTCTTGCTCACAGAAGTTTATCAGTAGCAACAGTTTGTAGTAGCAACAACAGAACAAACACAATAGTAATAGTAACAGTAAAGAGTTGTATATGAGCGCGGTAGGCATAGGAATGGATGGACGGGCATTGCATGAACGAGTCTAAACATGTAATTTCAAAATTTAGGGCATTGCATATAAATAAGAATAAGCATCCAAGTACTAAACAATCCTAGGCATGTGATCCATATATAGTCATACGTGCTCGCAACGAGAACTTGCATGACATCTTCTGTCCAGCCAGCCCGTGGCAGCGGGGCCTCTAGGGAACTACTGGCAATTAAGGTGCTCCTTTTAATAGAGCACCGGAGCAAAGCATTAACACTCCATGAACACATGTGATCCTCACACCACAGCCATCCCCTCCGGTTGTCCCAATTTACATCGCCGGGGCCTTTAGATCCGGACAATGATATGTGTACACAACTTGCAGATAAGATCACAAACAATACTATCATCATGATTCAATAATAAGTTCAGATCTGAGATCATGGAACTCGGGACCTAGTGACAAGAATTAAGCACAACAAGTTGCAACAAAGTCAAATAGCACAAATAGAGATACTAGGCACTATGCCCTAACAATCTTATTCGATTACATGATAGAACTCATCTAATCCCTACCATCCCAAAGCCTACAGCGGGGGATTACTCACTCATGGATGAGGGAAACATCGATGGTTGATGGAGAGGCGTTGGTGATGACGATGGTGATGATCCTCTCAAAATTCCTGTCTGAGGTGCCGTGAACGAGTTTCGGATCCAAATCTTGGTTTCGATGGTGGTGAGCGGAGAACTCTTTCTAAAAGCGTCAACCCCCTCGGTTTTTAGGTCAAGGGGTAACTTATAGGCACAGAGGGAGCCCGAGGGGGTGCCTAGGGTGGCCGCACCCCCTAGGCGCGAGAAGGGCCCACCCACGCCTGGTAGGGGTGTGGGCCCCCCAGACCTCCACTCCATTTCGTCTTCTAGCTCCGTGGATCTTCTGGCGAAATATAATTTTTGGCATATTTTCTGGGATTTTTCCTGATAGTTGATTTTCTGCACAAAAACTAGACACCAAGGTAATTCTGCTGAAAACAGCGTCAATCCGTGTTAGTTGTATCCAAATCAATCAAGTTTAGATGAGAAACAATAGCAAAAGTGTTCGGGAAAGTAGATACGTTTTGGACGTATCAGCGCTCAAGTGTGTCGTCGTCATTGGTGCCAACATAGTTGATGCAAAAGCTTCCGATAGCAACATCACAACCTGACACCTCCACCAAACTAATTTATCCGTTGGGATCTCCGTACCTATGCGCTATCAGCCAGATCGAGGACTCAGTAGACAACCACTTCCTTCTCACACCCCATGCATGTTAGTTGTTGTGTAGCCCGCCTCAATCGACTCCTCTGCCACAACAATTGCCCTCCACAGGTGCCACCGTGCATGCCCAATACAATGAGTCGTATATCTAGAATTCCAGAAGCCCATACCACCACACCGTCCTGGCTAATGTGATTTCGACTAGCCATAAGCTGGCTGGCCACATCTCGCATCGTAGGACCTCCCCTCTGGCCATAAAGTCCAGTCGATGCAAGGGCACAATCTGTAGGGGTTCGTAGCATGGAAAACAAAAATTTTCTATCGCATACAAACAAACAAGCCAAGATCTATCTACTAGATTGTAGCAACGAGTCGATGGAATAACTTACCCTCGAAGATTCCAAAGTGTTTAACGAGAGCGGATTCTCGTGGGTGATGTAGTCGTACTCTTTCCGATCTCAAGATCGTGTAGACGATCCTTCCGGTGCTGCGTTCCGGCAGCGCTTCCATGATCGGTCACATCGTTGTACTCGTGAAGACTTTCCTCTCCTTGTTCCAAGGCAATGGAGGTTGTAGCACTCTCCTCGCGATTCGGCAACAACAGTGATAGTACCTAAGTAGAGGGAGATCCCGAGGCTTCGCCAGCCGAGCGAGTATGGTGGAGTATGAGAGAGAGCTATTAGTGGTCTAGGGATTAGACACACCAATTAGAAGGCTCTAAACCCAGTCTAGAGCAATTAGAAGCTCTAAACCAAAAGCGTCTAAACCGGAGATTAGAGGATAGGAACTTGTGTGTCTAGAGGAGGCCTGCCCCTCCTTTTATAGGTGGGAGGGTGGCCAAGGGAGGAGTCCCTCCCAAGTCGGCCTTGGTTGGCCTTGGCGCTTGGAGGACTCCTCCCCAAGTCGGTTCCAACCACCTCTTGCTTATTTCCCACAGTTTCTGTTTCCCACAGTTTTCTGTTTTCCACAGTTTCTGTTTTAGCTTTGACTTTCAAGCGGCTTTGACTTTCAGTTTTGGAACAGCAAGAACACTTAGTACATGATGCAATCATTCAATGATACATTCATGTACCCTCCCCCCAGTGTCGGACAATCCTGAACCTTCTAGAACATTCGATGAAAACACGGAATCATTCCCGAACTCAAACGAGACTTTCCTTATATGAATCTTATTCTCCGGACCATTCCGGATCACCTCGTGATATCCGGATCCCATCCGAGACTCAACAACATTTGGTCTCTTTCTCATAATACCATAACTACTCAAACAACGAATCCTTAAGTGTGTCTCCCTACGGTTCGTGAATTATGCGGACATGATCGAGACACTTCTCCACAATAACCAATAGATGAATCTGGAAATTCATATGGCTCCACATATTTCTCACGATTACTTTGCGATCGAATGAACCACTTACATACGATACCAATTTCCCTTTGTCTCACGATAGTTTACTTATCCGAGGTTATGATCATCGGTATCTGCATACCTAGTTCAACCTCGTTCGATAAGTACTCTTTTCTCGTTCGTGATATGTGATCCCTTGTGAGCCAGTCACATGCTTGCAAGCTAATTGGATGACATTCCACCGAGAGGGCCCAGTATATCTATCCGTCATATGGATGGACAAATCCACTCTTGATCCATGTGTTTCAACCAATACTTTCGAACACTCAATGCCACCTTTATAGCCACCTGTTACGGTGTGGTGTTTGATGACATCAAAGCATCCATCCGGAAAAGGTGATATGCATGATCTCATGGTCGAAGGAATTAGGTTACTATGTATCAGAAAGCATATAGCAATTGAACTATTGAAATGACTTGATCTTTATGCTACGCTTATCTATAGGAGTATGTCCATCACATCATTCTCCTAATGATATGATCCTGTTGTTAATAACATCTCTATGTTCATGATCAGGAAACCATGATCATATATTAACCAACAAGCTAGTTTAACAAGAGGCTTTACTAGGGACTCTTATTTTAGTTTACAAATCACACAAGTATTAATGTTTCCGGTTAATACAATTATAGCATGGTACGTAAACATTTATCACAAGTGTGAAGATATGATAATAACCACTTTATTATTGCCTCTTGGGCATATCTCCAACAGTCTCCCACTTGCACTAGAGTCAATAATCTAGTTTCAAATCTTTGTGTATTCAACACCTATGGCTTTCCGGTGTTGTATGTACACGATTGCTAGTGGTTAACTGATCTCCGGATCTGACACTTCCAGGTCCGTGTGTAATTGCATGTCTTTGCGTCTCTATGCATCACTCATTCTCTAATGAGATGGCTTCGTACAAATTTGGTCCTTTGGTGTGACCTTTAGTTCTTTTGGGGTTAAAACATGTTGATAATATTGTCGTACAATATATCTTCATAGTATTATCCCGCTGTGAACTACACCTAGTTTGATAACAAACTAGTTGACACAAATGCCCTCTTTAGCTGCTATTATAGCAGTCATATACTTAGCCTTTTGTTGTAGTATCTGTCACAATGTCTTCACTTTGGAACTCATCCAAATCCATTATGGAACTCACTTTCCATTATATTGTGCCACCCTTAGTTGAGATAAACTTAATTTGTACTTTGTGACAAAACTAGTATCAATGTAGTACTTTTACAATGAACTAACCATCTATTTGTCACTTCTACAAATATTATACTCTTAGTTCTTCCAAAAGATCATAAGAATATCCTTACTATTGTCCAATGATCATCTTACGAATCATTCTGGTATATGCTCACAACATTTAGAGCATAGGACATATCTGGATTTGTACATATCACAATATGATTGATATAAATACTCTTTGTGATTTCATACATCAAGTATCAATCACTTTACCAAATGTCAATACACTTGAATATATCATCAACATTGAACTCTTTCAATCCTTTCTGTGCGACAAGAACCTTTCTTGTAGTTTCTATATTGAACTCATTCAATATCTCATCTATGTACTTCAGGCACAACCATATTGGCGTCTATTGATGCCAATTATTTGGGTTTTGCCTAAGTTTTTCATCGGGATGAAATTCTTAATATGTGTTAATAAAAGATACATTATTTCCAATCAACAATATGTCTTCCACATAATGTATTAGAAACATGTCTTAGCGCTCCCACTTAATTTCTTGCAAATGCAAGCATCTTCATTGTCTCCGATGAATTTAAACTCTTTAAACAGTTTCATCATAGTGAAGATTCCAACTCCGCTATGCTTACTTCAATCATTGAAGTTTGCATATGATTTTAGCATCCTTGAATTAACAAAACCCTTTGGACCATGTTATGTACATGTCCTAGGTAACAATTCTATTAGAAGAACTTGTTTTGTTTATTCAACTACCACATAACAAAATTATATGTAGTCGTTGCTACATTAATCCGTCTAGACTAAATATCGCTAATGAAAGATCAAATCGTGTTATAGTCAACCTTTGAACATTGTTGTGAACTCTTTCCCAACATGTCGACTATTTCATAGATGTGCAACATCCATGTCTATTTCTTTTATAGATCCAAACACAACTGTAAGGTCTTACACCTTTCTCGAGGGTCCTTCAAGTTCAAAACTTGATTTTTCGTGTATGGAACTATCACGGATTTTATGGCTTCAAGCCATTAGACGGAGTCAGGGCCCATCATCGCTTCTTTGCATATAGTCGGATCATTATTGTCAAATAATGATTTAACTCTCAAATCTTGGTATTTGATTGTTTACCCGACCTACTTGTTTCAATAGGAACTTAGATGTCCGTGATCACAACCTTTGAGGCACGTGAGCCATGAGCATTGTTCTTTGCCTCCTAACACTTTTCGCGCTGCGCAACTTTGCACATATAGCTAAGGTTCTTTAACCTTATCAAAGTTCTATTGTCCTCCCACTTAACTTTTCACGAAAAATTCCTTCTCAAAGAAACTTGACGTTCTAAGCAACAAACACTTTTGTCTCCGGTGTTTATGGAGGAATACTTTAACAAAGACAGGTTCATCCGACTTTGGTTGCAAACATCTTTCTTATGCATAGCATACCAATGTTTTAAGAAAGGACAACTTGGGTTTTATCCCAAACCATAACATATGGTGTCATTTCAACGGATTATGATGAAGCTCTTTTCAGTGGAAAAACGGTAGTCTCCCAAGCTTTTAATCTTTAAAATATAATGGCATTTTATGAATTACACCTTTGATCTCATCATGTCAAACAAGGTTTAATTACATATCTCGAATGGTCCATACTCTTATGGTGTTTCAGGAAATGCAAATCCACGGAACGATTCCTTAAATCTTAGGGTATTATGCTAAACTTGTAACTCAAATGTCTTCCTTTATGATCCTATCATAAACTATTTATATTCTTGTTACAATGATTTTTCACTTCATCTTGAAAGTCTTTGAACTTTTCAAATGTTTCATACTTCATCCTTATTAAGTAAATATTCATATATTCACTCAAATTTTCGGAGAAAGCATATGAAGTTGAAATCCATCGCTTTTGACTACACATGATGGACTTTGTACAACAATATGTACAATTTCCAATAAGCTAGTCATTCGTTCCCTTTTGGCCTATGAACGAAGTTTTAATTATCTCTAGGAAAGTTTCACAAGCGTCATTTGATCAAAATCAAATAGACTCCAATATTCCATCCATATGGAGTTTCTTCATGTTTTCTTTCCAATATAATTTAAACTGCGATGTCACTTCCTAACTGATCTTTCAATCAATTTGTCTTTCGACATTTTTAGCACTAGTTTTATGGATGTGATTTCTCCAACGAGATTTGTGAATCATCCATCTTTTATGGATTACGGCAATTATTTGAACAACCCTTTTGTTCTCATAATACCTGATAAAACAAATCTTGAAGGCAAGCTTTGATGTTTTAACGAGCAACACAATAACCCTTTATTTGTTCTCGATGAACATCATCACATATTCTTTGCTAGTTACTTAGGCCATTGTAGTTCATGAATTCTGTTGTTCGTATGACGATTCACACCAACAAATTCAGTATCAAATACTTAAGAACCACATTGTTTAATAAGCAAAGAATATAGCCATAACATGTATATCATCCATATACTTAAACCGAACAATTCTAGTCTTTTCTTTTTACGCCATATATTTATGAGATTCTCTTTCAATATTTCCTTTTACATTTGAAAGAATCTATCAATATCAATAGTGGAGTCATACATATGACACATAATCCAAAGCGTGTATAATTAAATACCAATGTCTTTGGACTTGCACTTTGAAGTAGATCACCTATCATCAAATGTTTGGTGTTCTTTCAAGTGCCTTTCTTTAGTAATCTCTGGGTGTGGTAAACATCTTACCTACATCAAATATTCACCCTCATCATGGATTTATCCATGATCAATCTACTTAGCTTGTAACGGTGAATCGCAAGTATAATGTTGCTCTCCAAAACCTTTTGGAGGATTAGGACAACTAGTGTCTCCAACCTTTTGCAAATTCTCATCAAATATGAGAACATGACTTTTGCCATATTATACTCTATCATGTTGTAACCAATACTTCGTTTCAGATATCACAATATCTTCCACACATCATGCTTTCTGAAACAACTCTTTCAGATCCTAGATAACCTTGATATTAAGAGAATCCTTTGAATATCAAGAATCATGGAGACAAATATGATACTTATATACTAACACTTGGAATTGTTACTCTTGATTTAATACTAATTATTAAACTTCATGGAGTAACTGAACTTCTTGAAAGTTTGCAATAGGACTTTTAAACTTTAGATTAACACTTCAAAACAATACGATACCAGTTAAAAAGTAACTAACAGAATTCTATAGTTCTATCATCTCAAGTATAACTAAGCGCAAGGTGGTAGTAAACGGATGCCAATGACTACAACAACTATGCAAATTCACTTTGATTTAGTTTATGATAAATTGAGTTCTAATTAATAATAAAATTAATCTAGGTGAACTCCCACTCAAAACAATATCCCTCACATTGTTTTAGTGATCACGAACCAAATCCACCACATCAAAACCGATCATCACGAGAGTTGATATAACTTCAATGGCGAACAATCAACATGTTCATCATATCTACTATATGACTCATGCTCTACCTTTTGGTAATCCGTGTTCACGAGGCCATGTGCATACATGCTAGGCTCGTCAAGATAAAACCTTAGTTTCCGTGTGAGCAAATCTGGCTTGCTCACGTTGTATACACTTGTAGAATCTAACACACCCAATCATCACGTGGTGCTTGAAACAACAAGCTTTTTAGCGGTGCTAACTAAGGGTGAACACTTTATGACTTGAAATTCATGTGCATGAGGGATCATCTTATAATGCTACCGTCGTCTACTAAGCAATACAAGATGCATAAAGGATTAACATCACATGCAATTCATAATATGTGATATGATATGACCTTTCTTCTTTGTGCTTCTGATCTCCATCTTCCAGCACGAACATGATCTCCATCATCACCGGCATTGCATCAAGGTCAATGACACCTCTCCATGGTTATCGTCCACCGGCTTTAACTATTACAACTACTTTGAATAGACACGCGGGTCTTAACATAAATTAAAGACAACCATATGGCTCCTGCCGGTTGCCAACTTACAATAAGGAACATTGCATACATCATATATAATCACAATCATGGCCATATCACATCACTGCACACCCCTGCAAAACAAAGTTAGACGCCTCTACTTTCTTTGCATATTTTACGTGGTTTGGGGCTTTCAAATAAGTGTCGTTCTAACTTACGAACATGAACCACAACATTGATACTAGTATTGTTAATCACCCGTTGTAAATTGGATCTTAACTATGCTAGGAGGAACAGGCACCCGCAAAGCAACTTATGCAATACAAGTTGCATGTCGAGCGTGGAGCAAGTCTCATGAACGATGTCATGTAAGGTTAGCGGGCCTTCATCCCAACATACCGCAAGATGCAAAGTACACAAAAGCAATCAATAAAAGCATCAACGCCCAATGACCATTGTGATATACTCGTGCAATGTATCTACATATAGACACGGCTCTGATACCACTGTGTGGGGTTCGTAGCATGGAAAACAAAAATTTTCTATCGCATACAAACAAACAAGCCAAGATCTATCTACTAGATTGTAGCAACGAGTCGATGGAATAACTTACCCTCGAAGATTCCAAAGTGTTTAACGAGAGCGATTCTCGTGAGTGATGTAGTACTCTTTCCGATCTCAAGATCGTGTAGACGATCCTTCAAATACTGTGTTCCCAAGCTCTTCCGATCGGTCACGTTCGGTTTTCGACGAAGACCTTCCTCCCTTGTTCCAGTGATGGAGGTTGTAGCACTCTCCTCGCGATTCCGGCAAGACAACAACGTGGTACCTAAGTAGAGGGAGATCCGAGGCTTCGCCTTAAGCGGGCGAGTATGGTGGAGTATGAGAGAGAGCTATTAGTGGTCTAGGGATTAGACACACCAATTAGAAGGCTCTAAACCAGGCTAGAGAAATTAGAAGCTCTAAACCAAAACGGCTCTAAACCGGAGATTAGAGGATAGGAACTGTGTGTCTAGAGGAGGAGGCCCTGCCTCCTTTTATAGGTGGGAGGCGGCCAAGGGAGGGAGTCCCTCCCAAGTCGGCCTTGGTTGGCGCTTGGCTTGGAGGGACTCCTCCCCAAGTCGGTTCAACCACCTCTTGCTTATTTCCACAGCTTCCTTCCCACAGTTTTATGTTTTCCGTAGTTTCCTGTTTTAGCCGTTTGACTTTCAAACTGGCAGTTTGACTTTTCAGTTTTGGAACAGCAAGAACACTTAGTACATGATGCAATCATTCAATGACACATTCATGTACCCTCCCCCAGTGCCGGACAATCCGAACCTTCTAGAACATTCCGATGAAAACACCTAATCATTCCCGAACTCAAACGAGACTTTCCTTATATGAATCTTATTCTCCGGACCATTCCGGATCACCTCGTGATATCCGGATCCCATCCGAGACTCAACAACATTCGGTCTCTTTCTCATAATACCATAACTACTCAAACAACGTCAATCCTTAAGTGTGTCTCCCTACGGTTCGTGAATTATGCGGACATGATCGAGACACTTCTCGAACAATAACCAATAGATGAATCGAAATTCATATGGCTCCTACATATTTCTACGATTACTTTGCGATCGAATGAACCACTTACATACGATACCAATTTCCCTTTGTCTCACGATAGTTTACTTATCCGAGGTTATGATCGCTGGTATCTCTGCATACCTAGTTCAACCTCGTTACTGATAAGTACTCTTTTCTCGTTCCCGTGATATGTGATCCCTTGTGAGCCAGTCACATGCTTGCAAGCTAATTGGATGACATTCCACCGAGAGGGCCCAGAGTATATCTATCCGTCATATGGATGGACAAATCCCACTCTTGATCCATGTGTTTCAACCAATACTTTCTGAACACTCAATGCCACCTTTATAGCCACCCTGTTACGGTGTGGTGTTTGATGACATCAAATCATCCATCCGGAAAAGGTGATATGCATGATCTCATGGTCGAAGGAATTAGGTTACTATGTATCAGAAAGCATATAGCAATTGAACTATTGAAATGACTTGATCTTTATGATACGCTTATCTATAGGAGTATGTCCATCACATCATTCTCCTAATGATATGATCCTGTTGTTAATAACATCTCTATGTTCATGATCAGGAAACCATGATCATATATTAACCAACAAGCTAGTTTAACAAGAGGCTTTACTAGGGACTCTTATTTTAGTTTACAAATCACACAAGTATTAATGTTTCCGGTTAATACAATTATAGCATGGTACGTAAACATTTATCACAAGTGTGAAGATATGATAATAACCACTTTATTATTGCCTCTTGGGCATATCTCCAACACAATCAATTCTGGGCCTAAGAAGCAAGGGCTATCACGTCAGTCCCACAACCTCCTCGGATGTAATCACCACCGCCATCCACCTCCTACGACTGCTGACAACGATCTCGACGCTCCGTACTCTAGGGCCAACCACCTTCCCCGGGGCACATATGCTTCACGAGTAGACCCTTTGTTGGTGCCAATGCGGGGGAGGTTTCTAGCGTTGTCTAGGGTTCCCCTATGTTACCATAGTAGGGCGATGCATGAGGAGGTTGGGGTGGCTGTTAGAAAAATGCATGGCTTTCTCAGAAAATTGATAGTATTCAAAATGGAAGCCACTTCACAAAGAACTAGCTAGGAACCAAATTAAGATCATGAACACATGATTAAACATAATTAACATTGTAATGATGAATTTTAGTTGTTATATTAGTATTCATAAGCCTAATTAGTAGAACTTCCTTTTTTTAACTCCTAGCGTTCGATGGGTAGTAAACTTAGATGCATTAATCAATGTCTCATCAAGGGAATACAACCTTTGTATATACAACATTCTGCATACAACACCTATAATCAATTAAGCTACTCCTATAAACAAAAGCAACATAGTATATAACACAAAAATAAGACAATTAAGACACTAAGACCAAACCACCATTCAGTTTGGGTACAACCTCCTTGGTAGCCTGCTCGACGTGGGTACATGTTGTTGTAAATAACCCCTAGTATTCCCGTCATTAAATAAAAAACCGAGTATGGAACTAATGCGCATATACATGAGTACATAAACTGTGGTGGAAAATATTTTTTCCTTCTAGAAACCACATAATTCTTTGTTAGTGCTATAGTAGGTTAGCTCCTAATTTTGATAATTTTCCTATGTGCCTCTTCTACGCTTTTTGGTTCACTTGTAGAGAACAACATGCATGCCTTAGAAAAACATATGATCGCAAAGTTTACATTCCTTCACTATTACTTTTTGCAACTACTTAACTACACCTGTAGGATCAAGATGCTTCACTGTTCTTACCTTTATATTATGTTCTTTTCCTCCAA
This sequence comes from Avena longiglumis, assembly GCA_030063025.1. Lineage (NCBI taxonomy): Eukaryota > Viridiplantae > Streptophyta > Magnoliopsida > Poales > Poaceae > Avena > Avena longiglumis. Next base: position 94,530,742 of record CP125976.1, read on the forward strand.
TGACACTGGGAGTAACCTTGATTTTTGAGCGATCAATAACAACCCTTTCAGTATTCAAGAAACTTCTCCCAACAATAATACATAAACTCCTATCCTAAAAAATATAAAGACTAATAAATCTACATGCATCATTACACTAGTAGTAAGAACATGACATCCACACAAATCCTAATAGGTCTAGCTAGTGTGGACTTATCAACTATTTGCAAGGAGACCACAATAGGACCTAACTTGCTTAGATCAACTTTCTTATAAAGATACAATGGCATAACACTTACTCCACCACCAAGATCATAAAGAGCGTGCTTACCACAATTATTTTTAATAGAGTAGGGTGTACTTGGAGTTCCTAAATCTCTACAATTTCTAGAATTATGCCATCTAAAGAGTAGTTGGAACTAATAATGGTAATATCTTCTGTAAAAATCTTCCTCTTATCTATAACAATATCTTTCATAAATGTATTAAAGGAGGAATCTTAATTGCATCGGTTGAACCGATTTGCAAATATAAACAATTTTAGCCATGTGTTCCTCAAAATTATCAAGTCATCAAAAGGGAACACAATAATCCTATTGTCCAACCCCCTCATTTCACCAAGGCCATAAATGAACTAAGGGTGATCAAGGATGTCCTTTTCTAGACATCCATAGCAGCACATTAAACACTTTGTGAATCAAATATATGCATATGAAACAACTCTATGTATGTGAGGTGACCCAGCATACCACTGCATGATGTAGTACACTATAGTCGTTGACATAACACCAATGAAACACCGTTCATTAGTATTACATCCCTCAGAGTGGTACAACAGAAACACAACAGGTCAAAGACATGACTATAGGTTACAACTCGACTCTTTACATAAGATCGAAAGAACACTCTAGGTTAAAGAGAGATAAATAAACTTCTTACAAGGAAGAATCAAAGAATAACAACTCAAATCTATTATACTAATAAGACTAGTATCTGAACTATTGGGGCTTGCATTGCTGCTATTGCAATATTCTTACAGAAATAGGTTCTATGGCTAGAGATTTTATTCCTATCTCATCAGTAACTTTGTCTTCACTTTAGTTGATGTATATATTGACTTCCTTGACTTTATTGAAGAGCTTGAGCTTTTGATGATGATTCCTGGAGCATAACTTGATGTAGACGTCGTCTTAATGGCTTCAAAATCTAGCAAGGGTTAAGAAGACACGTTGAGTACGAGCGTACTCAGCAAGTTCACTAAAAAGGAGTGTTTGATGCACTATATCTACAGCCACAGACCAAAGGTCATAGGCAATGCGAGTTTTTGAAAACATTTCTTCAAAGATTGATTTTATTCTGAAAAGCTATGTCCGTCAGCCTTCACAGGTTTACCAGAACTTTCATGGAGTTCCTTTCATGCCGCGTTTGTAGCTCCTTCCTGAAACAGGGAGTAACAAGTTACAGTTCTTACACTCTGTAGAGGTGCGTTACTTTACCCATGAGAGATCAACTCCTTGTTGCACAACCGGGCAGCTTACCCGTCCACAATTCCATGTTGTGGGGCCCAGTAGATGATCCAAGCCAAACACTGCCCTCTCCGCGCCCCCATATCTCTGCACGATCCTTCGGGGCTGGCTCACCTCCGTTAAGCCCGCTTTCGGGCAGGCTAAAACCCTGATGAGTTCCCGAAGACTGTATGAACTGGTGATGCCCGGGCAAGTACCATATTAAATGGACTATACCCCTAAACACCATTCATAGATAATCTAGACACCAAAAGTGTGGGGCGTAAGGGTTCCCACCCATATGTTGGATCCGCATAAGGAATCACAACGTCACGCTAAGGTCGTATTGCCTCCATACGAGAGGAAAATGATACAGTTGACTTCTCCGTCCCATTCCAAATCTCATGGTTAACGTGTGATATACGGCACAAGAATCACTGGCGACATTGGTTATTAAGTCCTAGATAATATGTTCCTTTACCACTGGAACTTTCATAGTAGGTTATTACCTCGTGGTAAACAACCTATAATCATTTATTATGAAAATAGTGTTTTATGACCTTTTTCAAATGCAGGTGATGACAACACTGGATTTGCAAAATACTTTACAGAAAATAATCAAAGGACATGAGCAAGTGTGAATTTTCCATTTGTGATTGCAAGATTATGCACTCACGGTCTTCGAGACAATATAAGGTCCAATATCTGAAATCTGCATCATTGGTCCGGTAAGGACTAATGTTTAAAGAAGCAATATGCGTTTGTGCATAAGTAATGCTATACTTTTTGTAAAACTCCCAAAGTGAACCCCCAATACTATAAGCGAAGTGAACTTAGGTGATTCCTTTAAGAGTTGGTTCATCTTTCAATTTTTACTTCATGAAATGCATTTATAGGAATTTTAAGTCTTGATATACAAGATATAAAAACAGAGTGTAATAGTAAGCTAAGATTTGGATTAATTGCTATTTGGTGATTATGATGGAAGTCTATGTATTGGATTATTAAGGTTTGAAAGAACTTTCATAGAGTTGTTGCTTGAAGTGGCAAAAAGAATAACATTTGAAGAAAAGATTTATTTTCCAAGGTTTAAACAATCTTTGTAGTTAATAGAACATGATCAATATTTATAGTTAATAGAACATGATCAATCTTTATAGTTAATAGAACATGATCAATGCATTTTGGTGTTTGATTGATTAGTTTGGACTTGAGATGCTTTATGTCTTAATTGAAATAGACGAAAGTTAACTATAAAAACATAAGTAGTGTATTAGACATGATGTTTATAAGCTTTGAAACTAAAGTTAACTTTAAAAGGGTAAGTAAACTTAAGATGTAATATGTTTTAATTATTCCCAAGTTTTAGATTTATGATAGGTATAACTAAGGTGTGGAATTATTCACTTTATATTTTAGTGAATGATTATATTAAATTTGTTTTGCTATTATGAAAAGAATATGTATTTATTTAATGGAAGCATAATTAGATGATCTTAGTAATTTGTTAGAATTTAAAGTTATGTTAATAGTGGTTAAGATATAATGATTATTCACCATATTATATATATGAGTGATACCCAATGTTTATTTAAAAGTGTTTTTAATAAGATTTTTAAAAGAATATTTTGAAGTTAAAAGTTATACTTAAGTTTGATTATGAATTTAAGTGATGGGTTTGGAATTAGTACAAAGACACTAATTGCTCAAGGTTTTATAAGAATTGTGATTATTTCTTACTTAAGAATTGTTTTTAAATAATTCACAAAATAAGTATTAGATAAGGATTTATTATTTAAAATATTAAAAACTTTTCTAATAGTATTTTTTATATTTTTCTAGGATAATATATTTATTTAAAATCTTAAAATTTATTTTTATTTATTTTTAAGTAATTATGTTTTATAAAATTTCATAAATCATTAAATATCATGGGATACTTAGTTCAAAATTTATTTTTAAAAGAATTGAGTTATCATTTTGATAAAATAGTAAGTTTATTTTTATACACAAAAATGGTTTTTATTATTTAAAAAAAAATCTTATATTATTATAATTTATTGAGAACTCTAGTGGTTTTAATATTTAGTGGTATTTTATTTAACTCAAACAATTGGTTTTACATTTTTTTAGATAAATCTTGTTGTTGTTATTATTTAGATGTATTGTATATATTTTTATGATTTTTTATATTTTCCTAGAGTATAATTTATGTTCATGGGTAGTTTGGTCATTTAGGAATTGGTTTAAACAACTTTTTATTCATTTTCTTATTTTTCTTTGGAACTGGGCCAAGCTTACCAATTGGCCCAACTAGACCCAACTTGGCCCGACTGGACTTGGGGTCAAACCCCACTCAGTTGCCACTGGACCGACCCCATAGGCCCAGTGCCCCCCTCTCCCTCTCAAGCTCGTTCATCCTCACCTACGTATTCCTCTCTCTGGTGCCTGGAAGTTCCTCGCTGACGCCGCTCGATTCCGACCATCTCTAGACCCTCAGGCCGTCGTCGTGTTGCAAGTTGAGGTAGTTGACGATGCTGCATCGAATAGCCCAACTCGATTCGATGCTCGGGCCCTCTTCTAGCCACGTTGTGTCCTCTCTGGTGCCTAGGGTTTAGGACGCCGCGTCTTCTCCGTGCTCCGGTGACCTTATAGGGTTGCTTGTTGGGTTGGTGGTGTGCTGCTGGTGTTCATTGATTGATGTCGATTTCCCTTGGGTGCTATTGGTAAGGCTTGGCGCGGGTTGAGCGCCGCCGGTGCTCCTCGTGCCGCTACGCCAATCTTCACCGCCGGTCTGCTTCCTCTCCAATATCTAAGCGAGGACCACGGGTAAGTGGGGATTCTCCTTTTCTTTTCTCCACTTGAATCCTCTCCGGATTTCTCTCTGTGATGATAGGATTATCCTAAGTAGCACAAATGCGCTGTCCTAGTGTTTGTATGATAAGGATCTGATTTCCTTTGAATTGCTAAGTGGAGGAAATTGTGTTGATGAAATATATTGGATAGCTTGGGAAATTTATTGTTAGAAGAGAGGTTTGTGATTACTGTTATCCTCAGGTCTAAAGTGTGGCACACGTATCTCAATTTCATAGTACCAGTACTTGGTAGTTGTTACTTGTACAGCTACCTTTGGTTGTTAGTTTGATCAGAAAACAAATGGTTTTACTAAAAGAATGTGGTTAAATTGGTAGCTGGTTAAGATGATAATATGCTAGGCTTTGAGTTATTGAACCTTTGGTTCAATGATGATCTGGAGTCTGTATTGAACTAAACTTAGCTATCTATATTGACAGCTAGTGTTAAAAATGATTCCTGGAAGCAAGTATTCAGGGAAATGATATAAGTATGTTAGGAATATGCAGCAGTCAACAAGGCCATAGCACGCAACTCAGCCTCAACACTCGAACGGGAAACCGATGTCTGTTTCTTAGTCTTCCAAGCAATGAGCGAACCACCAAGAAACACACAGTAAGCATAAAGTGAACGACGATCTGAAGGATCACTCGCCCACGTAGCGTCCGAATAGCACTGAAGCTCGAACGAGGAAAGAAAAGGTGACGAGTGATCGTACCACAAAGATAACGAAGAACACGGAGAAGATGGCTATAGTGAACAGTGGTAGGAGCAGAAACAAACTGACTCGGAATATGAACAGGATAAGAGATGTCAGGACGAGTGAGAGCAAGATAAACAAGACTCCCAACAAGATGACGATAACGTGTCGGATCAGGAAGAGGATCACCATCAGTAGGGTGAAGCTTAACATTAAGCTCCATAGGGGTCTCAACAGTGCGCTCATCCCCAAGAACAGCACGAGCAAGAAGATCCTGAATATACTTTTCCTGGGAGATGTAAAAGCCATCTGAAGTGGAGGAAACCTCAATCCCAAGAAAGTATCAAAGAGGACCAAGATCATTCATAAGAAACTGATCACGAAGACGAGCCTTAACAAAGGCGATATACTCAGAATCATCACCAGTAATGATCATATCATCAACATAGAGAAGAAGAAGAGTGCGTCCACGAGGAGAAGTGTGAAAAAATAGCACCGGATCATGAGCACTAGGGGAGAAACCAGCAGCAGTCACTACAGAGGAAAAGCGCTCAAACCAGGCACGAGGAGCCTATTTGAGGCCATAAAGAGAACGACGAAGACGACAAACCATCCCCGCGGGAACAAAATAACCAGGAGGAGGCTGCATATAAACCTCCTCACTCAACTCACCATTGAGGAAGGCATTCTAAACATCAATCTGGGACACAGACCAATGACAAACAGAAGCAACAGCAAGAAGAGTATGCATAGTGGTCATATGAGCCACAAGAGAAAAGGTCTCATCATAATCACGACCATGCTCCTGCTGAAAACCATGAGCCACAAGACACGCTTTATAGCGCTCAAGAGATTCATCAGAGCGGGTCTTAATCTTATAGACCCACTTACACGTGATAGGACGAACACCAGGAGGGGGAGAGACAAGATCCCAGGTGCTAGTGCGCTCAAGCGCAGCAATCTCCTCAGCCATGGACAGCTACCATTCAGTATGATGCTCAGCATCCCGATAAGAAGTCGGCTCGGAGGCAACAGAAAGACCATACTGACTAGGAGAGTAACGGTTGGGGGCACGATGCTAACGAACATGACGAGTAGAAGGAAGCTCATCAGAGGAAGACGACTCAGGAGAAGACGATGAGGAAGAAGGAATAGCAGAGGAAGGCTTCAGAGAACGAGGAGAACTAGACGGAGCAGAGGAGGATGGTGTCGAAGAAGAGACACCAGGGGGAGGGGATTCTAAAGAAGACACAACAAGAGTAGAAGGAGGTGTGTCAGGAAAAAGAAGAAAAGATACATCTTCCACCGGGTAGGTACCAGCGGTGGGACGAGGATAGAAAGGACACGTCTCATCAAAAGTAACATCATGAGAGATACGCATCCGATGACCAACGGGGTCCCAACAGCGACAGCCCTTATGCTCATCACTGTATCCAAGGAAGACACATTCAACTGACTAAGCGATCAGTTTGGTGCGTTCGCGAGGAGCAAGGAGAACATAGCAAACACAACCAAACAAGCGAAGCATGGAGTAGTCTGGAGAATGTCCAGATAGACGCTTAAGAGGAATACCACCCTGCAAAGCTGTAGCATCCCAGTTGTCTAACCCCTGTAATGCTACATGTCATAATAATAAAATGGGCCACTTCCAACATATAATTGTTGCATCATCATCATATCATGCTCATGTCATCATGTCCCCTTGCATTTGAGCATCATATAAAACCCTTTTCCTGTTTGGTTCTTATCTCATGTGCATGATTAATTGTAGTTGCCTCTTGATATTGTATTTGGTTCTTAATAGATTGTTAAATGCCCAAGTGGAGTTGGGGGCATCTCTCTTTTTGAATCCCACCACCTTATCTTTCACCACCTTTTAATTCCACCATCCAATAATATGGGCTTGGCATTTTATTGAGTTATCTCTAGCCCATGTTGTTGGTTGGATCCACCCATAACCTTTGCTTGGCCTAGCCACCTTTTGGGAATGCATATGGATAATGCCATGATTATAATATTGTTCTCACAAGGATAACTTGGCATTAATTATCTTGCATGGGCCATGCAAGTACCACTTTCTCTAGATTTTGGCTTTTGTTTGAGTCCTAGTTGGATTTTCTTCCTTGGTTTAAATCATGTGTTGGCTTGTAGTTTGATCTCCTTATCTTCTCTCTCTCTTCATCCTATAGCTAAAACCCTACCCCATGCTTCATGCACACACATGTGCTATGTGGCATGCACAACACCAAACCAACCCTTAAACCCCTTTTTCTTTGAGCTTGCTTGTTCCTTTGTTGGAGCATGCATGAATCAAGGAACCACCCCCCCTTTCTTGGCTGTTGCTTGATCTTTGCTTGGATCATGCATGGGCCAAAGGAGTGCCCCATCATCACCTTGGCCATCCCTCTCCCCCTCTCTTTCTTTCTTGCTTTCTTTGATCTAGTGTGCTTGTTCATGGAGCTTGCTTTATCAACCTTAGCACCACCATCTCTTCCCCCTCGAGCAAAAACCCTAATCCTACTCTTGCCATCTATCCTTCTAGATAAACCCAAACCCTAAGCTACTTTTCTCCTCTAATCAACATCCCCCTAAACCAAAACCCTAATTACACCTATCCTAGAACTAAACCCTAAACTACACTCCCTCTAACAAGACCCAAACCACCTACCCTCCTACCACTAATCTACCCCTAATCTATACAAAACCAAGTACTCCCTCTCTTCCCTTTCTACCCTAAACTAAACCCTATTTTTACATATATCCTAAAATAATCCCTAATCTACATCTACCTCTAAACAAAACCCAAACAAAACCTACCTCTCCTTTTCCCCCTACCTAGCATGTTCCCATGCCCCATGTCCCTCTCACCTCTCCCTTCTAGCTCTAACTCGACCACCCAGCACCCTACCTGCCCCACACCCGACCAGGACCCCCTCCTATCTACCCTAACCTAGCCCGACCATGCCCCCTCTCTCCTACCCTAGCTCCCAACCATCTGCCGAGGCTACCCCTCTCCCCTCTAGCTCCCTCTCAGCCAAGGCAGCCCCTGCCCACGCGCCTCCCCCCCAGGGCCACCTGCCAGCCTCCCTCTCCCTTTTCCCAGCTCTACCACGCCACCCCTGGCCCCCCCATGCTGATCACGTGATCAGAAAAAGGTGGCCGACGCGCCCCGTCCAGCTATCCCTCCCCCACGCAAGCCACACCTCTCCCTCGTTCTTATCCTCTCCCTCCTCTCGACCCCAGATCCGCGAGGCTTGCCTCGCACCCCCTTCCTCCACACCACCCAACGCCTCTCGCCACACCGCTACACCCGCCCCGTCCTCTACCGGTGGAGTGTCATGAAAGTGGCCGAGAACCAGGCCCGGCACCACGCTCAAGACGCCATCGAGGAGAGAGATTTGATCGCCAGACGGACCGCGCCCGAGGAAAACCCTAGCTCATCAGTCCATGAAGCTGGCGGTGATCGCCTCCCGCCACGCCGACCACGCCAAGACGCCCATGTGAGCCCACGACCCTCCTAGACAACCCCTCTCGATCTCGCCTAGACTCGCCGGGACGGTCGTCGAACGCCTCCGTGCGTCTCGCTTCGTTCGCTGCAGCCACCAGCTGCGGCCACCTACCTAGCACGCGAGCGACCCATAGCATCAGCCGCGGCCACCGCAAGGTTCGCCACGCTGCGTCGCGTCGCGAGATCGACCCCCTGGCGCGCCCCTTTTTCTCTGTCGCGCGTGCGTGCTCGGTTCGTCAGCAGAGGAAGAAAAACAGTAGCGCGCGGCGTTTTTGCACATAACCCCCTGCCATCTCTTTTGCTAAACCCGCGGTCCAGCCCCCTTGTCGTCGTCATTTTCTTTGCAAAAGGCTCCTTTTTTTGTAATCAACCCGCTGTCGTAGTTGTTCCAGACCGCCGTGGGCTGAAGAAACCCCTGGCCCCACCTTTCTGCGACTCAGGATAAGTTAGGCTGTGTAGAAAACGTTTCAGATTGTTTTAAAATTCAAATTTAGTTTAAATAAATTCAAAATTCAAATCTAATTCAGTTTTTAATAACTTTGTCATACTTAATCCAATTTTGGCAAATGATATATGTTTGGATATCAGCAAGATGAGAGGATTTCAAATATGCCATTCATTTTGTCTTTTGCACAAATAAAATTCCAAGTTTGTTGAAATTACAACTATTGCCACTAGAATTTAATAATTTAATAACTTTTGTTTTACAATTCCAAATTTAGCAAATAAGTAGTCTAAATTGATCAGCTCGACGAGACCTTTCTGTTTATGATATCCATGTCTTCAATTGCAGCATGCATCATATAAAAATATAATGAACAGCAACTGTTATGGCAACAAATGTGATTCTAAAACCCAACTAAATGTTATTTTCTTGTCCTCCACACCTCACCCATGCCATGCTACTTTACTTGCCATGTAAATTGTGCATCATTCATCATGGCATGATTGCTTGCTTGACGCATCTTATTCATATGCTTGTGCTCTATATTCATGTTGGCCTTGTTTGTTTGGTTTTTCTCGGATAGACACTGAGCAGGGGTTGTATCAAGAGAACCAGGAGCACTACCCAGATCTGTCCCTTGCTTCAACAGAGATACCAGGCAAGCACTTCCACATGCTTGCATACATACAATACCGATTGCCTCTATCTTATTCTTGCATCATTGAGTCGCGATTGCATTAAATTGAATCCCAAGTATGCATAGCCTTTACTTTTAAACCCCACCAAGCTTGTATCCTCCATCCCATGAGCCACTACTATAGGAGTTGTTTGAGCCATGCGAGTCGAGAACACATGTGTAGGGTTTGTGAGTCGATGAATAATGAGGTACCTAAACAACTTAACTTTGAGTAGTTCGGGATAACTAAAGAAAGTGGCACCGTGAGCAACATCTGCTATTTGGTTTTCCTGCTCACTTGTGTCCCGTAAGACCCCGAGTACTTGATTCCTGTTCCTTGATTTATCGCTATCCACATCCGGAGGTATATGGGACCCCCAGGCGAGCTTGATTCCGTCTTATTTCTTGGGGCCACAAACTAGTTTGAGGTTTTATTTACTATCTGTGCTTATGCCATGCTACTTTAGATTTATTTTGTGCGAGGAGCACCTTTGTCTGCTTAGGATCATGGCACGATTCCATGTCGATAATCCCAGCCACACTTTCGGGTTCCCGATCGTTCATGGCCGTCCCCATAACCTTGAGGCCTCGAGTCGGTGGCCGTTCGCGGGATCTACTTAAGGGTGGCCCCAAATATTTCTCAATCTTGTGATTGTTCAATGTGAAAGCCTCGTTGGGTTTTGATTTGGTTTTTCCGAGGTTGATCGGCGTGTGTTGCTATTGGTGCACCCCGGGTAAAACTTTCTCAAAGCCGTGTCCGCTGATATGGACGACTTGGAGCACGCTTGATCATAGACAAGCATAACTAAAGTACCGCTTTTAACCCGACTAAAGTAACTCGACTAGTAAATAGTGCAATACTCATGGAATGGTTAATAAAATTGCCAACGGATGGGGGTTGTTAAATCGCTTCCTTGTTGGTAGCGGGGAGGAGGATGGATCGGATGAGATTACCATTATAACTGTTGTATTTAAATTCACGGACATCCGCCTATCATTGGTTAGGCGGATGGTTAGCGATATCTGTAGAATTGCTAGGGTTTATCTTTTGCTGCAATTCGTCACCCAGGTTGTGTCCCTTTAGAGGCATTAAGACTTCTTTGAGTACCCTTAGGGTCTCACACGATAAATTCTTGATTCGTATGAGCAGTACCTTCTCGGGGCCGGATCTTTGGGTGGAAGAAGCCAAGATGTGGGCAACGATCGTTCGGTGTAGAGATTAGAACGGGATCCATGAGACCTGTAGTTGATGTGCTTATTTTCTCCGCATCTTATGCCGATTTGCTTCTTATCCGTACTCGATCTTGTTTGCCGCCTTCCATGATACTCTGATGTGTGTTGTATGAGGAGTTATCCTAAAATATAGATTATCCAGGTCATTTGAATCTTGACGTATGGCGTTGGTATATTTTCTTTCTTTCTAGATGGTTTGGCTCTGATGTACTCTTGTATGGTGGCTTGCGTACATACCCACTTGTGTCGTAGTTGATCCTTCGCTCGCCGACTCGCCGCCCGTGCAGTCCCGTTGAGAGGGTAGTGGTTGGGACGTCTGAAAGGACTACCGGTGAGTGGCTTTTGGGGCCCCGCAGACTATTTCAACCACTACCACTCATCCAGGCTTGTATCTAGGAGCGTAGTTCACGAGGTAGTTACAATTGGTATCGAGCCATCCCGACCTTCGTGGTTTCAACAAACGGCTGTTGTCGGCCTAGCAAATATTTTGAGTAGTTATGTATATTAGGGAAAAATAAAGCGAGAGTAGGACTGCTTCCATTTTTCTTCTTACCCTCCCACCCACCCTTTTCTGGTAAGGAAGTGTAACGTTTTCAATCCTCTTCTCAAAGTTCAAACTAGGATTCACGTGTTCTGGGTTCCCGTAGTACCATAGGTTGTGTGTGTGTGTGTGTGTGTGTGTGTAATCCCTTGTCTATCTGTTGCATCCAAGTTGTTGTCTTATCTGCCTTTGGTCATCAACTATTGGTACATTCCATACCGACAGGCCTTTGTAAACCGACGCAATCTAACTTCCTCTTTGTATCCGACGCTATCTTGTTTGGGGTGTTCGTTTCCGTAATTACCAATCTTTAGGTTTCGTCGTGAGAAGAAGGGGTTAGGATATGTGTTCCACTTGTTCATGTGCGGAGTAATGATTTGAGTGCGGGATGGAGTCGCGACCATACCACTACTTGTATCATTCGCTTTTGTATATTGAATCGGTAGAGTCACTAATCTTGATTCGTTAAGTAATTTTGATCTATTGGTATTTTAATGCGAAATTTGTGGAAAATTTTTCTTTGATATGTTAGTACCACACTCCTTTTTTCGTTAATGCGATATGCTTAATATCTTAAGGTGCTATGAACTTTGTGATATTTTTATATCATCTCAGTAAATTGTATCCTTTAATCTTGGTTAATTCCATCTTGGTACTATTTTGGATTATTATCATTCTCCATTATAGTACTAACTTGAGTTTTATATCAATGACAGGATGGCTCCCCCACGGATCAAGAGGATATCCTCCTGGGCTCAATTTGTCAAGCATAGCTAATGCTTTGGCGGCAATGCAGGAGAACCAACAGCGCTTCGAGGAGAGCGTCAGAAGGAATGAGTTCGCTCCACTTCCTCCACCTCCCAAGCGTGGTGACATCAAGAGCTTCCTCAAATTCAATCCCCGTCAGTTTGATGTTTCTGACCGACCTCTTGATGCGGATGATTGGTTGCGCGAGATCTCAAGGTTGCTCGAGACTGCTGATGTTCGAGCAGAGTGGGTAAAGTGTGCTACCACCGCTCAAGGGAGATGCAGCTCTTTGGTGGGAAAACTACTTGAAGGCAAGCTGCACTGGGTTCCAGCCTACTTGGGAGAGGTTCACTGCAGCTTTCAAAGAACAGTTTCTCTCAGAGATTGTGATGGAAATGATGAAGGAGGCTTTCCTCAACCTGAAGCAGGGAAATGATAACGTCAACACCTATATCAGGAATTTCATGAATCTGTCTCGCTATGGTGGTGATGAGGTATCTGATGACAAGAAGAAGCAGAAGAGGTTCAGGCAAGGGCTCAATGCGTCGATCAAGTATGCACTCACGCATGCAAGACCGGCAACCTTCCTGGAACTGCAGCATATGGCACTACAAGAGGAGGCTAGCAGGCAAATGTTTGAAGAGTCCAAGAAACACAGCAGGGATGCATCAAGTTCGGCAACAATGGCAGCTCCTTCTAAGCGGCGTGTCTGGGTTCCTAACACCCGTCGCTCCGGCTCCACCAAGATCTACAAGTTTCACTTCAAGGCCACCAAACTTCACCACCGGCTCCTGGGGCTACAACAACCCACTGAGCGCTGGCGGAGTCCCCGGCTTCTCCACGTCCTCACGGTGCTTGTTACACATGTGGAGATCATGGTCATCCACTGAACTGCCCATTGAAGAACAAAGCTCTCCTCAACCCCGCCAAGATCTGCAACAAGCTCTCCTTCACTGCACCACCGCCTCGGGCTCTCAACATCAACACTAAGCCGGGTGCGGTTGTTCGTGCCAAGCTAACGCCTCTCAAGTGAGCTCGCACTGGAGTTGTCATGGGTATGCTTCGCTTAACTCAGTCCGCCGAGTTCTCTTTGATTCGTGCATCGCATTCTTTGTGTCTCACAAGTTTGCATATGAGAATGTGTTGAATCTGGATCCTCTCCTTAAGAAGATGGTCTTATCTCTGGTTCCAACTCGAGGCTGAGTATATCATCATGGCAACAAAGTTGAGATTGGTGGTTCTTCCTTCTTGGCTTCTTTAATTGTTCTCGCAACTCGACATTGATGTCATCCTCGGCATGGATTGGTTAACAAATGCATGTGATTGATTGTCTTTGAACACTCGGTGTCTCTGAAGATTCCCGAGGGCCATGTAGTCTTTTCTCCAAGTCGACTCCTGTTTGTCACTCTATTCCTTGGCTCTCGAATGATGATGCTATGGAAGCTATTCAAGGTACCGTGGTCTGTGAGTTCCGGATGTCTTTCTGAAGAGTTGCTGTATGCCTCCGGATCGCGAGGTTGAGTTCGTGATTGAGCTTGAACTCGAACGGCTCCTATCTCCAAGAGGCCATATAAAATGGGTCCTTCGAGTTGGTGAACTCAAACGACAACTTGATGAACAAGAGAAATTGGGTTTCATTCAAGATAGCACTTCCTCTTGGGGTAGCCCAACAATCTTTGTGAAGAAGCGTGGAGAACCGATAGGCTATGTGTTGACTACCGGGCTCTAAATGCTAAAACCATCAAGAACAAATATCCTCTTCCTCGGATAAATGATCTATTTGATCACCGGTGGCAGAGCTGGTGTTCTCTGTGGACTTGAGAAGTGGTTATCACCAAATCAAAATTCGCAAAGAGGATGTTCCCAAGACAGCTTTCACCACCGCTATGGCTCGTATGAGTACACGGTCATGTCTTTCGGTCTCACCAACGCACTGCTACCTTCTCGAGGCCGATGAACTCCGCTTTCATGGAGTACTGGACAAGTTTGTTGTGGTATATCTGATGACATTCTGGTCTATTCCAAGTCCAAGGAGGAGCATGAAGAGCACCGAGGTGTGTCTGAACAAGCTTCGTGAGAACCGCTTGTATGCGAGTTCTCTAAGTGTGAGTTTTGGCTGAAGTAACATACTTGGGTCATGTTATCTCTGCCAAGGGCATTGCACAACCCGAAACCGTGAAGACAATAGTTGAATGGCTTCCTCCTGCTAATGTCAAGGAAGTGCGGAGTTTTCTCGGCTTGGCTAGCTATTGCCGTCGCTTTGTGCAGAACTTCTCGAAGATAGCAAAGCCTCTTACCGACCTCCTCAAGAAAGGCAAGAAGTACCTGTGGACTCCTGCTTGTCAAGAAACTCTCGAGACACTCAAGGAGAAGCTCACTTCCACACCAGTCTTGGTTCCTCCGGATACCTCTAAGCCTTTCCAGATATTCTGCGATGCCTCTTTGCAAGGATTGGGTGCGGTTCTTATGCAAGAGAGACAGGTGGTTGCTTATGCCTCTCGTCAGTTGAAGACACATGAGGTCAACTACCCCACACATGATCTTGAGATAGCAGCAGTGGTCTTTGCTTTGAAGCTATGGAGGCACTACTTGCTTGGTAACCGTTGTGAGATCTTCTCGGACCACAAAAGTTTGAAGTATATCTTCACTCAACGGATCTCAACCTTGGCAGAGGAGATGGATTGAAGCAATCAATGACTTCGATGTGACCATCAACTACACTCGTGCAAAGCAAATGTCATGGCAGATGCGCTTAGCCGTAAAGCTTATGTCAACAACCTCATGATAGAAGCGTTGCCTCTCTTGTGCGAGGAATTCCGTCAGCTGAACCTGGAAATTGTGGAACAAGGGCATCTCCTGAATCTTCTGGCTACCCCTCTCTTGGAAGAACAGATTCGTTCTCGTCAGCTTGGTGATCCTCACACCAGAAAGCTCATCTCTAAGCTTGGCACTCCGAAGTATGAATCCTTCCATGTTGATGATCAAGGCACGCTCTTCTTTGAACACGGATGTTTGTTCCAAACTACGGTCCGAGAGACCAAGTTCTCAAGGAGGCACATGAGTCGGTTCTTTCTATCCATCTGGCGGCACAAAGATGTACATGGACTTGAAAACACAATCTGGTGGCACAGGTTGAAAGCGGTATTGTGCCAAGTGTCTCGAATGTGATGTCTGTCAGAAGTCAAGGCTGTCCATCGTAAACCATTTGGTCTTCTACAGCCATTGAAACCTCCGAATGGAAATGGGAGAAAGTTGAGATGGACTTCATCACCGCTTTCCAAGGTCGCATAAGGGCAACAATGCAATTTTTGTTGTCATCGATGCTTTCTAAAGTGGCTCATTTCTTCCCGATCAAAGAAACAATTTCGGACTTGAGTTGGTGAGCTCTATATCAACAGGATTGTCTCTTTGTATGGGGTTCCACTTGAAATCAGTTCGGATCGTGGGAGCATCTTCACCTCAAAGTTCGGGAGAGTTTCCAAAAGCTTTGGGAACAAAGTTGAACTTCACCTTCGCTTACCACCCTCGATCGCAAGGACAAGTGGAGAGGATCAATCAGATTCTCGAGGACATGCTTAGAGCTTGCGTCATCTCTTTTGGCATGAAGTGGGAGGAATGCCTTCCATATGCTGAATTCTCCTACAACAACAGTTTCGTAAGAGTCGAAGATGGCACCATTCGAGGCTCTCTATGGACGCAAGTGCGTAACTCCCATTGGTTGGTCAGTGCGGAGAAAGGATCTGGTTTGGCCTCGACATTGTAACCCAAGCGAGGAGAAGGTGCATATCATTCGAGAACACGAAGATTGCTCGAGTTGTCAAGAGCAACTATGACAGAAGCACAGAGATATGGTATATGCCCCTCGTGATCTCGTCTACCTTCGTGTCACTCCCATGAGAGGAACACACCGCCTTGTATCAAAGGAAAGCTGGCTCCTAGATACATCGGTCCTTTCAAGATCGTGGTAGAAGAGGAGAAGTTGCTTATGCACTTGAGCTTAGGAAAAACTCAAAGTCCATGATGTTTTCCACATCTCAGCTCAAGAAGTGCTTCAAAGACCCGGCAAGACCGTGGATCATGACCTAATCGACCTCCAAGAAGATCATCTTATCAAGAACACCCACAAAATCCTTGAGACCCATGAGCGGAGGACTGCAACAAGTCCATCAAGTTTTGCAAGGTGCGATGGTCACACCATTCTTGATGAAGCAACATGGGAGCGTGAAGATGAACTCCGTGCCGCCCATCCTTCTCTCTTTGTGTCTTCTTCTTCGCCTAGAATCTCAGGCGAGATTCACATTAGTGGGGAGAGTTGTAGCATCCCAGTTGTCTAACCCCTGTAATGCTACATGTCATAATAATAAAATGGGCCACTTCCAACATATAATTGTTGCATCATCATCATATCATGCTCATGTCATCATGTCCCCTTGCATTTGAGCATCATATAAAACCTTTTCTGTTTGGTTCTTATCTCATGTGCATGATTAATTGTAGTTGCCTCTTGATATTGTATTTGGTTCTTAATAGATTGTTAAATGCCCAAGTGGAGTTGGGGGCATCTCTCTTTTTGAATCCCACCACCTTATCTTTCACCACCTTTTAATTCCACCATCCAATAATATGGGCTTGGCATTTTATTGAGTTATCTCTAGCCCATGTTGTTGGTTGGATCCACCCATAACCTTTGCTTGGCCTAGCCACCTTTTGGGAATGCATATGGATAATGCCATGATTATAATATTGTTCTCACAAGGATAACTTGGCATTAATTATCTTGCATGGGCCATGCAAGTACCACTTTCTCTAGATTTTGGCTTTTGTTTGAGTCCTAGTTGGATTTTCTTCCTTGGTTTAAATCATGTGTTGGCTTGTAGTTTGATCTCCTTATCTTCTCTCTCTCTTCATCCTATAGCTAAAACCCTACCCCATGCTTCATGCACACACATGTGCTATGTGGCATGCACAACACCAAACCAACCCTTAAACCCCTTTTTCTTTGAGCTTGCTTGTTCCTTTGTTGGAGCATGCATGAATCAAGGAACCACCCCCCCCCCTTTCTTGGCTGTTGCTTGATCTTTGCTTGGATCATGCATGGGCCAAAGGAGTGCCCCATCATCACCTTGGCCATCCCTCTCCCCCTCTCTTTCTTTCTTGCTTTCTTTGATCTAGTGTGCTTGTTCATGGAGCTTGCTTGATCAACCTTAGCACCACCATCTCTTCCCCCTCGAGCAAAAACCCTAATCCTACTCTTGCCATCTATCCTTCTAGCTAAACCCAAACCCTAAGCTACTTTTCTCCTCTAATCAACATCCCCCTAAACCAAAACCCTAATTACACCTATCCTAGAACTAAACCCTAAACTACACTCCCTCTAACAAGACCCAAACCACCTACCCTCCTACCACTAATCTACCCCTAATCTATACAAAACCAAGTACTCCCTCTCTTCCCTTTCTACCCTAAACTAAACCCTATTTTTACATATATCCTAAAATAATCCCTAATCTACATCTACCTCTAAACAAAACCCAAACAAAACCTACCTCTCCTTTTCCCCCTACCTAGCATGTTCCCATGCCCCATGTCCCTCTCACCTCTCCCTTCTAGCTCTAACTCGACCACCCAGCACCCTACCTGCCTTTCAGACCAGGACCCCTCCTATCTACCCTAACCTAGCCCGACCATGCCTCTCTCTACCCTAGCTCCCAACCATCTCGCAGGCTACCCTCTCCCTCTAGCTCCCTCTCACCAAGGCAGCCCCGCCCATGCCCCCCTGTGGCCACCTGCCGCCCTCCTCTCCCTTTTCCCAGCTCTACCACGCCACCCCTGCCCCATGCCGATCACGTGATCGGAAAAAAGGTGGCCCGGCGCCCAGCTATCCCTCCCCACGCAGCCACACCTCTCCTCGTTCTTATCCTCTCCCTCTCTGCCACCCCAGATCCGCCCCGAGGCTTGCCTCGCCCCCTTCCTCCACACCACCCCAACGCCCTCTCGCCACCGCTACCCCCCGCCGATCTACGGTGGAGTCTTGCTGGTGTGAGGGCTGAGTGAGCCGGCACCACGCCTGCAGACGCCATCGAGGAGGAGAGACGCGAGATCGCCCGGGACGCGCCCGAGGAAAACCCTAGCTCATCGATCGAAGCCGCGGTGATCGCTCCCGCGCCACGCCGACCACGCCAGACGCCGCGGTGAGCCCACGACCTCCTAACCCTCCCTCGCCGATCTTGCCTAGACTCACGGACGGTCGTCGAACGCCCTCCGTGCGTCTGCTGCCGTTTTGGCAGCCACCCAGCGTTGCTAACCTACCTAGCGCGGCGACCCCATAGCATCGGCCGTGACCCGACTGGTTCCGCCATACCGTAGCAGCGTCCGCGTCAGATCGACCCCTGGCGCCTTTTCTTTTTCTCAGCTGCGTGCTTTCGGTTCGTCAGAGGAAGAAAAATAGTAGCGTGCGGCGTTTTTGCACATAACCCCCTGCCATCTCTTTTGCTAAACCCGCGGTCCAGCCTAGCCCCTTGTCAGCGTCTGTTGCAACTTTGCAAAAAGGCTCCTGGCTTTTGCTGTAATCAACCCGCGGTCCAGAGTTGTTCCAGGCACTGCCGTGTGGGCCAGAGAAACCCCCTGGCCCCACCTGTCTGCGACTCAGGATAAGTTAGGCTGTGTAGAAAACGTTTCAGATTGTTTTAAAATTCAAATTTAGTTTAAATAAATTCAAAATTCAAATCTAATTCAGTTTTTAATAACTTTGTCATACTTAATCCAATTTTGGCAAATGATATATGTTTGGATATCAGCAAGATGAGAGGATTTCAAATATGCCATTCATTTTGTCTTTTGCACAAATAAAATTCCAAGTTTGTTGAAATTACAACTATTGCCACTAGAATTTAATAATTTAATAACTTTTGTTTTACAATTCCAAATTTAGCAAATAAGTAGTCTAAATTGATCAGCTCGACGAGACCTTTCTGTTTATGATATCCATGTCTTCAATTGCAGCATGCATCATATAAAAATATAATGAACAGCAACTGTTATGGCAACAAATGTGATTCTAAAACCCAACTAAATGTTATTTTCTTGTCCTCCACACCTCACCCATGCCATGCTACTTTACTTGCCATGTAAATTGTGCATCATTCATCATGGCATGATTGATTGCTTGACGCATCTTATTCATATGCTTGTGCTCTATATTCATGTTGGCCTTGTTTGTTTGGTTTTTCTCGGATGAACCGGCGGGGTCAGATCAAGAGAACCAGAGCACTACCAGATCGTCCCTTGCTTCAAGAGATACCAGGCAAGCACTTCCACATGCTTGCATACATACATCGATTGCCTCTATCTTATTCTTGCATCATTGAGTCATGATTGCATTAAATTGAATCCCAAGTATGCATAGCCTTTACTTTTAAACCCCACCAAGCTTGTATCCTCCATCCCATGAGCCACTACTATAGGAGTTGTTTGAGCCATGCGAGACGAGAACAGATGTGTAGGGTTTGTGAGTCGATGAATAATGAGGTACCTAAACAACTTAACCCGAGTAGTTCGGGATAACTAAAGAAAGTGGCACGGTGAGCAACATCTGCTATTTGGTTTTCCTGCTCACTTGTGTCCGTAAGACCCAGTACTTGATTCCTGTTCCTTGATTTATCGCTATCCACATCCGGAGGTATATGGGACCCCCACAGGCGAGCTTGATTCCGCCTTATTTCTTGGGGCCACAAACTAGTTTGAGGTTTTATTTACTATCTGCACTTATGCCATGCTACTTTACGTATTTATTTTGTGCGAGAGCACACTGTCTTGTTAGGATCATGGCACGATTCCATGTGTCGACAAGCCCACCACACTTTCGGGTTCCATCGTTCACACCGTCCCCATAACCTTGAGCCCGTCTCGAGTCACTGGCTTGCTATGGGATCTACTAAGTGCCCCACGAAATATTTCTGAATCTTGTGATTGTTCGTGAAAGCCTCGTTGGGTTTTGATTTGGTTTTCGAGGTTGATCGAGCGTGTGTTGCTATTGGTGCACCCGGCGGGTAAAACTTTCAAAGCCGTGTCCATGGATATGGACAACTTGGAGCAGTTTCTTGATCATAGACAAGCATAACTAAAGTACCGCTTTTAACCTCGACTAAAGTAACTCGACTAGTAAATAGTGCAATACTCATGGAATGGTTAATAAAATTGCCACGGATGGGGGTTGTTGTCCGCTTCCTTGTTGGTAGCGAGGAGGAGGATGGATCGGATGAGATTACCATTATAATCGTTGTATTTAAATTCACGGACATCCGTCTATCATTGGTTAGGCGGATGGTTAGCGATATCTGTAGAATTGCTAGGGTTTATCTTTTTTGCAATTCGTCACCCAGTTGTGTCCCCTTTAGAGGCATTAAGACTTCTTTGAGTACCCTTAGGGTCTCACACGATAAATTCTTGATTCAGATGAACAGTACCTTCTCGGAATGATCTTTGGGTGGAAGAAGCGAAGATGTGGCAACGATCGCTCGTGTAGAGATTCGAGGAACGGGATCCATGAGACCTGTAGTTGGGATGTGCTTATTTTCTCCGGCATCTTATGCCGATTTGCTTCTTATCCGTACTCGGATCTTGTTTGCTTCGCATGATACTCGATGTGTGTTGTATGAGTTATCCTAAAATATAGATTATCCAGGTCATTTGAATCTTGACGTATGGCGTTGGTATATTTTCTTTCTTTCTAGATGGTTTGGCTCTGATGTACTCTTGTATGGTGGCTTGCGTACATACCCACTTGTGTACGTAGTTGATCCCTTCGCCTGCCGACTACGCCCGCCTGCAGTCCCGTTGAGAGGGTAGTGGTTGGGACGTCTGAAAGGACTACCAGTGAGTGGCTTTTGGGGCCCCGCCGTACTATTTCAACCACTACCACTCATCCAGGCTTGTATCTAGGAGCGTAGTTCACCGAGGTAGTTACAAAAGCGGCAGAGGGCTGAATATTGATGAGGTAAGTCGACGCAGCGACAGCCTCAACCCAGAAATGCGAAGGAAGGGAAGAAGCAATCATCATGGCATGAGTGGTCTCAAGAAGATGGAGATGCTTATGCTCAGCAACGCTTCTGGGCATGTGCGCCAGGACAGGATAACTGAGCAAGGGTACCATGCTCAGCAAGAACACCTCGCAACATCTGGGAGATATACTCACCAGCAAAATCAGCATGAAACACACGAATGGGTGTAGAATATTGAGTACGGACCATGGCCGCAAAACGCTGATATATGGAGAGCACTTCACTGCGAGAGCGCATAAAATACAACCAAGTGTACCGAGAAAAATTATCGATGAATAAAATGTAGTAGCGATGGCCTCCTTTCGAAGCGAAAGGACCCGAACCCCAAACATCGGAATGAACTAAATCAAAAGGTCGCTGAGATACATACGCGCTAGTAGGGTAGGGAAGCTGAATCTGTTTGCCCAACCTACAACCCTGACAATGTAAAGACCCATCTCCTGAGACAGACCCCAGAAGACCACGATGAACTAATGACGACAGTCGAGAGTCACAAAGGTGACCAAGATGATGATGCCACTGCTGAAAGGAGCTGGTAGTAGAGGCGACGACTGGAGAAGAACTGGCAGATGAAGTGGCAGCGGAAGGAACACGAAGCCAGTCAAACTCCCAAAGCCACGAAGAATCACGGATCGAGGCGGCTCAACCAGGGCAGTGTCGCGGTCCTGAACAACACAAGAATCGACATCAAGAATGACGACAACCAGTCGATAAGATGGCTAGCGGAATGATTCATCTTAAGACGAGGAACATGAGAAATATCGAGAATGTAAAAGGAAGAAGTAGAAAGGTGCCCGACTAGAAGCAGGAAGAGAGGTACCATCACGGTAGGAGAACACGGACAGGAGAAGGGAGAACAAAGAGCGGACATAAGAGAAGACTCGGAGGTCATATGAAAAGAAGATCCAGAATCTAGATACCGGAGACGTGCGGACCGTAGAAGGTGGTGGTCGCAAGGCTGCCTAAAGAATCGATCACGTAACCAAAGCCGTCGAAGAAGAGCCTGTAGCAACAAGCAGACCGCGAAGACTCCTGATAATGTCCTGATCAGAGAGCAACCGCTGAAGATCCGAAGGAGCCGATCGCCACGAGCCTATTGTCACCGACGTAAACTTCCGTATAACAGTGGCCCAAGTGTGGCCATCCTTGCAAGAAGAGCGGTGACGAAGAGAACCACGGCGACCGACCACGAGCTGTTGGCGACTCGACCACAGAGCTGGTCTGGCGACCACAGAGATTGGTCTTGAAGCTGACCACGACTGAAGGAGTGGTAGTATCGACGGGCCTGACGCGAGACCCACTGAGTCAAGAGCGGCGGCGGGAGGACCACGAGTAGCAAGAACAGACGGTACCGCAAGAAGACCAGCACCACGGAGATGAGTCTCCTCAGCCCGAAGCTCAGATAACACCTCAAAGAGCGGAACACGACCACGAGCATTCAACTGAGCATGGCGGGGCTCGAACTCCTGGCGAAGCCGAGACAGAAACTCATAGATGCGATGGAACTCCAAATCCGAGCGCACGATCTGATAGCACGGACATGTGCCACAAATAGCAGTACGGAGAGAATCAAGATGATGCTAGATAGCAGCACTCTGAGTATAGAACTCATCAATAGTGGAATCACCCTGCTGAAGAGCATGCTCCTGGTGAACCACAGACAGGTAAAGAGCATCCCCAGATGGCTGATAGCGCTGACGAAGATGTGCCCACTGAGCGGCAACAGTCGGGAGACTCATGAACTCAGCAGCAAACTGGTGCAGAACACTGGATGTGAGGACAGCAGCAACACGAGCATCCTCATCGACCCACTGAGTGTAGGCACTCAGATCGTAGCGATAGGCCTCGAGATCAGAAGAGTACTGCTTGAACTTCAGGTCATAAGCAGCAACAACACTATCATCAGCACTCTGAGCAGCATCCTTGGCCTCCTGAGAAGCATCAGCGCCTAGAATAATCGGTGTCGGCGGAAGAGGAGCCACAGGAGCAGGAGATGGGCGACGGCTCAGCTGCGGCAGCTGCATGCCCACAACCAGGCCAAGGTGCGGGCGGCGGAGGCCGACGACGATGCACACGGCCGGAGAGAGGGGCGATGCGGATGCGGCCAAGGCCAAGGAGGTGGAGGCCGAGGGAGGACGGCAGCGGGTGGCGGCGTACTGATGAATAAGGTATGACAGCCAGGACGATGTGATGGCGGTGTGAAGATGTTGCGAAAAAAATTCTAACCTAGCTGTGATACCATGTTAGGAATATGCAACATGTATGCCTCTGGGGGCCAAAGGCCACAATATATAGTACATGTACAGGTCGAAATATGCAGGAAGACCCCCTAACAAGTGGGGACATACAATATACAAATATACATCTAACAAAGTAAACTTCCTGGATTTATTACAGAAACTATGTGATGCTCTTGGAATTGAATTAAAATATGTGTAAGCTATGCATTGGCACTGCCAATCTAATCTTGTGGTGGTACTCATATTTTTTATAAGTTATGGATTCATAATGTTCAACTGAATTCTATGTCTGTCAATATGATAGAGTTGTTACACACAAATGATTCCAAGCCATATAGCTAGGAAAATGATCTAAAATTTTAATGTTGGTTGCTTGTAGATGGCTTTTAATGAGATATTGATGATCATATCTTACAAAGGCATGTCATTGGACAAATATGAATTGGAATATACAATGTAGATTCTCTTTATCTACCAATTTCTTGATAACTGGATAAATGATTTCCTAAATGGTTGACTAGGGAAATGATAAGAACTCTTTGGTGATTATCTGCAAGTGAAATTGGTTGCTTTAATCTATATTGTCTATATGAGAAAGTATATTGGGAATGATTCCTAGCAATTTAAGCTAGGAAAATGATTTGTAAACTTGTATATGTTTCCTTGTCACTTACTATCTATCAAGCAGTCATATTTATGATCAGTGTCCCTTAGAATAGTGGCTTCTGCTAACTGGAATTAACTACTGTGGTGCCTCATTCAAGAGTGTGCACAGTAGTGAATCTTAATTAGCATAAACTGCTGTTGTAAAATACTGCTATGATGTAACCTGAGTGGTATAGTATGGAGACAGGGCTTATAGATAGTGATGCAAAAGTCTGAAGCTATAGTGGCATACTTGGATAGCTCAATCTGCTGTTTTAAACTGGTTGGCTAAGAATTAAGATATGACTGCCAAAGGTGCATAGCCTGAGAAACTAGTGGTAATAAGAACAGATGCTACAGTTTATAATCCTAGCTCAATGATGATACTGGTGTAGCACTTCTACACCAGTTTGAGAGCTCTCTCTCTCTCTCCAACCTCATGCTCTAAAAAAAATGATAAGAACAAATACTAAGAGTTGACTTGATAGACTGATACAATGGATATGTGCTTGATTCCTTGGCTCTGCCCATGATGCATAGGCTGAGGCTTTGATGATGTTTGTATACAAGAGTTACTGCTTGCTTATGAAAACCATCCAATGATGATCTTGTACTCCATTTGAGTACAGATCTGAGGATTTTCTATCGCCCCATCCATTTTGTAAGATGCAATGATAAGAACAGATACAAAGGCATGATCTTAGATGGATAACCTGTTGTTTTGGAGTTATGGTTTCTCTTGTGGTTATTATTGATCCACTCCTGGTGCCAACCCTCTCCTCTTATCTCCTGACTTGATCTATTGAATTTCCTACTGCTTATTTTCTGGTAAGCATGCTCCTCCTAGCTCTTGGCCATCTTCTGGTGCTCCTGGATGGCTTCCCCAAGCAACCAGGGTGCTGGTGGAGGTTTTGGTGTTGAACCATGTACTCTAGAGTTGATGATAAGATGATAAGATGGTAAGATAATAAGATGGGGAATGTGCTCTGAAGTGTGGAGGTGGAATGGTAGCTTGTTGCTACGGTTGTGCTCTCCCTTTTGTACTTCCTGTGATGCTCCTGGTGTTGACAACACCACATGGCTGCATGTATGTGTAAGCTGCTTACAGCTGGGCCCCATATGGTGCAAGTTTCCATCTGTGGAACTTGTGCCTATGGATGAGCTCTGCTTGGAAGATATTTTCTATGGATCACTTTGGCTGGAAGTTTGGTATTATCTTGAATTGGTTTAATAATTTGATGTTGCCAAGTGGATTACTAAACACTAAATGGTGAAACTTGCCCTGGGCTTATGATGCTAAGCCTGAAGCCATTCTCTTGATGATAAGAACAGATTCTATTTGGCCCCTTTTTTATTACTACTCAATGATGACCCAACAATGCCTTTCATTGCTAACCTGAGAGTACTATGTGAAGGGTTTCGCGGCATAGTAAATCAAAATTTTCTACGGATGCGAACAGAGGGAAAGCCAAGATCTAATCTAGGAGATGCAATCAACGAGAGAGATTGGATTAGATCTTCATACCCTTGAAGATTCGCACAGCGGAACGTTCGTCGGAACGTGGGTGATGTAGTCGTACTCGCTTCTCCTCCTCGCGATCCGATCCGATCTAGCACCACAAGTGGCGGTGCCTCGTGAGATGCACACGTGCAGCACCTCGATGTCTCCTCCTTCCTCGGACCAGCGGTATGGTGGAGATAGATTGGATCTACAACACACGGCGTGGTGTATATGGTGGAGAATTTCTGCTCAGGCTTCGCCTACAAACAATCGGGAGGAAGGTAGCAAGGCTAGGGCTTGGAGGAAGGTGTGTAGTAGTAGGGGCGCACCACCCTCTATATATAGAGGGGGCCAGCCCTTCCCTCCTCCAAGCCTATCTCTAGTTTAAACAATTTAAACTCTCCTTATCTAGAAATCCTATCTCTAGTTTAAACGATTTAAACTCTCCTTATCTAGAAATCCTATCTCTAGTTTAAACGAGTTTAAACTTATCTAGGATCGGCTGGGCCCTATGGGGCCTTGTGCCCCTGCCCAATGCGCCAGGACACTCCCTCATAGGCCCATGCCCTCCCGGAAGGTGGGGCCACGTTGGTCCCCTTCCGGAAGGTTCTAAAGCTTCCGGTACAATACCGATTAACCGGAACAATTCCGAACTCCAAAACTGCCGCCTTATATGAATCTTATTCTCCGGACCATTCCGGAACCTCTCGTGATATCCGGATCCCATCCGAGACTCGAACAAAATTCATAAACCAATTATCCAATCTATCCTAGCGTCGAGAATCGTTAAGTGTGTGACCTGCGGGTTCGAGAATATGCGAGACATGATCTTCTATCAATAATCAACAATGGGTGCAGGCACCCATATTGACTCCCACATTCATCGATGATCATATCGGATGAACCACGATGCCGGATTCAATCAATCCCATATATATTCCCTTCGTCTCGCGATATTTTACTTGCCGAGATTCGATTGTCGGTGCCGTCATACCTAGTTAAATCTCGTTCACGAAGTACTTTACTCGTTCCGTAATCCGATATCACTTTGTGATTAACTCCTTAACCACATGCTTGCAAGCGGTGTTGATATCGATTACCGAGTGGGCCCAGTATATCTCTCCGACTTGGGAGGACAAATTCCATCTCGATACATACAACCCACAGATACTTTCCGATCACACGAGAGACACCTTTATGATCACCCTCTCATAGGATGACGTTTGATGACCTCAAAGCTTTCTTCCGGTACCGGAGTTGCATTATCTCATGGTCTAAGGAATACAATATTTGACATAGGAAAAGCTTCGCAAAAGCGAACACGATGACACGATCTAATTGCTCGCTTTGTTTGGGTCTATCCACCATATCATTCTCCCAATGATATGATCTCATTATCAATTGACAACTCATGTCTATGGTTAGGAAACCTTAACCATCATTGATCAATGAGCTAGTCCATAGAGGCGTACTAGGGACACGGTGTTGTTCACAAACCACACAAGTATTAAAGTTTCCGCTTAATACAATTCTAGCATGGAATATAAACTTTATCATGAACAAGAATTATAATAATAACATCTTTATTATTGCCTCTAGGGCATAATTCCAACACTATGACCCCCATAACCCCCTGTTTTCCCTCTATTTTGTTTATTGTTTGTGCTTTGCAGAGTGAAGAATAAGGAGATTTAAAGAACAAAAGACATAGGACTAATTAGGAAAATAGTTTAGGTTTTTTTATTCTTTTGTAAAAAAATTATATTATTCTTGAACTGTAAGACATTGTAAGTTATTATTATGGTAGTAAAGTAAATCCTTTCTTCCTCAATTTCTCTTCCACTTTCCTTTTCTATTTGGGAAATGGTAAATACATTGTAATATTGTTTATCTAAATAAGTTCACCTTTTCCATTAATCCATTCCTCTACTTTTGGATGATTGTAAAGATAATGTAATGTTTAATTTTTTTGTTTCCTTTGTAATTTGAGACTTGTAAATTTTGTATATTGTTCATAAATAAGAACTCAATTCTTATTTCTTATTGCAATTTAACTACCATTTATCATTCCACTTACATATTCATTCAATTATATTTATTTTCTTATTTGTAATTACTTTATTGTATATTCTTATTGTTTATCCTTAATTTCAAATCTTATTAATTCTAGTTGTATTAAATATTCTAAATACCAACCTTTTATAAGTTTTAATTATTCCAGATTTAAAATTCAAATACCAGTTTAAATTATTTCTCCCTCAAAACACAAAGACTCAATAGAGGTCATGTCGAAATCCATCACATCTGCCCTGACGTTTTCATCGGAACAAGAGAGATCTCGATCCCTCTATAGCCTATTTAGTTTTTGCGCGAAAATTCTCCGAATTTTCTGATGCATGAATGCAATCCACACACATGTGTCCTGTCAATTTTTAGCTGCTAATCCTGGGATGTTACAGTATGTCGTATGAAGTTGGCCTTCCTTGGCAAAATATTTTTTGTGCAAAATTTTATGTAGGCCAAAGAGATGGTCATACATGTGGTCTCCTTGGACGACCTTGGCATCCCACTTTAGCATGCTTATCAAGCCTTTCACTTATATCTTCACGGTATTGTTTAATTTTTTTAGTTAAACCAATACCTGCACGAGAAAGACAAAAACAGTAAATTCTGTTAAAATAATATCAACTACGGTTGTTTTAATTCACTTTGGTAAATGTGAATAATCAAAGAAAAATGACCAAAAAGGTAATATATTTATAATGTGTCATCTACAAAGTCTACGACAATGACAAAACGCTCCAAGCAATAAGACCAAATATGTTCTGTTGGATATTACAGGATTTACGTGCCGTGACCCATGTGGGCAGTCCATATAGGCTAAAGATTTTGAAATTTTAAGGCTAATCTATGCTTAGGAGCTGTGTGTGAGACAAAGTTTAATCTTACATTGCTAGTTGAGAGAATGAAGTTTAATCTAGTATGCATAGGTATATATATACCTATGCATATTAATCCAACCATTGAATATTCTATAGAGTATGAAGTTGAGCAGCGGGAGCACAAAATATCTAACGGAAAACATCATCCCTATTACATCAAGAGCATTTTTTACATGCATTTGCTAGTACATGCAAGTGCACATGCAAGCTAGCACATGCATGCAAACTAGCAATCGCTCACGAATGCACGCGAGCCAGCAATACTAGTAGTCACTGAACTGGTTAAAATTTCAGCACGTATTTTAGCAATACATTCAGACCATTGAACATGCCAAAATTTCAGCATGCATTTTAGCACTACATGTAGACTATTAAACGAATCATTTTTCGGACATATAAATTAGCACTACACATAAACCATTGGGTAGACCAATATTTGAGCAACCCGATCAAACAATCTCGCTAGCACACGGCGGTTCATACAGAGCATAGTACTAGTTATCATCTGGAATCCCATCTATATATAAAGGAATGAATTTTACTTTTATACCGAAAAAATCTAGCAGGAACGGACGCGGGAAACACTCCCGCGCTAAAACGAAAGCCACGCGCGGAAATATTGGCCGAAATTCGTCCAACCTAGAACAACGCATGATAACTTGCTTGATATGTTGGTCTACTCCCACGGTTGGTTTATTACAGAAATTCTTGTATGTTTTTATATTAGGATTCATGCTAACAGCCACACATCCCATCAACTAGTACAGCTAGCAGGTCTAGTGCATGCAAGTACAACTAGCATACCGCGTGCAGTTTGTAATTTTTTTTGCAATAATATAGGCCGGTTGGTATGCTACAATACAGTTTGGTCTTGTCATTCTATAAACGACAAATAACACCGTTAACTACATGCAAGATTTTGGCTCTCTCATCTTGGCAGCTAGTTCACGTACTCTCTGTATCCAACGCCAATGCTTGCGTGCATTGGTAGCATCATAGATAGCAAATCCGCATTGATATATATATTATATATATATTATATATATATATAGAAACTCTATTCGCCAGGGTGCAGAATAGTTATTTTGCACCCCACATAACTTTATGTTGTCATGTTTAGAAATTTATGTTTTGTATACAAATAATTATGTTCATATTCATCCACAACGCAAAAAAATTGACATAAAAAATAGTTTATGAGTAATTATAGTGTAAAAAACACTAAAAATACGTATTTTACGTTGTATTTTTATACGACATGTAAAAAAAAAATTATGACATGGCTATATTTTCTTACATTCTTCTCAACTCTTGAGGTAAGACAAAATTTACGCGACGTAAAAATAATATACAGTATATATATATATATATATATATATATATATATATATATATATATAGTCGCGCTATTTGACCCCCAGGGTGTAGAATAGTTATTCTATACCCACCCTCTATCTTTAGAACCGTATATTATTTTTACGTCACGTAAATTTTGTATTACTTCGTAAGTTGAGAAGAACATAATAAAATTTAAAAATGACATAATTTTTTCTGTTTACATACCGTAAAAAAATTCGACGTAAAAGACATATTTTTGGTGTTTTTTACACTATAATGACTCAAAAAAATTATTTTTGTGTCAAATTTTTTGGTTGTGGTGATTATGGACATAATTATTCGTATACAAAACATAATTTTTTAATCTAACAGCGTAAAAATATGTTGGGTGCAAAATAACTTTTCTGCACCCTGGGTGTAAATAAAAAATAAATATATATATATATATATATATATATATAGAAAGAGAGAGAGAGTCGGAGCATCTTATAAGGTGAGTTGTTTCACTCCCACTAAGTGAGTAAGAAGAGATTGAACGGTGCACCATCTATTTGGATACGTGTCAACATGTGTGTCCTCTTCTTCCACGGTCTGTGGCGGTTTGGTCGGTTCCCCTTCTAGGCTATACGAGAGATATATGACATACCTAGTCATTAAATGTTCTTTCTCTGTTCTCTCTAGACCTTGTTACTTTTGTTGTGCTGCTCTCTACTACTCTTCATCATGGTGACTGTGTGCACGATCGTCCGGGAGAGCATGCCTCCATAGCCCCGTCCGTCAAGATCCTGCATCGGGAAACAAGCTATAAGATTTTTGGAGAGCGTCTTGCGCAACCGTCGCCTTTTTCCGTGTTCTACTTTCTCTACGGATCAAGTGACCGGCAAGCTCGACAACAGCTGTGACCATGATGCTGCTGCGATGATGACCATCCGGGTCAACGTGTACGTGTTAATTCTTATTTCGTTTGCACTAGTTCGTGCTAAAATTACTGATTTACTAGATGTGCAATGGCTGTATATGTGCATATGTTTTAGATCTGCTAGTGCTTACAGTTGTTGATTTTGGTAATTATCTCATGCGAAAATCGCCCACTAGTATTGGTTCTCTTATTATCGTGGTGACAAGGCAAAAAAAATCTCCTAACCTCACCGTTTCATAATTTTTTTTATCATGATCATAGTTTAAATTTCAGCAAAAATCATGACAAGAATTGTGGACTTGAGTAGGTAAGTCTCATTTTTTTTTCACAAGCCCAGCAACCGTACCCTGACGTGACCTAAGAGCTGTTATCGTCATCAAGCGACAAGCCAAAAATCTCTTTACATTCTCCGGTGGACACATACATATAAAATCTTTAGGCCTTGTTCGGTTTAGCCAGGATTGAAGAGAATTGAAAGGGTTTGGGGTGTATTAAATCTCATACAAATCAAAAATTTCTCAAACCTACTCCATTCCTCTTGAGAAAAGGATTAACCGAACATAACCTTAGGCCTTGTTTTGCGCGAGATGTTTCCAGCGTTTTCACGAGTTTTAGCCCAGCTTAACCCAGATACACCCGAAAACAGTTGCAGCCTGTTTTGTAGGCCGGTTTCAGCTGGACTTAGCCCTAGAAATCCCCTTAAACCACGTCGGGTTGAAGTGTTTTCACGACACTGAGTCTCACCCAGTTTTTCTGGCGCTGTTCGCGCGTCTGTCTGCGATGTAGAAATAACCAACTTTGTCTTTCAAACAGAAATACCAGTGCATAGAGTATTTTCAGGGGATTGTGGTGTTTTGAGTGACAAGAGCGTTTTCACCCAAACCTCTTTAAAAAAGGTCATTCCTAAAAAACAGCTATCTGTTTTGCAATTGAAAAACAGACAGTTTTTCGACCGTTGATCTCTGTCTGAATCTCCACGTCTCTTTTTTCTATTTCTCCACCGCTTGAGTGTCTCTTTTCTTTTTGAATTTTCTTTTCCGCTCAGTCTGGTAAAATCCACGTGACTATGTTCATTCGTGTTCCTCCAGAGAAAAGGAGAGGCAAAGCCACATGACTCTGTTCATTCGTGTTCCTCCAGAAAAAAGGAGATGCGTGAGGCATGGCGGCGATGTGAGCGGCAACGCCGCTTCTATCTCAACCGGTGCTGGAGGGGGCGGCGGTTCGCGAGGCAGTGATTCATCCAGTGGAGGGCGGCGCCCCTGCGGAGCCGCCTATAGCTAGATTGGAGAGGACAGCGGGTCACGCCCCTCTTTGTCGACCGGAAAAGAGATCTTCGATTCGGCAGCGGGGAACACAAGCGCGCTACCATCGTGATGGGTATTCTCATCCAGTCTCCTCCCTGCTAATACCATCTATTGTAGTTTTGCTCTGATTTTTTAGATCTCAGTCTTTGCTTCGATTTGAAATGGGGATTTTTCCTGGGAGGCTGCTGCTATTTTGTGGGGCACGATATGTGAGAGATCTTGTGGCTGTAGCTAGTGCGTGGGGCACAACATGTGAGGGATTTTGTGGCTGTAGCAAGTGTGTGTTTCATTTTTCCTGAATTTGTGGCTGTAGCTAGTGCGTGTTTCATTTTCCCTGAATTTGTGGCTGTAGCTAGTGCGTGTTCTGATTTGTAGCTAGTTTCAGTGGTGCGGGTATATAGGTCTAGTGCCATGGGTCGCTATTTTTCTCCTCTGTTATTGGGATTTTAGGTAGACAGCCAGTACAACTCATGTCTAGATACACACACTTCTTATTTGAACTTTTTTCCAGGTCAAATACTACATTATAGTACCATAAGTTTGGGTATCGGTTTAGCAAAATTATACCTGAAAACTAGTATCTAAAAATGCAGTAACCCATACACTGAATTTTATAACTAGTGTAGTCTTTTGCTCTGTGTGGGGTTGTGTTGATTCTGCGGTGGGAGTACCTATTTTTTTTGTAGGGATTGCGGCGGATGTAGTTGGAGAGCTCATATTTTGGTGTTAAGGAGATTGTCCTTGTTTGGTTCAGTTTTTCCGATGTTATTTTTGTTTGAGCTCGCTGTTAGTGTAACCTATTGCATGTATTGAATAGCTAAATGTTTTTCAATTGAAAATACAGTAGCTGTTTTTTATAGGTATTGATTAACTTAGCTGTTTTTTACATCCATGCATCACTTTTTTGCGCACGGATGTTGAGTACATTATGATTTTAATTTATTTGATAGCAAATACAGTATCCCTTTTGCCCTCTTTTATGATTGGCAGTGAAGTGATTGTATTTTTTATGTTAGAATTCTTGAGAAAGAAGAACATGCCAGAGATAGGTTGGAGGATTTTTTTGCATTTGCTTTGTTCGGTTTGTTTGTTTTCAGAGTTGTGGCCTCGTTTTTGTTGGCCAAACAGCACGTACACTCACCGCACCTAATGTGCTGCTTACGAGATAGCCTAACTCACACTAGCACATACCATGTTTTGCTGGGGCGGACCTGGATGGAGCCCAAGCTTGGTGCTAAACAGACTTAATGATGCTAATTACCTATACTTTTTATATTTTAGCCTTGAAAATTAGCACATGATCTTTACAGTGCAGCCGCTCGTCCGGTGCTACGGCACCGGTAGCACCATGCCTGGATCCACCCCTGCCACGTTGCCCCACTATTATATGTATGTCCGATATCAGTTTTATGATGTATGGTAGTGCTTTTGATATTGATGGATGATATTTATGAGTGAGATATGTTCTGTTTTTTGTGATATCTGTCGTGTCTCTGACTCTCTGTTGAGGCCATGTAGCAGAACACGTATTCTTTAGTATCTTAGTTTGTTTTTCTTTCGTATTTTCATTTTTTTAGTTTCAGTGTATCATCTATTTCAGTCTTCATTAAAGTTTTCAATCTTTTAGTCTTGAATTTCTCTGTTTCTCTGTTTTTTGAATTCATTTGTTCTTCAGTTTTGCATTCAAGTTTCATTTTTATTTCATTTTCTTAGTTTCGTATTTTATTTCATTGTATCATCTTTTTCAGTCTTTATTCTAGATTTCTTCAGTTTATTCCATATCAGCAATTTCAGTTTGCAGTCCATTTTCTTTAGTCTTTATGTATTAAGTAGATTAGTCTTTTAGTATTGAATTCCTCTATTTCTCTGTTCCTTGAATTCATCTGTTCTCCAGTTTTTCATTCAAGTTTAGTCTTTTTTACTCTTGTTCTTGCTTCAGTTAACTCTGCTGCTTTGTTTTCTGTTTGTTTAAGTTATGTTAATTCTCCATTTGTTCTTCATTATTCTAGTTTGCATTCTCAATTATTCATTATTTCTTCTCTTTTGATTATCTGCTTTTCTCTTCTCATTCTCTCGTTCTTCATTATTTCAGTTTCCATTCAAAGTTTATCATTCTTTATTTATTTTCTTAGTTTCTCTTCGGTTATTCGGTATTATCATTCTCATTCTCTTGTTCTTCATTATTTCAGTTTGCATTCTCAGTTCTTCATTCTTCGTTATCTTTTGTTTATCTTAGTTCCTCTTCGGTTATTCGTTGTTATCATTCTCATTCTCAGTCTTGTTCTTCTTCCTTTTTATTAGTTTTCTCAGTTTTGTTCCTCGGACTATATTGTTATCTAGTGTTGCTATTTTCGACTTTTCTTTTGTTCCTCAATCATTAGGTACTTTTACTTTTGTTTCTCTTTTACTTCTGCAGTTTCTCACCATGTCCTCATTTGTGCATCCTTTTCCTTGGTCACTGTTATCTCTTTTTTATCTTCGTTATTTATCTTATTTTCTTAATTTATTTGCTGAAAGGTTTTTTTGTGGGTAACTCCGCCTATCCAAGAAGATTTTAAATTTGGATAGCCGGTTCCAAGCCTGGGTAAAGGAGGAGGATCCAGTTACTTTTCTTTTCGTCATTGTTTTAGTATTGAATCTTATGGTGATTCGGCATGTAGTTTTATGATCTTGAGTATAATCTTTTAAATTTCACCCAACCTTATGTTATAAGCTGCTACGAGTTTTATCCACCGGTTTTCATTTTCCACGCTATGTTTTCTGCTTCAAATTTTTCGCAGCTCCATGACATAGAACAAGCATGACTGGTTTGGTGTAGTATTTTTAAACCAATTCTCTGAATCATCAAATTTTTTTCACCAAACCTATTTTTTCTCAAGTGATGTAAATATAGAGTATCCATTGTTTTAAAATAAATGCTCTTGGTGATATATAATATAGAGCATCATGTTCAAATATTTTCCACTATATGTGGGCATATTTGTAGCACAATATAACATGCCTGGATAAAAGTCTCCCAATACATGCACCTTTTGTATCATTTGCTCATTATTACACTTAATTTGGGTCTAGAAAAAATATTTTTTGTTTTTTACAACTACATTGTTGTCGCAGACGCTCCTTCGTTGCAGTGATTTGGGATACTTTCTTTTTGAATTTCCTGATTTATTTCAGCTGCCTCCTTGGCTTTCTTCCCTTTCTTCGCTGATTTTTTTTGTTGGGGACTCTGTTCCTACAATCAAAAGAGA
The DNA here is from genome assembly GCA_030063025.1 of Avena longiglumis. Taxonomy (NCBI): domain Eukaryota; kingdom Viridiplantae; phylum Streptophyta; class Magnoliopsida; order Poales; family Poaceae; genus Avena; species Avena longiglumis. Next base: position 94,566,125 of record CP125976.1, read on the forward strand.
CATAATTTGTAGTTAAATATGCCTTGTTATGATTTTTTTGTAATGGAGTTTTTTGGTTAAGAATGGTGGTGGCTACCTTCTCCCGTAGGTTTCGATCTTCTAGTTCTTTTGGATTTCTGCAAGTTGTAGACTAGGTGCTTTTTGTTTATTTTTTCTTTGTATGTTCAGTCCTACCACAATGGCTGCATTTATAAAACTTATTTGCCTTTATCTTCTCCTTTATTGTCAACATGACGATTTGATTCATCTCTTAGGCTATCATCATCACCAATCTACAAGAAAGTAGATGTACAGTTTTAATCTTTCTTCATTTTAAACTTTCCTGTTTTTGAATTGAAATGATGTAACAAGTGCTTGAATACATAACCTCATCGAGTTCCGTGTCTTGAAACAGATCCGCGTCCTATGGATTAAATTCATCCTTGTCATGTTGAGTGCCTTCCTGCTATTTCAATTGCCGACAGATAAGTTTTTCATTTTATCAATTATTTTCTGTAAATGTGCTAAGTGCTTGATTGAAATGTACCTCAAATCTGACTCCTTTACCAGGGCATGATGAACTTGCAGATGTCCCTTCACCACTCCTAAATGTGTTGACCTGTAAGTTATGTAGTAAAGGTGATAGTTCCATACATTTGTTTTGCTTATACATTCATTATCATTTCGTGATATTTTTGGCATACATTAGCATCACATGGATTTGTTTCTCCTTGATCTGTCTTAGTAGTTCCGCATCATGTTATTCCACCACTTGCAGAGGACAAACTATGGGTATCTAACTGTTGTTTTAAATTCATATTCAAGACAGTTCAAGAAAAAGACAAGTAGCATATCTACCATGTAAGGTTATGCATTTAAGCAGTTTTTTTACCCGATGATTTGCAGTGTAAGTTGAGTAGTCGATGTCAATATCACCTCGCAGCAGAGCCATGTATGAAAAGTCTTTCTATAAAGAGTTTTTACAAAGAAGATAGTCATCCTTTTTTTTCAAAATATATGAATGACTATAGATATGTAGACTATAGAAAAGTCTGTCTATATTCTTCTCTTTTAATCCAGTTAGTATTTTTACCTGGAAAAATAGTTGTTCATCCATTTCTCCATGTTTTTCTTGCTTTGTGCTCCCTCTATTATGTACCTAAAAAGGAAAATCATTTTCCATCAGTATATGTGATGTATGTTCTCATGGGCGAATTCTGAACTACTTTTGCATGTGTTTTTGGTCAAACTTGTTATTTACTTTTTTTGATGCTTGTACTTGAAGATTATAAAGCAGTTTACTGAAGCCATCAACGTATTTCTAGGGTAGCTCAATTTTTTTGTTTCATCTATTGATATGATATCTCACCTAATAACTGCTCTACATGATGTCAGGTTTCATTTTGTATTTTGTGTCAGCACCCTATAATGCATCCTAGGTATGTTCCCTCCTCTTATAGTTCATCCCCTCTAGCTAGAAAAATAAGTTTAAATTCTAGATCTGATATCAGTTAGTACAAATTTCTTTAGAGAAACAAGTTGAGTTCTTAGTAGCTTAACTGGGACAGCTGAGCATCCTGTAGAAGTGAGTTGTCTTCTTGAAGTCGTACCAATTTGTCCTATGATTCCATTTCTCTTGTTTGTTTTGGGAACTGGTTGATCTCTCCTTTTGGCACCGCCCTGTTTTGTGTTTCTGTAGGGGATTTGTGTTGCTGCAGGGGACTGGTTGATCTAAAGCCCCCAAATCAACTCAAAGGCAGGGGGAATGGAGCAATGGTTCATGTTCTTCTCGTTGCCCAGGTCGGCTGAGCGACAGAGGACGTGGCGCGTGATGTTCTTTCTTGGGGAAGAAGAAGGAAGAGCTCCACCTTAACTGGGCTTCCCTCTGGTTCTAGGCATTTTGTCGTCAGATCATTTTCTGGCCTTTTCATCTTGTTATTATTCAGTACTGTGTTTTGGACGATTTTAACTCAGTAGAATAATGTGTTGGGCTGAGGTGGACTCAATATTTGTGTAGTCGACTTTTGGACCGACTAAGTATATTCTTGGGCTGAGTTTAAATTGTGTCTGTTTTAGAAAAATAGGAAACAGACACATTTATCCTTATCTCTTCTTGAGTAACGACTTTTCACAGCTGTCGAGTTTGTATTGGTTTAAAATGTGTCTGTTTTTCAATTGAAAAACAGCTAGCTGTTCAATAGTCACTCCCTTTTAAATACTCTAAAAAACTCTACGACCCACCCTTGAAAAAAGATGCCTTACCGTGTTTGATAGAGGTAATTACACTTTTCATCCCACAACTTGCACGCGGGGTACAAAAAAGTCCCACTACTTGCAAATCGGACAAATCTAGTCCCACAAGTTGCACCCCGGGTGCAATCTAGTCCAGTTCAAAATATTTCAAACGGATTTCACCGAATTAGTACGATCTAGATGGAAGTTTGCAAATAAGTCCAGAACGTGGTGTCCTGATTAGTACAACCTGGGATGGCAGTTTGCAAAACAAGTCCGAGCGTCCTCGTGCACCGACGACTGGCACTCAAGCGACTAGCCGGTTCGACCACACCAGCTAGCTGGACCGAACAAGACTTAGTCAAACGGAGACCTCAACCTTCTCTAGCGATCCTCTCGCAAAGAATGTAAGAAGCGGAAGTTCTGCACGGTGTTGTAGGTGACGCCCTCGTCTGCTGCCGCCTTTGTGGCTCGATCCCATCGGAGAGATGCCATCATGAGCATGACGAGGACGAGCCACCTTATGGTACTGAGTATCCTCTCTTTCTCATTCTTCCTACTCTAATGACGGTGACATTGCGGAGTTGGCTCATGATCGAGTAGATCACACTGTATTTTACGGAGAAATTGCTCGCAAATTGGGTAGTAGCACCGGTGGAGCGATTTTTAGAGTAATTGGTCATTGTTCAAGACAGATTTCCATGAGTCATTGATGCGGACGAGATCATCGGCGGCTTTGTTGTCCATGGATCTGGGTTAATAAGATATAATCTTCAGTAATGTTGGTAGTTTTAAAGGTTTTTTTTGCATAAAACATTCGACAATTGTGGAAATCATGCATGTGAATTTGATCAAAAAGCAGTTAGTAGATGTACCTCAGTTCACTGCATGTTGACGAGCAAGTTCAGTTAACTGCATTTACACGAGTAGATACAGTTAACTAAACCTGCCACTAGACAGTGTTCATTGCCATGTTGAAACCAAAGTCTGATGATTAATATAGAGGTTCCTCTGAGAAGACCAAAAGAGAAAAGGAGCAGCAAATTCAACCAGTCCAACCCATCAGTACAATATCTATATTGCGTGCCGCACCATCTGCATAAAACAACAATAACAACACCATGTTATATTTATCCCTTCTTTGTACTAACCACTAGTGCTGATTAATTGCATGCAAAGTTTTGGCATAGTTATAGTTTAAGATGGTATGAAGAAAGTAAGTCAGCAAATGATACTATTGGTACTAAGTACCTTGGTAGCAAAAACAAGAGCAGAGTTTGCCGAAACAGGAGCAGTTTGGCAGAACCACTATATTATAATAGAACATGATGTTAGTAGTTTGTGTACATCTAGGTATTTGTGTCATTATTATGTCTTTACTAAAATATGCATTATTTCTTTTGGTGCTATCTAATAAGAAGTTGTTTTATTTGCAGTTTTGTTTCCACGAGAAGACTGTGGAATGTTCTCGGTGGAAGTAGTTCACAACGGGTTTTTCTGTGGATTAAGGCATAATTTGGAGTATGTTAGTGCAACCACATCTCATTTTGATAATTTTACTATGGACACTTGGTCACTGACATGGATTAATCAAATTCTGAGAAGATTAGGTCATGAGAGAGATGAGCGGACCTCGGTCTTTTGGTTGTTGCCTGGCAAGGATCTGTTTGATGGATTGGTCCTTGTTGAGATGCAGTCACACATTAGGGATATGATTAATGCCAGCAAGTACCATAAGACACTTGTCTTGTATGTTGATCACAGTAATTTCATCAAGGGGCTGAGAGCAGATGTAATTGTCGGCCAAAGACTAGCTCCAAGGCCAACACAAGCTGCTCCAAATCAACCACAAGCTGCTCTCAGGGCAGCGGAAGTTGGTCCAAGTCAAGCACAAGATGCTGCTAGGCCATCTCAAGATGCTCCAAATCCACCACTAGCTGCTCTTAGGCCAGCACAAGCTGGTCCAAGTCGTCCAAGTCAAGCAAAAGCTGCTCCAAGGCGAAACGTAAGCTGCTCCAAATCCACCAAAACTGCTCTTAGGCTAGCGAAGCTGGTCCAAGTCGTCCAAGTCAAGCTGCTCAAGGCCGGCACCACCGCTCCAAGGCTAGCACCACTTGCTCATCTTTGAAGCTTGATTTCTTCTACCATCATGCCAACAAATCCGATCATGCGTAATCTTCACGGTTATCACGTTTGGTTGTTGTGGAGGAGACAAATATGCAGTTTGTAGAGTCAAATGAAAGTGACACTGATGAGGATGACATTGAGTTCTATGACAGTGACTTTGATGCTGAAGATGGGGACGATGACCTCTTCGCTGATAATGTTGATAAAATTGTCAATGATAATAATGAGCAGGAAGTGTGTGAGGATAATGAAGATGATGATGCCCTCGACGATGACACTCTTGACCTTCATGCAGAAAGTAAACAACACTTGATGAAGAGCATCAAAGCATTTAATCCAGAAGTGGATATGGACAATCCCACTTTTAAAATTGGGATGGTGTTCAGTGGTGTTGAGGAGTTGAGGAAAGCAGTGACGACCTATGCTATCAGGAATAGGGTAAAGGTAAACAAGTTGAGGAATGAGAGAAGAAGGTACGAAGCTATTTGTGCTCCTGGATGTACTTGGAGGCTGAAAGCTTCAAATGATCCAAGAAGGACAGGAGGCTTTATAATCACCGAATATGAAGGAACCCATCAGTGTGAGGGCAGCTTCCCAGTTAGTGCAATAACTACAAAAGTTCTAACAGAGAAGTTCATGCATGAATTCATAGATAACCAGAGGTTGGATCTAAAAAGCTTTGCGGCAAAGGTGCTAAGGGAATTCAAGATGTGCCCAGATAGATGGAAGCTAAGAAGAGCCAGGAAAGCGACATTGCTAAAAATTCATGGAGATGAAGATGGACAGTTCAGGAAGCTCTTCGACTATGGGGAAGAGCTAAGGAGGAGCAATCCTGGTTCTAAGTTCTTCATCACAACAAATTCAGTTGGTGACCCTGAAAGTTCTGACCATAAAGAGCATTTGGCCACTGTTTACTGGAGCTATGATGCCTGCAAGCGGGGGTTTCTTGCAGGTTGTAGGCCTTTTATATGTTTAGATGGTGTAGCATCCCAGTTGTCTAACACCTGAAATGCTACTTGTTCTAGTAATAAAAGGGCCACTTCCAACATATAATTGTTGCATCATCATCATGTCATGATCATGTCATCATGCCACCTTGCATCTGAGCATCATACAAAACCCTTTCTTGTTTGGTTCTTATCTCATGTGCATTATCAATTGTATTTGCCTCTTGATATTGTATTTGGTTCTTGATATATTGTTAATGCCCAAGTTGAGTTGGGGGCATATCTCTTTTGACTCTACCACCTTTTCTTCACCACCTTACAATTCCACCATCCAATTAATATGAGCTTGGGTTTTTACTTGAGTTTATCTCTAGCTCATGTTGGTTGGTTGGATTCCAACCATAAACTTTTGCTTGGCCTCATTCCAATTTTGGGAAATGCAAAATAATAATGCCATGATATTCTCTTTGTCTTCACAAGAACTTAATCAGGGCATTTAATGTAATGCATGGGCCATGCAAAGCACCACGATTCCTTCTCCTCTGGTTTCTCTTTTGGTTTAGAGTGGATCCTTTCTTGTGCGAGCTTTCTTTTCTCTCTCTTTCAAAACCCCATCATTTTTGATCTTGTGTTTGTAACTTGCTAACAACCTCACCACCTTTTTCTTTCTCTCTCTATTTCTTTGCTTGAGCTTGTTTAACCTTGCTAAACCCTACCACCACATAATCATCTCTCTAACTCTCTAACCTAGCTAACCCTAAACCACCACACCCCCTCTCCCTAAACCCTAAGCATCCTCCCTCATCTCTCCTCCCTCTCCTAACCTAGCTACAACCTAAACCCTACCCGAGCCATACCCCCCCTCTAAGCAAAACCCTAAACCTACCCCATGCCTTAACCATCCTAGCTAAACAAACCCTAAGTACCCCTTCTCTTTTCTCTACTTCCTAGCTTGGCCACTTAGCCACCTCGACCACCTGGCCCTCTCCCATGGCCACCTAGCTGCTATCCCACCCCAAACCCTAGCTCTCCCTAGACCCGAGCCCATGCCCCTTCTCCCTCTCTTCTCTCTCCCTGCCCTAGGGGCCCATCTAACTCAGCCACCCAGGCCGCCTCTGGCCCCACTGGCCTCCCTCACCTTACCGCTGTGGCCCTGCGTGCGTGAGGTGCAAGGGTGGCCTTGGCAGTCTCCCCCTCACGCAAGCCCCCTCCTTTCCTTCTTATCCTCTCCCGTCGCACCTAGCCGTCCCGGATCCACGAGGCTCGCCGCCTCTCCCTTCTTCTCCAGCGGCCGCATCCCGGCCGCCACACCGTCGGATCACACCAGCCTTGAACCGCGAACGGGAGGCGCGCGAGCCGAGGCTGTCGAGAAAGCTCGGGGTCCCAGCGTCGCCACGCGTGCAGCGGTGTCAGAGCGGGGACGCCAGGCGCACCACCGAACCCTAAGCTTCACGGTAGCTGCCGCCCGCGCCGATCAGCGCGCCCGAACCACTCCTACACGCACACGCGGTGGCACCCCTGCCTCCCAGACATACTCCCGTTCCCTGTCGCTTCGGACGCGGTCCTTCGTCGGCGACCTCCGCGCGCCCGCTTCGTCGGCGTCTGCGCTAACCCTTGCCGCGTCCGCTTTACCTAGGCCACGCGCGCCCTCCCGTCACATAGCCCCAGCCACCGCGATGTAGCCGCGTCTGTAGCGCGTCCCATCCAGCGTTCGAGCCCCATCGCATCGCATGCGGCGCTGTCTTGTTGTCGAGTTCGAAGGAAGAAAAACAGTACGCGTTGGTCACTTTGCGATTAACCCCCTCACCTTTTTGCCCTGCAACCCGCGGTCCAGCCCGGCCCACCGTCAGTGTCCTCTGCCTTTTTATAAAAAGGGTCCTGCCTTTTTCAAACATCAACCCGCGGTCCCCCTTTTCCCTCAGCCGCTGGCGTGTGGGACCGCAAGTCCCTTGCCCCCACCTGTAAGCGTCTGTGGGTGTGTTAGGCTGGGTGTAAAAACTTTCCAGAGTCTGTTTAAAATTCAAATCTTTGTTTAAATTATTTCAAATTCAAATATAATTCAGTTATAAATAACTTTTCCAATATTAATCCAAACAATACAAATGACATATGTTTTGAGATCAGAAAAATGAGAGGATTTCAAATATGCCATCCAAATTGTCTTTTGTACAATTAAATTCCAAGTTTAATTAAATTACACCAATTGCCACTAGAACTTAAATAATTAATAACTTTTGATTTATAATTCCAAATTTAGCAAATGATATGTCTAAAATGTTCAGCTCGACGAGACCTTTCTGTTTATGCTATCCATGACCTCCATTGCAGCATGCATCATATGAATATATAGTAAACAGCAATTGTTATGACAACAAAATGTGATCCAAAACCCCATTAAAATGTTAATACTTGTCTTCCACACCTCACCATGCCATGCTACCTTATTGCCATGTAAATTGTGCATCATTCATCATGGCATGATTGTTTGTAGCGCATCTTATTCACATGCTTGTGCCTATATTCATGTTGGCCTTGTTTGTTTGGTTTTCTCGGATAGACCTTAGTAGGGTTATATCAAGAGAACCAGGAGCACTACCCAGATCCGTCTCTCGCTTCAACTGAGTTGCCAGGCAAGCACTTCCACATGCTTGCATACATACAGTACCTATTGCCTCTATCTTATTCTTGCATCATTGAGTCGCGATTGCATTAAATTGAAACTCAAGTATGCATAGCCTTTACTTTAAAACCCCACCAAGCTTGTTCCTCCATCCCATGAGCCATTACTACAGGAGTTGTTTGAGCCATGCGATTCGTAGAACAGCATGTGTAGGGTATGTGAGAGTCTATTGGATAATGAGGTACTTAAACAACTTAACCTGAGTAGTAGTGGGATAACTAAAGAAAGTGGCACCGGTGAGCAACATCTGCTATTTGGTTTTTCCTGCTCACTTGTGTCCCGTAAGACACCGAGTACTTGATTCCTGTTCCTTGATTTATCGCGCTATCCACATCCGGGAGGTATATGGGACCCCCCTGGGCCAGAGCTTGATTCCGTTTTATTTCTTGGGGCCACAAACTAGTTTGAGGTTTTGTTTACTATCTGTACTTATGCCATGCTCTTGCTTTATTTAAATTGTGCGAGAGCACCTGTCTTGTTAGGAATTGTGACCCGTTCGTGGTATCGGCAGTCCCGTTTGGGATTCTTTGTCGTTGCATCGCCCCACAAACCTCGGGTCCGTCTCGAGCCTAACCGTTCGGGTGTACTCAAGGGTGGCCCCTGAAATATTTCTGAATCTGTGATTGTTCAACGCGAAAGCCTCGTTGGGTTTTGATTTGGTTTTAGAGGTTGATCGGCGTGTGTTGCTATTGGTGCACGGCGGGTAAAACTTTCAAAGCCGTGTCGCGGTTATGGACGACTTGGAGCATTTCTCGATCATAGACAAGCATAACTAAAGTACCGCTTTAACTGACTAAGTAATTTGACTAGTAAATAGTGCAACACTCATGGAATGGTTAATAAAATTGCCAACGGATGGGGGTTGTTAAATCTTCCTCGTTGGTAGCGAGGAGGAGGATGGATGTGATGAGATTACCATTATAAGCTGTTGTTCTTAATTCATGGACATCCGCTCATCCTTGGTTAGGCGGATGGGTAGCGTCTATCTCAGAAGCTTAGGGTTTATCTTTCATTGCAATTCGTCACCCAAGGTTGTGTCCCTTTAGAGGCATTAAGACTTCTTTGAGTACCCTTAGGGTCTCACACGATAAATTATTGGTTCGGATGAGGTACCCTCGGGGACGGATCTTTGGGTGGAAGAGGTGATGATGTGGGCAACGATCGTTTGGTGTAGAGATTAGGAACGGGATCCGTGAGATCTGGTTGGGATGTGCTTATTTTTCTATGGCATCTTATGCCGATTTGCTTATCCGTACTCGGACTTGTTTTGCTTAGCATGATACTACGATGTGTGTTGTATGAGGAAGTATCCTAAAATATTAGATCTATCTAGGTCATTTGAATCTTGGTATGGCGTTGCTATATTTTCTTTCTTTCTAGATGGTATGGCTCGATGTACTCTTGTATGGTGGCTTGCATACATACCCACTTGTATGTAGTTGATCCCTTCGCCTGCTTGGAATTCGCCCGTCTGAGGTCCCGTTGAGAGGGTAGTGGTTGGGACGTCCGAAAGGACTACCGTGAGTGGCTTTTGGGGCCCACGTACTATTTCAACCACTACCGCTCATCCGTGCTTGTATCTAGGGCGTAATTCACCGAGGTAGTTACAATTGGTATCGAGCCATCCCGACCTTCGTGGTTTCAGCAGTCGTTGTCGATCTAGCAAATATTTTGATAGTTATGTATATTAGGGAAAAACAAAAGCGAGTAGGAGCTTTCACTTTTCTTCTTACCCACCCACCCACCCTTTTCTGGTAAGGAAGTGCAACGTTTTCAATCCTCTTCTCAAAATTCAAACTAGGATTCACGTGTTCTGGGTTTCAGTAGTACCATAGGTTGTGTGTGTGTGTGTGTGTGTATAATCCCTTGTCTGTTACATCCAAGTTGTTATCTTATACGCCTTGGTTATCAACCGTTGGTACAATCCATACCATGAGGCTTTTGCAACCATAATCTATCTTCCTTTTTGTAGCACGCTATCTTGTTTGGGGTGTTCGTTTCGTAGTTACCAATCTTTAGGTTTCGTAAGAAGAAGGGGTTAGGATATGTGTTCCACTTGTTCATGTCGAGTAATGACTTGAGTGCGGGATGGAGTCGCGACCATACCACTACTCTTATCATTCGCTTTTATATTGAATCGGTAGAGTCACTAATCTTGATTCGTTAAGTAATTTTCGCATCTATTGGTATTGTAATGCGAAATTTGTGGAAAATTTTCTTTGATATATTGTGTACCACACTCCTTTTCGATCGTGCGATATGCTTAATATCTTTTAGGTGCTTTGAACTTTGTTGATATTTTAATATCATCTCGATGAATTGTATCCTTTAATCTTGAGTAATTCCATCTTGGTACTATTTTGGATTATTATTATTCTCCATCATAGTACTGACTTGAGTTTTATATCAATCTCAGGATGGCTCCACCACGCCGTTCAGATGAGGACATACCACCAGAGCTTGGGGCAGCGTTGTCAAACATAGCCAATGCCTTGGCAAAGAATGCAATCAGAACCAGCTTCGAAGAAAGCGTCGGGAAAGCGAGTTTGCTCCACTCCCTCCACCTCCCAGCGTGGAGACATCAAACTTCCTCAAATTCAACCCCGTCGGTTTGATGTTTCGACCGACCTCGGGCCGGATGATTGGCTGCGTGAGATCTCAAGGTTGCTCGAGGCTGGCGATGTTCGGAGGCAGTGGGTCAAGTGTGCTACTCACCTTCTCAAGGAGATCAGCTCTACGGTGGGAGAACTACTTGAAGGCAAGCCTGACCTGGTTCCGACCTACTTGGGAGAGGTTCACTGCAGCTTTCAAGAGGTTTCTCACGAGATTGTAATGGAAAGGATGAAGGAGGCTTTTCTCAACTGAAGCGGAAATGATAACGTCAACACCTATCGTGAACTTCATGAATCTCTCGTTATGGTGGTGATGAGGTCGATGACAAGAAGAAGCGAAGAGGTTCGTGCAAGGGCTCAATGCGTCGATCAAGTATGCAATCACACATGCAAGGCCGGCAACCTTCACGGAACTACTGAGATACGGCCCCGCAAGAGGCAAGCGAGCAAGTGTTTGAGAGTCCAAGAAACACAACAGGATGCATCAGCTCTGCATCATGGCAGCTCCTTCTAAGCGGCGTGTCGGGTTCCTAACACCCACCGCTCCGGCTACACCAAGACACATGAGTTACACGTCAAGGACACTAAACTCCATCACTGCGGCTCGGGGCTACAACCACCACTACCTGAGCGCTGGCGAGTCCACAGCTACTGCTCACGGCCACGGGTGTGCTTCACGTGTGGAGATCTGGACATCTCAGCTGGGCTGTCCAGTGAAGAACAAAGCTCTCCCTCCACCGCCAAGATCTGCAACAAGCTCTCCTTGGTTCGTGCACCACCTCGGGCTCTCAACATCAACACCAAGCCGGGTCTGCGGTTGTTCGTGCTAATGTCAACGCCTCTCAAGTGAGCATGCACAGGTTGTGATGGGTATGCTTCCGTTAACTCGTCCTGCGAGTTTTGTTCGATTCGGTGCATCGCATTCTTTTGTTTTCATAAGTTTGCACAAGAGCATGACACTGGGGTTAGTTATCCGTTATCACGGTGGTGCTATCTCTGGTTCAAACATGAGGGCTGCTCATATCAGTCATGGCAATCAGATTGAGATTGGTGGCTCTTTATTCTCGGCTTCTTTAATTCTTCTGGGCAATTCTGACATTGATGTCATCTTGGGCATGGATTGGTTGACAGCAAATGCAGCTGTGATTGATTGATTGTCTTTGAGCCCGGTTTCTGAAGATACCCAAGGCCATATAGTCTTTTCTCCAAGTCATCTCCTGTCAGGCTCTTCTCTTTGGCTGCTCTGAATGATGATGCTATGCAAGCTATTCAGAGTGTCCAAGTGGTCTGTGAGTTCCCAGATGTCTTTCCTGAAGAGTTGCCGGGTATGCCTCCGGATTGTGAGGTTGAGTTTGTGATCGAGCTTGAACCTGGAACGGCTCCTATCTCCAAGCGGCCTTATAAAATGGGTCCTTCTGAGTTGGCTGAACTCAAACGGCAACTTGATGAACCAGCGAAGTTGGGTTTCATTCAACCACGATTTCGTCTTGGGGTAGCCCAACAATCTTTGTGAAGAAGCGTGTGAGAACCGATAGACTACGTGTTGACTACCGCTCTCAATGCTAAAACCATCAAAACAAATATCCTCTCCATGGATTAATGATCTATTCGATCATAGCGGGGCTGTGGTGTTCTCTAAGTGGACTTGAGAAGTGGTTATCACCAAATCAAGATTCGCAAGGAAGATGTGCCCAAAACAGCTTTCACCACCCGCTATGGCCTATATGAGTACACGGTCATGTCTTTCGGTCTCACCTGCACTGCTACCTTCTCGGTGATGAACTCCGTTTTCATGGAGTACCTAGACAAGTTTGTCGTGGTCTATCTGGATGACATTCGGTTTATTCCAAGTCTAAGGAAGAGCATGAAGAACACTGCGGTGTGTCCTCAACTTCGTGAGAACTTGTATGCAAAGTTCTCAAAGTGTGAGTTTTGGCACTGAAGTAACTTATCTTGGTCATGTCATCTCGCCAAGGGCATTGCGATCAACCCGAAACCGTGAAGACAATTGTTGATTGGCTTCCTCCTGTGAATGTCAAAGAAGTGCGGAGTTTCCTCGGTTTGGCTAGTTATTGCCGCCGTTCGAACTTCTCGAAGATAGCGAAGCCTCTTACCGATCTCCTCAAGAAGGCAAGAAATACATGGACTCACCTTGCCAAGCAAGTTTTGATACACTCAAGAGAAGCTCACTTCCACGCGTCTTGGTTCCTCCGGATACATCTAAGCCTTTCCGGATATTCTGCGCCTCTTTGCAAGGATTGGGTGCGGTCCTTATGCAAGAGAAAGCAGTGGTTGCTTATGCCTCTCGTCGATTGAAGACATGAGATCAACTATCCCACACATGACCTCGAGCTAGCAGATTGTCTTTGCTTTGAAGCTATGGAGGCACTACTTGCTTGGTAAGTTGTGAGATCTTTTCGGACCACAAGAGTTTGAAGTATATCTTCACTCACCGATCTCAACCTTGGCGGAGGAGATGGATTGAAGCAATCAATGACTTCGATGTGACAATCAACTACACTCCCGCAAAGCTAATGTAATGGCGGATGCTTAGCGCAAAGCTTATGTCAACAACCTCATGATGGAAGAACAACGACCTCTCTTGTGCGAGGAATTCGTCGACTCAACACAAATTGTAGAACAAGGACATCTTCTGAACCTTCTGGCTACTCCTCTCTTGGAAGAAGAGATTCGCTCTCGTCAGCTTGGTGATCCCCACACCAAAAAGCTCATCGCTAAACTTGAGCTTCCGAAGTATGAGTCCTTCCACGTTGATGATCAAGGCACGCTTTTCTTTGAACACCGGATGTTTGTTCCAAACTACCCGGGTCTGAGAGAGCAAGTTCTCAAGGAGGCGCATGATTCGGTTCTTTCTATCCATCCTGGCAGCACAAAGATGTATATGGACTTGAAAACACAATACTGGTGGCCTGGGTTGAAACGGTACTATGCCAAGTATGTCTCAGAATGTGATGTACGCGCGAGTGAAAGGCATCCATCGAAACCTTTGGTCTTCTTGACCATTGAAACCTCCAATGGAAATGGGAGAAAGTAGAGATGGACTTCATCACTGGCTTTCCAAGGTCGCAGAAGGGCAACAATGCAATTTTGTTGTCATCGACGGGCTTTCTAAAGTGGCTCATTTCTTCCGATCAAAGAAACAATTTACGGAATTGATTGGTGAGCTCTATATCAGCATTGTCTCTACGTATGGGGTTCCACTTGAAATCAGTTCGACCGTGGAGCATCTTCACCTCAAAGTTAGGAGAGTTTCCAAAAGCTTTGGGGACAAAGTTGAACTTCAAGACTGCTTACCACCCTCGATCGCAAGGACAAGTGGAAAGGATCAATCGATTCGAGGATATGCTTGGGCTTCGTCATCTCTTTTGGCATGAAGTGGGAGGAATGCCTCCCATATGCTGAATTCTCCTACAACAACGACTTCGGAAGAGTCTAAAGATGGCACCATTTGAGGCTCTCTATGGTCGCAAGTGCGAACTCCGATTGGTTGGTCGGTGCGGGAGAAAGAATCTGGTTTGGCCTGACATTGTAACCCAAGCGGAGGAGAAGGTGCATATCATTCGGAGAACACGAAGATTGCTCAAAGTCGTCGGAGAGCAACTATGACAGAAGCACGGATATGGTATATGCCTTGATCTCGTCTACCTTCGTGTCACTCCCATGAGAGGTACACCTTGATATCAAAGGAAAGTTGGCTCCTAGATACATCGGTCCTTTCAAGGTTCGTGGCGGAAGAGGAGAAGTTGCTTATGCACTTGAGCTTAGGAAAACTCAAAGTCCATGATGTTTTCCACATCTCTCGCTCAAGAAGTGCTTCAAAGATCCGGCGGGACCGTGGATCATGAGCTAATCGATCTCAAGAAGATCTCTTATCAAGAACACCCACCAAAATCCTTGAGACCCAGAAAGAAGGACTACAACAAGTCCATCAAGTTACGCAAGGTGCGGTGGTCACACCATTATTGATGAAGCCACTTGGGAGCGTGAAGATGAACTCCATGTCAACCATCCTTCTCTCTTTGTCTTCTTCTTCTTCCTAGAATCTCGAGATTCCTGTTTAGTGGGGAGAGTTGTAGCATCCCGGTTGTAACACCTGAAATGCTACTTGTTCTAGTAATAAAAGGGCCACTTCCAACATATAATTGTTGCATCATCATCATGTCATGCTCATGTCATCATGCCACCTTGCATCTGAGCATCATACAAAACCCTTTCTTGTTTGGTTCTTATCTCATGTGCATTATCAATTGTATTTGCCTCTTGATATTGTATTTGGTTCTTGATATATTGTTAATGCCCAAGTTGAGTTGGGGGCATATCTCTTTTGACTCTACCACCTTTTCTTCACCACCTTACAATTCCACCATCCAATTAATATGAGCTTGGGTTTTTACTTGAGTTTATCTCTATCTCATGTTGGTTGGTTGGATTCCAACCATAAACTTTTGCTTGGCCTCATTCCAATTTTGGGAAATGCAAAATAATAATGCCATGATATTCTCTTTGTCTTCACAAGAACTTAATCAGGGCATTTAATGTAATGCATGGGCCATGCAAAGCACCACCATTCCTTCTCCTCTGGTTTCTCTTTTGGTTTAGAGTGGATCCTTTCTTGTGTGAGCTTTCTTTTCTCTCTCTTTCAAAACCCCATCATTTTTGATCTTGTGTTTGTAACTTGCTAACAACCTCACCACCTTTTTCTTTCTCTCTCTATTTCTTTGCTTGAGCTTGTTTAACCTTGCTAAACCCTACCACCACATAATCATCTCTCTAACTCTCTAACCTAGCTAACCCTAAACCACCACACCCCCTCTCCCTAAACCCTAAGCATCCTCCCTCATCTCTCCTCCCTCTCCTAACCTAGCTACAACCTAAACCCTACCCGAGCAATACCCCCCCTCTAAGCAAAACCCTAAACCTACCCCATGCCTTAACCATCCTAGCTAAACAAACCCTAAGTACCCCTTCTCTTTTCTCTACTTCCTAGCTTGGCCACTTAGCCACCTCGACCACCTGGCCCTCTCCCCTGGCCACCTAGCTGCTACCCTTTAACCCTAGCTCTCCTGGACCCGAGCCCATGCCCTTCTCCTCTCTCTCTCTCGCCTAGGGCCCATCTAACACAGCCACCCCAGCGCCTCTGGCCCTTTGGCGACCTCCCCACTGCCCACTGCCTGTGGCCTGTAGTGCACGTGAGGTGCAAGGGTGGCCATGGCCACCTCCCCTCCACGCAAGCCCCCACCTCCCTTTTCCTTCTTATCCTCTCCCGTCGCACCTAGCCGTCCCCAGATCCACCAGCTCTGCCTCTCCCTCTTCTTCTTCTTCTCCACCGCAGCCCGATCCCGGCCACCGTCGGATCACACTGGCAAGACGCGAACCAGAGGCGGGCGAGCCGAGGCCGTCGAGAAGCTTCGAAGTCCGGCGTCGCCACGGACACTGAGTCGCGGAGAAGCCCCTAGGGCATGCCGGCGCGCGCACGAACCCTAACCCCAGTAGCGTCGCCCGGCCGATCAAGCGCCCGCCCGAACCACCGGCACACCTGGTGAGCACCCCTCCCAGACATACTCCGTTACCTCGCTTCTGGGCCTTGCGGTCCTTACGTCGAGCAGCCTCCGCGCGCCAGAGCTCGTCGGCGTCTGCAGCTAACCCTTGCCGCGTCCGCTTTACCTAGGCCACGCGCACCCTCCCGTCACATAGCCCGGCGCCGCAGCGTTGCTCGCGCGCCCGCTGCATGCGTCTTGTTGTCGAGTTCGGAGGAAGAAAAATAGTACGCGTTGGTCACTTTGCGATTAACCCTCCTTTTGCCACCACCGGTCCAGCCCGGCCCACCGTCAGTGTCCTCTGCCTTTTTATAAAAAGGGTCCTGCCTTTTTCAAACATCAACCCGCGGTCCCCCTTTCCCTCAGCCGCTGGCGTGTGGGACCGCAAGTCCCTGGCCCCCACCTGTAAGCGTCTGTGGGTGTGTGTTAGGCTGGGTGTAAAAACTTTCCAGAGTCTGTTTAAAATTCAAATCTTTGTTTAAATTATTTCAAATTCAAATATAATTCAGTTATAAATAACTTTTCCAATATTAATCCAAACAATACAAATGACATATGTTTTGAGATCGAAAAATGAGAGGATTTCAAATATGCCATCAAATTGTCTTTTGTACAATTAAATTCCAAATTTAATTAAATTACACCAATTGCCACTAGAACTTAAATAATTAATAACTTTTGATTTATAATTCCAAATTTAGCAAATGATATGTCTAAAATGTTCAGCTCGACGAGACCTTTCTGTTTATGCTATCCATGACCTCCATTGCAGCATGCATCATATGAATATATAGTAAACAGCAATTGTTATGACAATAAAATGTGATCCAAAACCCCATTAAAATGTTAATACTTGTCTTCCACACCTCACCATGCCATGCTACCTTATTGCCATGTAAATTGTGCATCATTCATCATGGCATGATTGTTTGCTTGACGCATCTTATTCACATGCTTGTGCCTATATTCATGTTGGCCTTGTTTGTTTGGTTTTTCGGATAGACCGGCGGGGGTTATATCAAGAGAACCGGGCACTACCGGATCCGTCTCTCGCTTCAACCGAGTTGCAGCAAGCACTTCCACATGCTTGCATACATACAATACCTATTGCCTCTATCTTATTCTTGCATCATTGAGTCGCGATTGCATTAAATTGAAACTCAAGTATGCATAGCCTTTACTTTAAAACCCCAAGCTTGTTCCTCCATCCCATGAGCCATTACTAGGAGTTGTTTGAGCCATGCGATTAGAAACGACATGTGTAGGGTATGTGAGAGTCTATTGGATAATGAGGTACTTAAACAACTTAACTTTGAGTAGTGGGATAACTAAAGAAAGTGGCACCGGTGAGCAACATCGCTATTTGGTTTTCACTGCTCACTTGTGTCCGTAAGACCGAGTACTTGATTCTGTTCCTTGATTTATCGCGCTATCCACATCCGGAGGTATATGGGACCCACGGGCGAGCTTGATTAGTTTTATTTCTTGGGGCCACAAACTAGTTTGAGGTTTTGTTTACTATCTGTACTTATGCCATACTGCTTTATTTAAATTGTGCGAGGAGCACACTATTTGTTAGGAATTGTGACCCGTTTCGTGGTATCGACAGTCCCGTTTGGGATTTCTTGTCGTTCTGCTGACCCCACAAACCTCGGGTCGTCTCAGTCGCTAACTTCGTTGGGTGTACTCAAGGGTGGCCACTGAAATATTCTCGAATCTGTGATTGTTCTCATGAAAGCCTCGTTGGATTTTGATTTGGTTTTCGAGGTTGATCGGCGTGTGTTGCTATTGGTGCACCGGGTAAAACTTTCAAAGCCGTGTCGCGGTTATGGGCGACTTGGAGCACGATTTCGATCATAGACAAGCATAACTAAAGTACCGCTTTAACCTGACTAAGTAATTTGACTAGTAAATAGTGCAACACTCATGGAATGGTTAATAAAATTGCCAACGGATGGGGGGGTTGTTCGTCCGCTTCCTCGTTGGTAAGCGAGGAGGAGGATGGATGTGATGAGATTACCATTATAACTGTTGTTCTTAATTCATGGACATCCGTCTATCCTTGGTTAGGCGGATGGGTAGCGTCTATCTGTAGAACTGTTAGGGTTTATCTTTCGCTGCAATTGCGTCACCCAAGGTTGTGTCCCCTTTAGAGGCATTAAGACTTGCTGAGTACCCTTAGGGTCTCACACGATAAATTATTGGTTCAGATGAACAGGTACCCTCGCAGGACGGATACTGGGTGGAAGAGGCTGATGATGTGGGCAACGATCGTTTGGTGTAGAGATTAGGAGCGGGATCCGTGAGATCTGGTTGGGATGTGCTTATTTCTATGGCATCTTATGCCGATTTGCTTCTTATCCGTACTCGGACTTGTTTTGCGCTTCGCATGATACTCGATGTGTGTTGTATGAGAGTATCCTAAAATATTAGATCTATCTAGGTCATTTGAATCTTGCCGTATGGCGTTGCTATATTTTCTTTCTTTCTAGATGGTATGGCTCTGATGTACTCTTGTATGGTGGCTTGCATACATGCCCACTTGTGTATGTAGTTGATCCTTCGCTGCCGATTCTGCGCCCGTCTGAGTCCGTTGAGAGGGTAGTGGTTGGGACGTCCGAAAGGACTACCAGTGAGTGGCTTTTGGGGCCCCACCATACTATTTCAACCACTACCGCTCATCCAGGCTTGTATCTAGGAGCGTAATTCACCGAGGTAGTTACAGATGGGTGCCACATCAAAACTAAATACAAAGGTGTGCTTTTGACAGCAATTGGTATTGATCCCAATGATTGCATATTCCCGGTCGCATTTGGTCTAGCTGAGGTCGAGTGCACTACGTCATGGGAATGGTTTCTAACAAACCTTAGAGATGATCTAAACATTACCAACACTGCTCCCTGGACAATTATGAGTGACAAGCAGAAGGTACTCCAAAATGATGTAGTAATTATTGTTTCATTCATATTTTTCCTATGTTTTTAAGTGGAATTAACAAATGATGCAAACATTTGCAGGGCTTAATAAATGCTGTGCAGAAGGTGTTTCCTGATGCGGAACACCGGTTTTGTGTTAGGCATATGATTCAAAACTTCCAAAGGGCTGGTCATAGAGGAGAGACACTGAAGAATGATATCTGGGCTATCGCAAGATCAACTTCTGTTCCAAAGTGGAATAGAAGCATGGAGAAGCTTAAAGTTGACAGTGAAAAAGCTTATTCATGGATTGAAGAGCTTGTCCCCTCACAATGGATAAAGGCATTTTTCAGTGAATTCCCTAAGTGTGACATGCTATTGAACAATCATTCAGAGGTGTTTAATAGGTACAATGACATAAGTTTACTAATCATGTTGCTATGTTATTATAGTGTCTCATTATGTTCTGATATATTATTCTTTAACATTGGAACCAGCTATATTCTAGAAGCAAGGGAGATGCCTTTCTTATGCATGCTAGAAACTATGTTCTACAAAATTCTACAGAGGACTGAAAGCAAACAGAAGGAAGCTGAGAAGATGACTGGAAGAATTTGTCCGAAGATTAAGAAGAAGCTAGACAAATTCTTTGAATGGAGTGGTCAATGTATTGTTACTCCTGCTGGTAACTTTCTCTACTCTGTCTCTAGTCATGAGTTCGAGAAAGATTACACTGTAGATTTCAATGCTAGGACATGTGATTGCAAGAGATGGCAACTGACTGGAATTCCATGTCACCATGTCATAGCATGTTGTACGAAAGATAGGATTAATCCTGAAAATTTAGTCCATAACTGCTACACTGTTGATGCATTGAACAAAGCTTATGCATACAAGTTGGCACCATTAAGAGGGAGAGTGTTTTGGAAAAAACATGAATGCTGTGCATATACATCCACCTATTTTCACCAAAGTTATGGGAAGGCCCAAGAAAAATAGGAAGAAGGCACCGGAGGAGAAAATAAAGAAGGGAGTGAAAGTGTTCACAAAAGCAGGTGTTACAATTCATTGCTCCATATGTGGGATAGCTGACCACAACAAGAAGGGCCATCAGAAATATCTTGATAGCTTGGCAGAGCAAAATCAAGAAAACATTATTGGGGAGGATGAAGACATAGACATCCCATCTTTATTAGAGGTAAGTTTTCTTTTTTGTACCCAACTTGTATTTACATTATGAGCGATGGAGTCGAATCGTTAAGTAACTTTAACTATATTTATGTGCAGCATGTTATTCCACACAATCCAAACCCTTCTATGGATCCTACACAGCAAGAAGATAGCATGGTCTACATGATGCAACAAGAGGTAGCATGTTATATATGTGCATCATGTTATTTATAAAATATAGTATTTTGTACTTACTTGAACTTGTTTTGCGGAGAAGGAGCATGTGCCAATCGGCAGTGTTTCTTGGCCCTTTACCGGAAAATCTGTTTGTAGCGGATGCAAGAGCATTCCACCTTCAACAGAGGGTTACTCTGCATCAACTAGAGGAAATCTAAGAGGTAGTAGGCGAGGCGGGAGTACTACAACTAGGGCACCATCTAGTACAAAGGTCATGGAAAGAACACCATAGAGAGAGGAGGGAAGAAAAGGCAAAACAAGATACCACTAGAGTCGGACAAAGGTACCAAGAATGTTCCTACTGCTCATGATCAGGGGAGAGGAAGGAAAGCAAGGAGGGGATCATACAAGACAGGTCCTGGCAGTGCTCATTATTTACTCTTTGGTGATGAAGAGGAGAGAAGAAGAAATCAGCTACCAGATTTAAATGTTGGCATCTCATACAATTATGATGCACAAGAAGTTCCTCTCACTCAAAATGCACCACCAGCTGAAGACATTTAGCTATTTAGATCACATATGTTGCAATCCTTTTTCCTTCTTCATTTGCTCTTAAATATGTGCACTAGGTGATTGGTGGATGCTCTAGATTGATGTTGTCACATGTCTACCTTATATTTGAATTCTCCCAAATTATGGATGTTATGCGGTTTCTATCATATTGCATTCACATATGGTTTATACACATATTTAGTACCAGTTCATGTAGCAAAGTAGATCATGTATATAAGGACTACATATTTAGAGTTCATTAATAAAATGGCTTACTGCATGACCAAACGAAGTCTTGGTTGCTCATTTGACTTGACATAGAAGCATATTACTGATTCTTGGAATAACAAGGTCAATAGGATCATCAAGATGCACAGTGTGCATCCAGTTTAGAAGGCCAGAATTCAATCAGCAAATCTCATCCAGATTATACCTAATAATCATCAATAAATAGATAGATCAGAGATCCAAAGAAATTTTGTTTTTGACACATCATAAGCGTAAGTAAGCTAAACCCATTTGTTGCATTACCAAGAACATACTAAGCTGACTATCATTACCTTAAGTGTTGGTTTGCTATAGCTGCAATCTGCACAATAATATGTTGATTATAAATAATACTAGACATTGCAGCTGATCACATATTTAGATGAAAAATGACAGCATATATCCAGTACCATGACATATAGCTAATTAGATGATAATTGCAAGAAAATGTACCTATTTAGATCATATATACCAGGACATATACAACTATGACACTAAAATGAGAAATAAACATAGAGATATTTCAACTTTAGAATAAGTAGTTGGACAGAACAAAACACACTCTTATTATTCTTAACATTGCACAAAGATCCATTACACTTGATGAAACACACACGAATTTCTATAAGCAAACAGTACGAGCCTACACACATTCTTCCAGTACTATTAGTCTTTTTCTCCTCTTCTTATACTTTCTTCTCCTCTTCTTGCACACACAAATTCTGCCTGATTTCTGCTTCTCCTACTTACACCTCTTCTACCCTGCAATTCATAGGCTTTCGAAATGAGCTAAATTCATAAACAACACAAAAGCTGACAAATTCCCTGCAATTCATAGGCTCAAGTGCTTACCCTGAAGGATTATGCGATTGCAGAGGCGCACGCGGAGGATTTCCCTGAGGCCTCCTTTGATTCATAGAGTAGGAAAACCAAAGGAATAGGAACTGTAAAATAATGGAATGTCATGCCCGATCATATCCTATGAACACGAAGATTCTAGGAATATGGTGTTTGATTGCAAGCAAGAAAAACGACAGGAACTTGAGTAGATGGAATGCACTTGATCGCTGTAGGAGATAAATAACAGGTTCATCCGACAGGGAGCAAACTGTAGCGCGGCTGCACGGCCATGGATCAGAAGCAAAGTGCGCGCGTTTTTTTGAGCGGAAAAAATCCAAAGGAGCCGAATCCTAAACAAATTCTGAGAATTTCCTTTGAATCAAAGGAGGCCGATGGATTGGCGCTGCGCTCGGCGCTGGCCGGCCCTTCCTCGCGTCAAGCTTCTGATCATCCGACGAGAGAACTAATACAGGAGAAGAACCCGTTCATGTTCATACAAAAGGTAATTTGTAGGGAACGGACCTCTCTCGCGTCGCCGAGCAGGCCAAGCCGCGAATTCGGTATCTCCAACGCGTCGCCAAGCAGGAGAACGGACCTCCCCCGTGCACCCCGGCCACCGGCTTCAACACTGCGCCCCTCGACCCCCCGCCCCTCCACCGCGCTCCTCGGCGACCCGCCCCTCCACCGCGCTCCTCGGCGACCCGCCCCTCCACCGCGCCCTTTGCCGAGCAGGTGCAGGGGAGCGGCCGGTACTTTCCATGGAGCTCTCAGACATCCCGTCGCCGCCACTGCTCTCGCCTTGCTCTGGATAAGGTTCTGTCCGTTTCTGGACTCGAATCACCGTTTCTGGACTAGTCACTGGAGGGCCAGGTGCGGCACCAGGGACACGTTCTGGACTTATTTGCAAACTGCCATCTAGATCGTACTAATTCGGTCAAATCCGCTGAAATCCGTTTGAAATATTTTGAACTAGACTAGATCGCACCCGGGTTGCAACTTGTGGAACTAGATTTGTCCGATTTGCAAGTAGTGGGACTTTTTTGTACCCCGGGTGCAAGTTGTGGGATGAAAAGTGTAATTACCTCTGTTTGATACCCAGCCTCCTAGCTTGGACACCAAAAGAGAAAAGGACATTCGGGGTGAGAGAAAATATTTTTCCTTTGCGTGGCGAGAAAATAATCGTGGCGCCCAAAGCAGGCGTGCAAGCTCACCGCCGACGATCGGATCCACGATCGTGGAGCCCACGCCAGAGTCCCCGCTAGGCGCTAATCCTCTTTTCCTCCCTTGATAATTCAGCTTTGCACGTCCCCCTCCTTCGTTCCCATCATGCATCCATGCTCGACCCATTCTTTCCTCGACAACTTTTCGAGAAATCAGATTTGCTTTGCACCTCATCGATCAACATAAAAAAAGATCCCCACGTGGCATTTTGTTGGCTCGGAAGCCGTGATAAGAAGTCATGAAAATATTATACTCCTTTCGTTTTAAAATATAAAATATTTTAGCTCTATAAATCAAATGTATCTAGACTATCTTTAGCATATAGGTTTATTTTTGTTTGGAGTGAATCCACCCACTATAATAAGTCTAGGTATATTTTGTTGCCTTGGAAGCCGTGATAAGAAGCCATGAAAAATATTACTCCCTCCGTCCTAAAATAAATGTCTCAAATTTGTTAAAATTTAGATAAATCTATATACTAAATAGTGTCTAGATTTATTTAAATTTTGACAAATCTAAGACATCTATTTTAGGACGAAGGGAGTAATAATTTTCGGTGTTTTCTTCTCGTCCAATTGGATATATCTTTGGCATATATCTCTTTTTTTTGGTTGTCAAAAGCCATTTATTTGTTAGAATAATAAAAATTCTCAAGCAGAAAACAGCTAAGCCCATAATATCCCCAGTGTGAATGCGTTGGAGTTTCCCCTTTTTGACAGCGTAAACGTGTTTTTTCGACAGAGGAAGAAAGAAAAACGGAAGACGGGAAAAGAAACGCGCAGAAGAAAAAGAAAAAACGGAGACAGAGAGATACGGGGCAGACTATTAATTATTCATTCTCCGGCTCCTTCCTTCTCTGCTCTGTCCTCCTCCGCCTTGCTCTCGCCGAGGGGGATAGAGAGAAGATCCTCCGAGGAGAGGAACAGAGAGAGATCCGAAATCCCAAGTCCCCGCCGTCCTCCTCCCTCGTTCTCCTCTCCCTCGTGTCTCGCAGCTTCACGTCCCCCAGCCCGTCGATCGATTCCGCCCGCCCGCCCGAGCGCCCAGCTTCTTCTCCAATCCAATCCAAGGTTGCTGCTGCTGCTGCGGTTGATCTGAGCTAGTCTAGTCCAGTCCACCGTAGTCTAGCCCGGAGTTCCTGATGAGATGCTGCAGCGGGCGGCAAGCAACGCCTACTCCTGGTGGTGGGCGAGCCACATCCGCACCACCCAGTCCAAATGGCTCGACGCTAACCTCCAAGGTAACTATTACTACTACGATCCAAATTAATCTTTTTTTCTTGATAGGCAGTATTCCAGTTCATCGTCTGCTCTTCCGAATCCCAATCCTATCTTTTAGGTGCCACCGCTTGTTTGTACCTTTCCTTTTATTTTTTCCATCTTTTTTCGATGGAAAAGATATTTTCGGTCCTTCAGGTGTCCGTTACCTACTCAATACCATTGCTGTCCTGCCAAAAAAGAATAACGAACTAGGATGACTGTCATATGCAAAATCAAAGAGCGATAGGCTTCTTCTCGTCACGACTTCGTCAAATCCAATAACTAAATAGACAAATTTTGCTGCGTGTTTCCACCGCATACCGAAATATCTGCTGTGCACTTTATTTGTACCATCTAGAACTGAAACAGAGACCCTTTTTTTGGTTCTCTCTCCATTTGTTAACATCTTAATATATCTATATGTATTTGTGTTCGTGGAATAATTACCGGCTTTCATCCATCATGTCCTACCGTTATTAACAGCAAATGCAAATGCACCACAGCTCCTTGTACACATATATAGCAGGAGTTAACCCTTGGTGCTCTATGCAGATGTGGAAAATAGGGTCAAGATCATGCTCAAGCTCCTCGGGGAGGAGGCCGATTCATTCGGCAAGAGGGCCGAGATGTACTACCGCAGAAGGCCGGAGGTCATAAACCACGTCGAGGATGTTTACAGGGCCTACAGGGCTCTCGTCGAGCGCTACGACCACCTATCCAAGGAGCTGCATAAGGCCAACCACACCATTGCTACTGCCTGTCCGGATGAAGTGCAGTATGCTATGCTGGAAGAGGAGGATGACAATTTCCCGAGAGCGATCATGCCGATCAACTCCCGCAAGATACAGAAATCCACCGTGGAAGACATTCTGAAGAGGAAAAGAGAAGGGACACCGGGGCGGTTGAGGGGAGTACACGAGAGGCCTGATCCTAATTTGAGCAAGGAAAAGGCTGAGGAAGAGATTGGCAGGCTACAGAAGGCTATACTTGTCATGCAGACTGAGAAAGAATTCGTTAAGAGTTCTTATGAGAGTGGAATTGCCAAGTACTGGGAGATTGAGAAGCAGATTGCAGATATGCAGGAGGAAATTTGTCACATGCAAGATGAATTTGACGCACATGCAGCCATCGAGGATGATGAAGCCCGCCTTGATGACGATAACAGCTCTTAGGTCTTGTCAGGGTACGGTTGCTGAGCTTGTGAAAAAATTCGAGGAGTTAATTAGGAGTGCAAAAATGGAGTCAGAAAAGATTATGTCTTTCCGAGAAAAGTTGTATGCTATGAGCAGAATCATTGATCCGTCAAAAGAAGATGTTGACAGCGTAAACATGACAGGGAACAGAGTTTATCCTATTACTCAGGAAATACTTGAGTTACAGACTGTATACGATAAAATTGAGGAATTCTTTGAAAACAATTCGGAATCCTCTGTGGAGGAGATGGCATATAAAGTTGACGAACTGGTTGATAAGATCATTAATTTGGAGCTAAAGTTCCCAAAGCAGTCTTCACAAATCAAACAACTGAAAGGAGAAAACGAGATCATCAAGAACAAATTAGATGATTTACAAGATCAGATGGCACTCCTTGATGATCCAAGTGATTCAAGTGAAGAGCTCAAGCTACTAGAAGATGCATTGAATAGAAGCAGGGTTCTTGAAGGGTCTATAATTGAGGACGAAGTTCTAGTTAGCACAGCCTTTTCTGAAATTTTTAACTGCATAACTAATATCTCAAAGGTATTTGGACCTGTTGGTCCTGAAGACCTGCCTGGTTTGTCAGCTGCAGCTGGAGACAGCGCAGCATGTTCTGAAGATGTATGCGTGGAGACCGTCACAAAAGAGGGCACCGAAATGAATAGAGAGGTCAGAGACATAGAGACACTGACTACAGGTGGTAATTTGGGCAGCCACATGCCTAGACAAGATGATGACCCAGAAGTTGTTGATTACAATTCATCAGGTGGTACCGATGGTGTCTATGACTCCAATAATGGTGCTGAGGTAAACGTTCCGATGGGAAATTGCTTAATGCAGGAAGAATTCGGAGATAAAAAGTCAACACAAGATGGAAACCATATTGATCTGGCTGTTAGTTCAGACAATGAGAATGGTCTCAACAAGACATGGGAGAGCAAAACAGATAGCTCATCGGAAGAAGTAAACCAGAGTTCATCAGGTGGTACGAACAGAAATGGGGACATGGGAAATAATGGCATCGAAAACTTTGCTCAGGGGCAAATTCTGGAAGGTGAATATTCACCAACTGCAGCCAGTCAGACTCATCTCCTTCCCTCAGAAAGTCTCAATACTTTAAATAATACAAATGACTCTAATGAAGGAGGGTCATCAGTGGAAGTTGCTGAGAGTTCATTGGGGGTGACAACAGAATTCAAGACTTGAAGGTTGATGGTGATGAGAATGTTCCTGGAAACAGTTTGATCCAGGAGGAAGCAGTCAGGGTTGGATATGGTGAATTGCCAAAAACGAGTGGGGATATTGGTGTAGTTGGTTCTGCAAACTTTCATAGTTTATGTGAAGAAGGTACCATGGAGAAAAGCTTGTTACCGGAAGCTGATCAGAGTTGTTCCAGTGATGCAGATGCAGATAAGAATCCGGACTCCTGGCAAGCGGGTGAATCAAAATCAGGTGAAGAATTGCCAAAGGAAGGTGGCCAAATTACTTCAGAAAACAATGAAGACTTGAACAAACACGGTGAAGTTGACTCGTCTGAAGGTGCCCAAAGTTCATTTGATCATACTAATGCATATCCCTTGGAAGCGGGAGATGAGACCTCTCTCTGTGTACCAGCTAGAGATTCTGAGGAAACCGCTGGAACGTATCTGCTAGTATCAGAAGTACCGACAGATTCAAAAGATATGGCCAGTCACATTTCTGATAGTCAGGTAGAAAAGAAAAATCCAAATGTGGAAGTGCTTGCAAGAGAAAAAAGTATCTTTAGCAATCATGGAAGCAGGAGTGGGCATGATAAGTCTAGTTTGGTTTCACAAGAAGATGTACCCAGCTGGCCAGAGTTTCTTCTTGATGGGCTTGAGGATAAAGACGCAATATTAGTATCTGACTACACTTCAGTTCTGCGGAGCTACAAAGAAACAAAAAGAAGGCTTGCTGAGTTGGAAAAGAAAAACCAGGAGCATCTCGAAGATACAAAGGCAGTAATAAGGGAATTGAGGAATGCGAATTCCATGAAATATGTTGAGATCCAATCTCTCAAAGGTCTCCTGGACTCTTCGGAGATGCCACCCAGTACACTGGGAACTTACAGGTCAAATAAAACTTTGGATAGAGTTATTTCTGTTGTGAAGGAAACCGATTCGAGCAGCACTGGAGCACCGGAGGAGGCTTCACCATTTGAAATGAAGTTCAGAACTGAGATCGACGGGTTAGTCGAGGAAAACCTGCGGTTCTTGGCAAGGTACAGCATGGCTTGCCACCAGATGCAGGAATTTAACAGAAAATATCAGGAGCTACAGCATGAAATGGTGAGTCCTGAAAATAAGGAGACGGGAGGAGAGCCTGACGCTGCAATAGAGCCTGAACCTGCTGAGAAGAAACTGAGAGAGCTCAGGACTGAAGTGGATGTATGGTTTGAGCAGAATGCACTTCTCGATCGAGACCTGCAGCTCAAAACCGCATCTCTTTGCAGCGTGCAAGAGGAGATAGCCGAAGCCCTGCGGTCTAGCACGGAGGCTGATGGCGCCAGGTTTACACCATACGAAGCGGCCAGGTTTCAAGGGGAGGTGCAGAACATGCAGCAGTCGAACAACAAGATAGGGAACGAGCTGCAGGCAGCGCTGGAGCGCATGAGGGAACTCGAAGGCAAGGTCAACGAGACCTTGCGGAAGCTGAGGGAGAGCTTCGAGCTTTCGTCCAGGCGCTCGTCCCGGCTGGAGGCAGACACCAGCTACCAGAATCAGTTCAAGCATTTCCCGAGCAGGACGAGAGTGCCTCTGCGGAACTTCCTGTTTGGCACGAAGCCGAAGAAGAAATCGCTATTCGCCTGCATCAATCCTACATACCAGAGACAGTTCAGCGATTTTTGAGGTGCGCTCAGTATTTCTCGTGCATCGCAGTTGTACTTTTGGCATAATTAACCTGGGTTTGTTCCTGTTAGCTGACATTTTCGTATTTGCTTGCTGCAGTGAATATAGCGCTGAAGCAAACTAAGATTTGGCTCATTGCCAGGAGGTAGTGCTTTTTTTTTACAGAACAATTATTACAGTGGAGTGGCCCCGCTATTTGGATGGGAACACATAAAGACAGAATTACCATGTTTTTTCATAGATAGAGACATTACCATTATACTGTATAACATTCCAGAAGAAAACATTATACCATTACCGTAGCTGTTCGCTATACATAAGCCGAAGCCGTGTTCAGATATGTACCATGATGCAGTTGTGGTTGCTTCTAGTGTTAGCTTTTGATTTGCGAGAGTAACAAGGGAGCAGGTTTCGCTGAATGGATCTGCATTTGGGAAGAACATTAGCATTGTTTTCTTAGTTTGCGATGTAAGGTTTGCTGTTTCATATATTCCATTTGTTTCATTGGTTGCCCAGAAGATTTATACTGATGTATGTTGTGTTCATCAGCCTGCCTTTTTCTTTTGGCGGATGTGTATTTGTTTTTTGCGACATGAATTGGTGGATGCAGCTGGTGATAGCTGACTTATGTTAGCAGGCAACTAATTTTTACTTTCGGCTGGTATGAGTGATTGTTGCGTTAACATTCATTTTGTTAAGTCATCCATGTGGCAACTTACTGACGTTAGCACTGCGACAGCTATATCCCTGTTTCACCATAGGATGACGCTGTACTTTCCTGTCATCGCATACTGCACGGCAGACTACATGCGTGAACCCTTCCCCTCTCCAATCGGCAGAGTACCATCCTTCCGCCGCTGCTGCTGGCATCAACCCTTCCCCTCTCCAATCGGCAGAGTACCACCCTTCCGCCGCTGCCGGGCATCGGCATGCGGTGGCCCGGCATCAAAGGGCCGAGGAGAAGCGATCGTTCACCGGTGGGTCGGCGTTGGTGCTTCAGTGCGGCGGTGGCGCCCGGTCGTGGCGGCGTAGCTGCTCCTAGGCGAGATCCGATCGTAGGTCACCGCTTGGGAGGTTGGGCGGTGCGGATCATTGCCGCGCGGCTTATCCATCGGGTATTGGCGCAAGGTGTGGCGGTTGTGGTCGTAGGTCTAGGCTTGCTATATCCGCCATCGGCGCGCCTTTTGCTGTTGAAGGCGTGGGAGGCGGCACGATGTTTCTTGCTTTCGACGGCCGGCTGTGGGCGCATGGTTATTGCAGGCTTGTCTCCTCTTCCGCCGGAGGGGGTGGGCGGCGGACGACGGCGTAGGGTCCTGTTGTTCTCTCCAATAATGGCAGTCGGTCCTAGGGTTCCGTCAGCGTGAAGATAAAGATCTGCTTTTTTCTTGCACTCGTTGATCTGGCCTGGAGGGCGGGTCCCGGAAGGCTCCACCAGCGAACTCCCATGAACGCATTAGGCCTGGAGATTGCTGGATCGGAAGGTATTTAGTCGTGCGTATTTTGTTTTTCTGGCCGTTTGATTTCAGCGATTACGTTGCGAAGCTCTGCTGTTTGTTCCCACCAAGTGCCATGTAACGAGCCATGGTGAATTCAAATGCGAAGAATGTCAGGAAAGCGGAAATATGAGGACGGTGATGGTGATTTGAGCCTTTCTGACGACGGCGAACTGGCTGCGGGATCCGCGACTCGCAACAACGACCGTTTGTGTGTGTGTGTGTGTGTGGTGTGTGTGTGTGGGGGGGGGAGAGACAACACAGGAGGAGTTCTTAGTCTTACCTTGCAGGGTAAAAATCAAGGTCTGGCCTTAACTGATTGTGCCTGACAATAGCCTTGTTGAAGCCATTGTTTTGCGAGAAAGGACTTCCCCTTAGGATGAAAACCTATGATCTTTGATCGGGCAACGATGGCGCTTGTGTACTGTTTCTTTCTTGAAGTCGTTGTTATTGGAGTGGTGGACTACTGGTGTTGTTCTGGTGGTGTCAGTGTCGTTGCTACGAGGAATAGTTTCTATAGCGAGACTTTTTTAAAATTCTTTTTTCTGAATTGTGTGCATCCATAAGGCCGCTAGGGCATGCGTTGTTGCAGAGACTTGATGTAATTGGTATCTCTGTAAAATTAATATATACTTATTTAAAAAAAACTACATGCGTGAAAAGAGGCAACGATTTGGAGCACTGGCTCACTGTAGACCGTTCTTAAATTTTTTAAAAAGCATCCAATATTTCTGAAAAAAAATTCTTACGTGTAGCCAGCAATACACACTAGAAGTCTGCAAAATTTCTATAAAAAAATATCTTATATTTCAGGCACGGCAAAAAAATATATATGACATATTTAGGGAATACGGTGGCCCATTCAAAATTATACTGTTCATGCTTAAATCAGCTATATATTTTTTTGCTGAGGCTGGAATACAAGATATTTTCACATGATTTTTTGCATGCAAGAATTATTAATTATTATCTTTAAATTTGACCTTCTCAAAAACAAAAAAAACAAAAAAGACTTCGAGCTATTGTCTTGTTGACGGTGTGGTGGATTTAGAAGCATCGCAACCCTATCGTCTTCGACAATATCTCTCCGAACTTGGGTGGCCTGCTCGATACAATTCGATAGGAGGCTTGATCTTGGGCGGCTGCCGCTGAGGCGGAGGGCATCTTGGCTGGCCAGATCTAGTGGCTTGAATTGTATAGGGTGTACGCTTGTCAGTGTGTAAATATTTGTATCTAACTCTTTTTTTTCTTGATATATATGTATCGAAACGCAAGCTTTGCGTTTTGGGCCATGGAGTGCTTGGAAAATCGACCGCGCCGGGCATCTTCGGCGGGTGACAGCAAGGTAGCAGCCCCATCTTCTAAAGTCTGCCTTACCTTTTTGGCAGCGTGCATTTGTAGAGTGCACCTGGTGAGTGGTGACCAGTGACCACCGACTGCAGTTAGCAGGTAGACAGCTAGTACTTCCTACTTTCGGCCTGTATGAGTGGCCACGTTTCATTCACACGCATTTTGTCAAACTCATCCATGCATTTGTTAAGCCGACCATAGACATCACTATCTGATTCACGTCATCACCCTTCACATAAAACACTCGTTGTTACTACATCATCTTTTTCATAATACAGTATATACTACTCCCTCCGTTTCAAAATGTTTTAGATTTGTTAATCTAGACTTCTTTTAGTATGTAGATTCATTCCAAAATTGAGTAAACCTACGTACTAAAATAAGTCTAGATTCACTTTCTTCATAAATCTAAAACATCTTATATTTTGAAACGGAGGGAGTACGCCGCAGCCTCTGACTCGAAATACCTTGTATTGCAAAGAAGACAAAAGTGTGAATCTAAAGTAGGTGAAAGATATAAACTTTGGAACTTCTAAAATCTGTTAGATTTCATCATTTTCGTGTGGCCCTAAATAGTAAATGTTCGATTTGAGATTTTGCAGTTGGTAGAACACATCATTATAAACATCTAGGATTATTTTCATTTGAAACTTTAAAATGTCATTTTCATTTTTTTAAACAGGGGTTATATGTAAACCGAGCTACATTTGCAGTTTTCGTTTGGTTCACAGGGTAGATGGCCGAAATTTATAGAAACAAGAAAAGTTCCTATGATAACACTATTTATCCATTTTTTATTTAAAGGGCCACCGCGTTTGGAATTTTATTCTTTCTCTGGGTTTCGAAAGCAAAAACAACAGACTAATACAATTCAGTCAAGCTTCTTCTCTATATTAGTATGTGGTAATGACCTAATCCTACTTTTGCATATGTTTTTATCTTGGTTTGACTGACTTTTGATAATAATCTAATGTTCCTACCCCTGTGATTCAAACACCAAATTTCACAAAAGCCTATAATTTCACAATCATATGTTAAGCACAAGCAATCCTGTTTAGTCATGTATTTTCTCTATTCCTATTTTTTGGACCCTCGCAAATCAAAGAGACACTCACAAGGCAAAGACGGAGTAAAATACTTGCAAGAATAAGCAAAAGCATCGGCCTAGATGAATGTGGCTTGCCTATGGCCAAATCACTACAAACAACTCACCTTAGAGTCAGACATTCAGGAAACAAACAACTCACCTTAGAGTCAGACATTCAGGAAACAGAACTCCCAGCCTCTGGATATAAACAGACAATGACACACTTGATAAATTCTGTCTTTCAAAGCAGAAATAATAAATCCATAAGCCGATCGAACTGTAATTCCATGGGTTATACTGACTCATCTAGCTACATCAGATGCGGACTTGACCTGAGAACACATGCATGCATCATCTCTATAGGATATCCTCTAAGACAGATCAACATACATCACCGATTCATCATTTCCCTAACATTAACATGTAAACCCAACCGCCTCGCTATCCACAAAACCTCACTCGGTTTCCATTTGGGACTCCTAGCTCGCTCTTCCAGATACAGCATCGACAAAATTCGGGGTCTTACCAGAGCCCCTCATGTTGCTTTTCTACACATAGTATTATTACCACCACACACTTCCTCGCTGATGATCCGCGCCATGGTTCCTTGCTCGGGCGGTGCCAGGTACAACCGAATGCGACCTGCGATGGACGCCATGCACTTCTGGATCGTAAGTCTGAGAGGCAAGGTAGCTCAGGGCTGTCACAACGTCACCGATCACCGGTCTCATGGACGGCTGTTCTTGGACGCACATTGCAGCGACAGCCAGGGCTTGGTACAATCCCCTTGGCGGATATCGGCCCTCGAGTACCGGGTCTGCCATCTGCGGAAACTTCCTCCTGTCTTTGAACAAGGGGCGGGCCTGAAATTGTGTAGCAACAATATTTATATCGATAATGATTGCAAAATACTATACGACATGTTTAGCGAAGTTTTTGGTGTGACATGGCCCTCTTGTTTCGATCCCTATTCGACAGACTAGAGTAATGTCTTTTGGGAAAGTAAACCTTGGGCAGATGGACTGTGGAAATATCAACGCATTATGATATTATACTATCTCATTCTAGTAGCTTTTAGTTACACCACAGGGGAGAAGCTTACTCGAAAATAGCAAGGGATAGAATGTCTTCAAGCAAAATTAGTTGAAGACTAAGGAACAATTCTATAATAAAATAAAAAATATAAATTCCAAAACAGGAAAGAAATAAAGAGAGGAACTGAAAATTAACCTCCTATAGTTCCCCTCCAGGTGCTACGAAAGATTGATGCACTAAGACTCAGCTTACGCAACTTCCGAGCTAAGAGGTTGATATCTGGTATTTTTCCAGAATAAATTAACAATCAATACTCACAACTGGTAGCAGATTTCAAAATCTGATGTCCTCCCTCCATAGCCAAACTATAGTAGCCTATATCATAACGGAGAAGAAGAAACGAATGTAATGAAAAAAAAATTCAGCAGCTCACCCAGGCAACAAGATTTTGCTCTCCTGCAGCTCGGGTGTTGTCGATAGCCCTTCGCCCCGTGATAATCTCAAGCAGAGCAACACCATAGCTATAAACATCCGACTTTAGAGTCAACTGGCCAGTCATAGCATACTCAGGGGCACAATACCCGTATGTACCCATCACTCTAGTGGAAACATGGGTTTTATCGCCAACTGGGCCAAGCTTTGCCAGCCCAAAGTCGGATAGCTTCGGGTGATACCCCTCTCCAAGTAAGATGTTTGAACATTTCAAGTCTCGGTATATGACAGGAGGATTGGTTTTATCATGCAAATGCTCCAACCCTTTAGCTGCACCAGCAGCTATCTTCATCCTCGTATTCCAGTCAAGACGGGGCTTATCTGGGGAAGGATCTGAGTAAAATAAGATCCAGTTGTGAGCATACATACAAACTTTAATCATCCAATACAAGCTGTACCCAGCACAGAAACTCTATTGTTTTTCAGTAGCGTACCGTGAAGGTGGCCTTCCAAAGAACCTAGCGGCATATACTCGTAAACCAAGAGCCTCTGATCACCATCAGCGCAATAGCCGATGAGGTTGACTAGATTCGGGTGGTGCAGCAAGCTCAGCATGAGAACCTCAACAAGAAACTCCCTGTTGCCTTGCAGTCCATTACGGTCAAGCTGCTTTATAGCAACAACCTACAGATGGTAACAAAATACTCACCATGTTAGTCAGCTACAGGAAATGGTTTGACAATTTATTATGCATGAGAGTGACATTCTTCCACACGTTATGGCTCAACAGATAGATCACAGATGTAGATCAATGGAGAATTTATAAGCATTTCTTGATAGCTGCAGTTCCAATTGTCTCGGGTTCAGACAATGGGACACGTTCTGTAGTAGACGGTTTAAGTACACACAAATAATAAACAAATAAAGCGAGGAGTTTGAAGCAGGATAGCGACTTAGCAAGAAGCCAAGAAATAAGCTCACCTGGTTGACGCTCTCGAGATATCCCTTGTAGACCCGGCCAAAGCCGCCCTCCCCTAGAAGGCAGTCGGCCCTGAAGTTGTTGGTCGCCACCGCGAGCTCCCTGAAGGTGAAGGTCTGCGCGGCAATGTGGCGGTTCTCGGACCCGTTGCTGAGGACGAACTCCTTCCTGGCCTCCGACAGCGAGTCCTGCCGCGCCGCGCCCGCTGCCGCCGCCGAGGAGGAGGAGCACCCCGCCGGTTTCGCTTTCTCTGAAGAAAGAAACAGTACATACACCACGCGGAATCAGTCAGTCAAAAGGAATTTAGGGGGCAAAAAAGGAGTGCGCGGGTTGTCTGGCGGAAAAAGGGGGAGTGACAGAGCACGCGTCATCCCCGACCGGAATTCCGCCAGCAGACGGCCGTATTTTGAGGAAATCTCGCTTTCCGGATTTCGGGCCGGGTTCGCAAGTAAATTATGGGGGGCAGACGAAGTAGATTGGCAGGACAGGTCGTGAATCAAGAACGGCAGTGCCGACCGAGTCCGAGCCGCAGATTACTCGGCGGAATCGCAACGAGAAAAGCAGAATCAGCAGAGTATTCCCGTGAATCGAGTGAAGTTTCACGAATCCCCGGTGGTCGCAGAGCCAGCACGAGGAGAAGAGAGATTGCAGGGGGGGCGAAGAGAAAGAGGGCTGGCACGGGCGGATCACCTGCGGCGGGAGGGATCTGCGGCTTCTCCATCGGCGGCAGCGGCTTCTTCTTCTTCTTGGCACCCAGGCAGGAGAAGCAGCAGTCCATGGCGGATTGGCCCGTCGAGTCTCGAGACCGACCAGAGAGAGGGAGAGGGAGAGGGAGAGGGAGAGGGGTTTGAGTGTGCGCCGCGGTCCGTCCGCGTGGGGAAGAGGAAGGCGAGGAGAGCGAAACGAGGAAGGAATTAATTTTCGAGTTATTTGGGGGGTCCTGATCTATCTCCTCCCACCTTCTTCTACTCTTCCTTGGCTTCTAGAACAACCAACGCACACATGACAGGACCGGACGGCTACTCTGCATGCAAGTGTCAAACGGAAAGCAAAAGCAGTACTAGTAGTAGCGGCACCGCATTTTCCTAACCTAAATTTCATCGGGGATCGTGAAATTAAACGAATTTGCTTTCCACAGGTCGACTAGAAGTATAGCTGGACATTTTTGGGGCCGGGCCGGCTGGGCTGCGGGCTGGGCCAAAAAAACGACGCATAAATACCAGGCCCAAGTATGGCCCAGTATGAGTGTAGGTCCAAAAATTCTAGCCCATGTCTGACCTGAACCTGCAGAAAATCCCGGGCCATCGGGCCAAGCCTTCCCTAATTTAGCCACTTTAGGCCCAAGCCCGGCCCGTGATGCACCTGGCTATCTAGTTCGAGGCATGGCCCGCGGGCCAAAAAAGCCTAGATCGTCGGCTTTTTCGTGTCGGGTCGAGCCTGGCCGGGTTTTCCATGCCAAGGTGTAACTGAAAGTAAGTATGAGTTCAGTGGTTTCAATCGGTTATCTACTCCATAATTGCACATTTATTCTATATATACCGTTATAAATGTTAATAAATGTTTGGATGCTAGGTTTGGAGGATATTTGTGAAATGTCTAAAAAACCACCGGCTCAATAAACTCAAACATGTTTGTTAGGAGAATCTAGACAATTGAAATGAAACGACACTACGCATAATTATTACTTCATTCTATGCAATCATACCTTGTCGAATCTATGGGACATGTTAATGTAAACTTGTGCATTTGCCAAGTGGCACCACCAAATATGTATTGACTTGTCGCCTTTTCGTACTGATCATGTGTGAAAGGGTTATAAATGTATAACCATCTAGCACCAAATGGTCATAAACCGTTTGGAAGGGTCAAAACTAAGAATGGCAATGGGTATAGTATCAGTGTACCCAAGGGGGTACAAGGCTATACTGATGTCTGTACCAGTAACTTAATAGGTAGGATATGAGTATTACCTATATATAGAAAAGTGTGTCAATTTCCCAACCATGTGGGTGCGGTATCCACGAGTACCGATGGTTAAAATTGCTAACCTTAGTCAAAATTCTAAAGCTTTATGATGACTTTGACCTAAAAAAAGTCATAATTTCGTTAGATGAAATCTTTGTAACATTGTTGGCACGACTTACTACCTTATTTTTAGATGATCGCAACCAATTTAAATCATCAAGACCGCTAATTTGTGATGCCTTAAAATGATTAGATCGCCACTTATCATTTTCATAGGTATGTCTTATCCAGTGTCAACTTTAGCTTATGAGATGTTTGGGAATTTTTACAGGAAGAAGGGACATAATAGACCCATTTATTTTTTGTTATAGCGTCATTTCTATATAGTATGAGCCAAAAGGGTGTCTACAAGAAAACAAACACTCCGATTTTCAATCTGATTCTAGTGAGAATAGTCAGCTTTATTTTAATGGATATTAACAACAAATAATTTAGGCCTAAGTCAAAAGAAACCATGTGAAAAGGTCCAGTGTTTAGCCGAATGTGAGCAGGAGTATATTTCATCACACTCATCGACGTGTACCGTATTGGAGGAAAGAGTCTAGAGGACTTATAATTTCTAACATTTTTAAAACGCTCTTGGACCTTGTAATAATCCCTAAGAGAGAGTACATAATTTGTTGAAAAAGGAATCTAGAAAGATCTCAAACACAAAATCCAAAAACATTTGTACGAAAATGGAAAGGAAGTACAGTATTACTCCTGTACACGAAAGAAACCGCGTGCTCTTCTGTTGCTATTAAATGCCTGCTGGAGCCAGCGTGCGGTTGCAGATATACGTAGAGCACGCTTGAGCAGGCGTATATTATACGATAAGATATTGGTAGGTGAATAAATGGTGGAAGAGGACAAGTTGAACAGCGGTACGGTGCTGCAGCTAATTAATTAGGTTGTATTTCGATTTGAAACGTCTCCCGCGTGCCGTCGAATTGGAGCGTAGCTGTCGAGAACGTATGTGAACGTACATGGATCACACGCTACGGGGAAGTACCCGTATGTGTATAGGTGGAGAAGAAAAACGAAGTTAT
Source organism: Avena longiglumis (assembly GCA_030063025.1). NCBI lineage: Eukaryota > Viridiplantae > Streptophyta > Magnoliopsida > Poales > Poaceae > Avena > Avena longiglumis. The sequence goes on from CP125976.1 coordinate 94,604,154, forward strand.
ATACTCTACGGGGGAGTACCCTCGTGGTTGTGGTAATAAATGTAGTACACTAGTAGTATAGTACTACATGTATAGCACTACTACATGAATCACACGCTACGGTGGAGCTTAAACAAAAGTATTCTACGCTCGTGATAATAAATATAGTATACAACTCCCTCTGTTAGGGATTATAAGGCATATGGACCATTTTGATAGGATTAAAAAATTAATAACTCACCCTCTTAATTACTACATGCATGAGAGAAGATAAAGAAAAAAAAAAGAACATGCATTGGAGGAGAGAGGCTAATAAATGGGAGAGGACTTATAATTCCTAGCATTTTTAAAAAGTTCTTGGGTCTTATAATCCCTAACGGAGGGAGTCCTCCCTATAAGATGTTTTAGCTGTTTTTTCTAGGATACACCCTGAGAGGTGTACTAGACATATAGAAGAAGTTGCCGGCGGCAGTTACAACACCGCTAGGCGGCACCCACGGCTACCAACAGAGGAGGGTGGTAGCTCCCTCACACCCTGAGCCTACTCTCCTAAAAACACCGAGGTCACCGGCTCCAGAAAGCCAAATCTATCTCCACGAAAGAGCCTAGCTAGCCGCCACTGCCTGAAATCGTCCCATATCCTGGTCTTGATGGTCTCCGCCCTCGGAAGTGCCCCGTTGAAGACGACGTCGTTCCGGTGTCTCCACAAGCACCAGAAGACCAGGATGATCACAGTCCAAAGGTCACGCTGGTAGGCCTTCCGGCAAGGCCTCGACGTCCACCAGAGAAGAAGGTCGGTGTCGGCTGTGGGTAGCCAATGGGCATTACCCCACCGGTGCAACACCCAAGCCCAGACCTCTCTGGCCACCACACACCCCAACAAGACGTGCTGGATGCTCTCCTGTGCTTGGTCGCACATCGGGCACCTGGGCGGCCGAGGTAGCCCGCTCCAAATTCAGGCCGTCCAAAGATTCTATCTCTAGACGCCAACCAGCGAAGAACTTACAACCTGCGGGGCGGGACCGCCAGATCAGGTGGTACGGGCGCCGACGTGCAAGCCTGCGAAGAATGCCATGTAGGCCGACTTGGCGAATCGCCCATCGCGGACCAACGCCAGTCAAGACATCCTCGCTCGGGAACCAATCGATCCCGGCCAAATGCCACAGAGGAAGAACTCCGGCACGCATCCGCACTAAAAGTCGCCCGCATCACTAATCCACCCACCATTCCCTCCTTGATCGAGCAGGCGCTTGGTCGGGGAATCGCCGGCGAGTTAGGGCAATCTCAACCCTACGACCGTCGATCCACCGATCGAGCCAGAATCTGGCCCCCATACCATTGCCCAGTGTGTAGCAGGTTGCGGCGTAAACAGCTCCAAAGACTGGCACGGCAAGCCCAAGTCAAACTCAGCCCACGGCTTGGAGGGGTCCACCCTCTGCAGCCACGCCCAACGATATCTCAACGCAAAGCCAAGCAGGCGAAGGTTGGGAATATCCAACCCACCAAACTCTTTCGGCGAACAGACTCGCTCCCAAGCGACCAAGTTGTGGCCGCCCTTGACCTCCCTCATGCCTTTCCACAGGAAGGCCCGGATAATCTTCTGAAATGCTACGATTGTCTGCGGGGAACGTCGAGGGACATGAGGGCGTGGACCGGAATGGCTGAGAGCGTGGTCTTCACCAGCGTGTTCCGGCCACCCCTGGTGAGCAGGCCCGCACACCACGGCTGAAGTCTGCTTGCCGCATTATCCACAACAAACTACAGTTGGGCCTCCATGGGCCTGCAAAGGCTGAGAGGAAGCCCCAGGTACCGGCAGGGGAAGGTGCCGACATCACACACGAGAATCCCACGCGCGAGCTCCACTTGCTTCGGCGAGCACTGAATGGGGTGAATCGAGCATTTGTCCAGGTTAGTGCGCAGGCCGGAGGCCTCACCGAAATCCCCCACTATCACCGCGCAAGTGCACAATTATAGGGGGGTGGGGCGAATGAAGGTGACGACATCATCCGCATTCAGGGAGGTGCGGTGGCGCAAGCCGCTCGGTGCCAGCTCCGACAGAAGCCCCACGGCCGAGGCTCTCTCAAATAGCCTGTGGAGGACGTCCATCACCGTATCAAAGAGTAGGGGGATAGGGGGTCCCCTTGCCTCAACCCCCGCCTCTTGAAGATCAGGCCCCAGGGGCGCCGTTCACCAGGACCCTCGTCAATGCCGAACTCGGCATCCCACCGATCATGAAGATCCACCTAGGCCCGAAGCCCATCTTGGTCAGGACCTCCAGCAGAAAAGCCCAATCCACCGTGTCGAAAGCTTTCGTGATGTCCAGCTTCAACATGACCGCCGCTAAATTGAGCCGATGAAGCTTGCGGGCCGTGCTCTGAACAAGCTGGAAATTATCGTGTATGCACCTCCCTCGAATGAAGGCACTCTGGTGAGGGCCCACCAGTTGAGGCATCCTCGGCGCCAACCGAACCGAGAGTACCTTAGCCACCAGCTTCACGACGCTGTGAATCAGGCATATGGGGCGGAAGTCCTTGACTTCCACCGTCTCGGGGTGTTTTGAAGGGTTTCGCGGCATAGTAAATCAAAATTTTCTACGGATGCGAACAGAGGGAAGCCAAGATCTAATCTAGGAGATGCAAACAACGAGAGAGATTGGATTAGATATTCATACCCTTGAAGATTCAAGCAGAACGCTCGTTAAATCGGGCGTGGGTGATGTAGTCGTGCGCTTCTCTCCTCGCGATCCGATCCGATCTAGCACCACAAGTGGCGATGCCTCCGTGATGCACACGCAAAGACTCGGCGTTCCTCCTTCCTTGGCCCAGCAAGTATGGTGGAGAGATGGGTTGGATCTACAACGGTAGCGGTGCAATTGGTGGAGAGTTTCAGCGGGGCTTCGCACGCACGGAGGGAGAGAGAGAGGAGGACAGATGGCGACGGCTTGAGGGAAGGTGGGGGTGCGCCCAGCCCTCTTTATATAGAGGGGAGGCAGCCCTAGCCCTCCCAAGCCCAAACCGGCCAAGGAGGAGGAGTGGGGCAAGGACCCCCTCCTTCTAGAAGGTCCAAGCTAGAGTTTATCCTTGGCATTTGGGCCCTATGGGGCCTTGTGCCCAATGCGCCAGGCACTCCCTCATAGGCCCATGCCCTCCCTAAGGTGGGGCCACGTTGGTCCCTTCCGAAGGTTCTAGAAGCTTCCGATAATACCGATTAACCCGGAACAATTCAACTCCAAAACTGCACTACCTTATATGAATCTTATTCTCCTGACTACTGAACCTCTCCTAATGTCCCGGATCCCATCCGAGACTCGAACAAAAACTCATAAACCAATTATCCAATCTATCCTAGCGTCGAGACACGTTAAGTGTGTGACCTCGGTTCGAGAATATGCGCACATGATCTTCTATCAATAATCAACAATGGGTGAAACCCATATTGACTCCCACACATTCATCGATGATCATATCGGATGAACCACGATGCCGTGGATTCAATCAATCCCATATATATATTCCTTCGTCTCACGATATTTTACTTGCGAGATTTGATCGTCGGCCGTCATACCTAGTTCAATCTCGTTCACAGAGTACTTTACTGCTCCGTAATCCGATATCACTTTGTGATTAACTCCTTAACCACATGCTTGCAAGCGGTGTTGATATCGATCACCGAGTGGGCCCAAGTATATCTCCGACTTGGGAGGACAAATCCCATCTCGATACATACAACCCAATGATACTTTCCGATCACCTGAGAGACACCTTTATGATCACCCTCTCATAGGATGATGTTTGATGACATCAAAGCTTTCTTCCGATACCGGGGATTTGTATGATCTCATGGTCTAAGGAATACAATATTTGACATAAGAAAAGCTTCGCAAAGATGAACACGATGACACGATCTAATTGCTTCGCTTAGTTTGGTCCCCATCATATCATTCTCCCAATGATATGATCTCATTATTAATTGACAACTCATGTCCATGGTTAGGAAACCTTAACCATCATTAATCAATGAGCTAGTCCATAGAGGCGTACTAGGGACACGGTGCTGTTCACAAACCACACAAGTATTAAAGTTTCCACTTAATACAATTCTAGCATGGAATATAAACATTATCATGAACAAGAATTATAATAATAACATCTTTATTATTGCCTCTAGGGCATAATTCCAACAGTCTCCCACTTGCACTAGAGTCAATAATCTAGTTTACATTTGGCAACCATCTCACACCCATGGCACTGAGGTGTTGATCATGTTTTACACGTGGAAGAGGTTTAGTCAATGGATCTGCGACATTCAGATCTGTATGTACTTTGCTAATCTTCAGATCTCCATCTGCTATATAATCTCGGATTATATGAAACTTATGCTGATATGCTTGGTCTTTGGATGATATCTTGGTTCCTTAGCGAGTGCTATGGCGCCATGTTGTCACACAATATCTCCGTGGGTCCAATGCACTTGGAACCACGCCAAGATCGTGATGAAGTTCTGATCCAAACTCCTTCACTTGACGCTCTGCGGACCATGTATTCCGCTTCTACTTTAGATCCCGTGATCACGCTTTTTGCGACTTCTCGGATCACAGCCTCCATTCAAAATATAAACGTATCCTGTCTAAGATTTAGAATCATCCTTGTCGAAACTAGCGTCGTAACCTTTACGACACTGTTCATCACCCCATAGACTAAGAACATTTCTTTAGTCCTATTTAGGTACTTTAGGATGTTCTTCACGGTCCGATGTTCCACTCCTGGATCACTTTGATACCTGCTCGTCAAGCTAAGAGCATTGGACACATCCGGTCTAGTACACAGCATGGCATACATGATAGAACCTATGGCCGAGGCATAAGGCACTTTGCTCATAGCTTCCCTATCATTTACCGTGGTGGACACCGGCCTTGCTCAATATCTTACCGACAACATAGGCCTTTGAACCTTTCTTTGCCTTATCCATTCGAACCTTTTTGAACTTTGTCTAGGTATGTACTCGGCTTAACGCTATCAGGCGTCTTTGTCTATCTCTATAGATCTTGATGCCCAATATATAAGAAGCTTCACCTAGGTCTTTCATTGAAAAACACTTGTTTAAATAACTCTTCACATCGTTAAGCATGTTGATGTCATTTCCAATAATCAATATGTCATCCACATATATGTAGGGGTTTGTAGCATGGAAAACAAAAAAATTCTATCGCATACAAACAAACAAGCCAAGATCTATCTACTAGATTGTAGCAACGAGTCGATTGAATAACTTACCCTCGAAGATTCCAAAGCGGTTAACGAGAGCAGATTATCGTGGGTGATGTAGTCGTACTCTTTCCGATCTCAAGATCGCGTAGACGATCCTTCCGGCGCTGGGTTCCGGCAGCGCTCCCGCAGTCGGTCACACGTTCGGTACTCGACGAAGACCTTCCTCTCCCTTGTTCCAAAGAAAAAGAGGTTGTAGCACTCTCGCGATTCGGCAAAGACAACGGTGGTACTAAATAGAGGGAGATCCCGCAGGCACCAAGCCGAGTATGGTGGAGTATGAGAGAGCTATTAGTGGTCTAGGGTTTAGACACACCAATTAGAAGGCTCTAAACCGAAGGCTAGGGCAATTAGAAGCTCTAAACCAAAACGGCTCTAAACCGGAGGTTGTGGCTAGGGTTTAGATTTAGAGGATAGGAACTTGTGTGTCTAGAGGAGGAGGCCCTGCCCCTCCTCTTATAGGTGGAGGAGGGCCGGCGGCCAAGGGGAGGGAGGGGAGTCCCTCCCCAACTCGGCCTAGGTGGTGCGCCGGCTTGGAGAGGAGGGACTCCTCCCCCAAGTCGGTTTCAACCTCCTCTTGCTTGTTTCCCTCACTTTCCTGTTTTAGCCGTTTGACTTTCAAACTGGCCATTTGACTTTTCAGTTTTAGGATTCAATTTAATCCTTTATTTGGAACAGCGAGAACACTTAGTACATGATGCAATCATTCCAATATGTAATGACACATTCATGTACCCCTTCCCCCCCGGAGTGCCGGACATTCCGGAACCTTCTAGAACATTCCCGATGAAAACACCGGAATCATTTCCGAACTCCGAAACGGGACTTTCCTTATATGAATCTTATTCTCCGGATCACCTCGTGATATCCCGGATCCCATCCGAGACTCCGAACAACATTCGGTCTCTTTCTCATAATACCATAACTACTCAAACAACGTTGAATCCTTAAGTGTGTCTCCCTACGGTTCGTGAATTATGCGACATGATCGAGACACTTCTAACAATAACCAATAGAGGAATCTGGAAATTCATATGGTTCTACATATTTCTACGATTACTTTGCGATTGAATGAACCACTTACATACGATACCAATTTCCCTTTGTCTCACGATAGTTTACTTATCCGAGGTTATGATCGCTTGTGATCTCCGCATACCTAGTTCAACCTCGCATCGATAAGTACTCTTTTCTCGTTCCGTGATATGTGATCCCTTGTGAGCCAGTCATGCTTGCAAGCTAATTGGATGACATTCCACCGAGAGGGCCTGAGTATATCTATCCGTCATATGGATGGACAAATCCCACTCTTGATCCATGTGTCTCAACCAATACTTTCCGAACACTCAATGCCACCTTTATAGCCACCCGCCACGGTGTGGTGTTTGATGTCATCAAAGCATCCATCCCAAAGGTGATATGCATGATCTCATGGTCGAAGGAATTAGGTTACTATGTATCAGAAAGCATATAGCAATTGAACTATTGAAATTACTTGATCTTTATGCTACGCTTATCTATAGGAGTATGTCCATCACATCATTCTCCTAATGATATGATCCTGTTGTTAATAACATCTCTATGTTCATGATCAGGAAACCATGATCATATATTAACCAACAAGCTAGTTTAACAAGAGGCTTTACTAGGGACTCTTATTTTAGTTTACAAATCACACAAGTATTAATGTTTCCGGTTAATACAATTATAGCATGGTATGTAAACATTTATCATAAGTGTGAAGATATGATAATAACCTACTTTATTATTGCCTCTTGGGCAAATCTCCAACAGTCTCCCACTTGCACTAGAGTCAATAATCTAGTTTCAAACCTTTGTGTATTCAACACCTATGGCTTTCCGGTGTTGTATGTACACGATTGCTAGTGGTCAACTGATCTCCGGATCTGACACTTCCAGGTCCGTGTGTAATTGCATGTCTTTGCGTCTCTACGCATCACTCATTCTCTAATGAGATAGCTTTGTATAAATTTGGTCCTTTGGTGAGACCTTTAGTTCTTTGGGGTTAAAACATGTTGATAATATTGTCGAACAATATATCTTCATAGTATTATCCCGCTATGAACTACACCTAGTTTGATAACAAACTACTTGACCCAAATGCCCTCTTTAGCTGCTATTATAGCAGCCATATACTTAGCCTTTTGTTGTAGTATCTGTCACAATGTCTTAACTTTGGAACTCATCCAAATCCATTATGGAACTTACTTTCCATTATATTGTGCCACCCTTAGTTTAGATTGAGATAAACTTAATTTGTATTTTGTGACAAAACTAGTATCAATGTAGTACTTTTACAGTGAACTAACCATCTATTTGTCACTTCTACAAATAATATACTCTTAGTTCTTCCAAAAGATCATAAGAATATCCTTACTATTGTATAATGATAATCTTATGAATTATTCTGGTATATGCTCATAACATTTAGAGCATAGGACATATCTGGATTTGTACATATCACAATATGATTGATATAAATATTCTTTGTGATTTCATACATCAAGTATCAATCTATACTTGAATCTTTGTTTCACTTACCAAGCGTCAATACACTTGAATATATCATCAATATTGAACTCATTCAATCCTTTCTGTGCGACAAGAACCTTTCTTGTAGTTTCTATATTGAACTCATTCAATATCTCATCTATGTACTTCAGGCACAGCCATATTGGCGTCTATTGATGCCAATTATTTGGGTTTTGCCTAAGTCTTTCATCGAGATGAAATTCTTATCTTGTGTTAATAAAAAGATACATCACTTCCAATCAACAATATGTCTCCTACATAATGTATTAGAAATATGTCTTAGCGCTCCCACTTAATTTCTTGCAAATTCAAGCATCTTCATTGTCTTTGATGAAATTAAACTCTTTTAACAGTTTCATCATAGTGAAGATTCCAACTCCGCTATGCTTACTTCAACCATTGAAGTTTGCATATGTTTTTAGCATCCCTTGAATTTAACAAAAACCCTTTGGACCGTGTCATGCACACGTCCTAGGTAACCCTTCTATTAGAAGAACTTGTTTTTGTTTATCCAATACATAACAAAATTATATGTCGTGGTTGCTACATTAATCCGTCTAGACTAAATATCGCTAAGAAAGATCAAATCTTGTCATAGTCAATCCTTGAACATTGTTGTGAACTCTTTCCCAACATGTCGACTATTTCATAGATGTAAAACATCCACGTCTATTTCTTTATAGATCCAGACACAACTGTAAGGTCTTACACCTTTCTTGAGGGTCCTTCAAGTTCAAAACTTGATTTTTCGTGTATGGAACTATCACGGATTTTATGGCTTCAAGCCATTAGACGGAGTCAGGGCCCATCATCGCTTCTTTGCATGTAGTCGGATCATTATTGTCAAATAACGATTTAACTCTCAAATCTTGGTATTTGATTGTTTACCCGACCTACTTGTTTCAATAGGAACTTGGATCTCCATGACCACAACCTTTGAGGTCGTGAGCCATGAGCATTGTTGCTACCTCGGGAACACTTTTAAGCAACTTGCACATATAGCTAAGGTTCTTTAACCTTATCAAAGTTCTATTGTCCTCCCACTTAACTTTTCACGAAAAATTCCTTCTCAAAGAAACTTGACGTTCTAAGCAACAAACACTTTTGTCTCCGGTATTTATGGAGGAATACTTATGATTATACAAAGACAGTTCATCCGACTTTGGTTGCACACATCTTTCTTATGCATAGCATACCAATGTTTTAAGAAAGGACTACTTGGGTTTTATCCCAAACCATAAATTTATATGGTGTCCTTTCAGCGGATTATGATGGAGCTCTTATCAGAGGAAACCGGTAATCTCTAAAGCTTTTAATCTTTAAAATACAATGGCAGTTTTATGAATTACACCTTTGATCTTACCATGTCAAACAAGGTTTAATTACATATCTCAACGCCCATACTCTTATGGTGTTTCGGAAAATGCAAATCCACGGAACGATTCCTTAAATCTTAGGTATTATGCTAAACTTGTAACTCAAATATCTTCCTTTATGATCTTATCATAAACTATTTACATTCTTGTTACAATGATTTTGCACTTCATCTTGAAAATCTTTGAACTCTTCAAATATTTCACACTTCATCCTTATTAAGTAAATATTCATATATTCACTCAAATTTTTGGAGAAAGCATATGAAGTTGAAATCCATCGCTCTTGACTACACATAATGGATTTCGTACAACAATATGTACAAGTTCCAATAAGCTAGTCATTCGTTCCCTTTTGGCCTATGAACGAAGTTTTAATTATCTCTAGGAAAGTTTCACAAGCGTCATTTGATCAAAATCAAATAGACTCCAAAATTCCATCCATATGGATTTTCTTCATGTTTTCTTTCCATTATAATTTAAACGGCGATGTCACTTCCTAAGTGATCTTTCAATCAATTTGTCTTTCGACATTTTAGCACTAGTTTTATGGATGTGATTTCTCCAACGAGATTTGTGAATCATCCATCTTTTATGGATTACGGCAATTATTTGAACAACCCTTTTGTTCTCATAATACCTGATAAAACAAATCTTGAAGGCAAGCTTTGATGTTTAACGAGCAACACAATAACCCTTTATTTGTTCTCGATGAACATCATCACATATTCTTTTGCTAATTACTTAGGCCACTGTAGTTCATGAATTCTGTTGTTTCGTATGACGATTCATACCAACAAATTCAGTATTAAATACTTAAGAACCACATTATTTAATAAGCAAAGAATATATCCATAACATGTATATCATCTATATACTTAAACTGAACAATTCTAGTCTTTTCTTTTCTGCCATATATTTATGAGATTCTCTTTCAGTATTTCCTTTTCTGTTTGAAAGAATCTATCAACATCAATAGTGGAGTCATACATATGACACATAATCCAAAGCGTGTATAATTAAATACCAATGTCTTTGGACTTGCACTTTGAAGTAGATCACCTATCATCAAATGTTTGGTGTTCTTTCAAATTCCTTTCTTTAGTAATCTCTTGGTGTAGTAAATATTTTACCTACATCAAATATTCACCCTTATCATGGAATTATCCATGATCAAGCTACTTTTAGCTTGTAACGGTGAATCGTGAGTATAATGTTGCTCTCCCAAAACTTTTTGGAGGTTTAGGACAAGTAGTGTCTCCAACCTTTTGCAAATTCTCATCAAATATGAGAACATGACTTTTTACCATATTATACTCTATCATGTTGTAACCAATACTTCGTTTCAGATATCACAATATCTTCCACACATCATGGTTTCTGAAACAACTCTTTCAGATCCTAGATAACCTTGATATTAAGAGAATCCTTTGAATATCAAGAATCATGGAGACAAACATGATACTTATATACTAACACTTGGAATTGTTACTCTTGATTTAATACTAATTATTAAACTTCATGGAGTAACCGAACTTCTTGAAAGTTTGCAATAGGACTTTTAAACTTTAGATTAACACTTCAAAACAATACGATACTAGTTCGTAAAGTAACTAACCGTAATTCTATAGTTCTATCATCTCAATTATAACTAAGCAAGGTGGTAAATGGATGCCAATGACTACAACAACTATGCAAATTCACTTTGATTTAGTTTATGATAAATTGAGTTCTAACTAATAATTAAATTAATCTAGGTGAACTCCCACTCAAAACAATATCCCTCACATTGTTTTAGTGATCACACGAACCAAATCCACCACATCAAAACCGATCATCACGAGAGTTGATGCAACTTCAATGGCGAACAATCAACATGTTCATCATATCTACTATATGACTCATGCTTTACCTTTCGGTGATCCGTGTTCCGAGACCATGTCTGTACATGCTAGGCTCGTCAAGATCAACCTTAGCTTCCGAATAAGCAAATAAAACGCTTGCTTACGTTGTAGACACTCGCAGAATCTAACACACCCAATCATCACGTGGTGCTTCGAAACAACAAGTTTTAGCAATGGTGCTAACTAAGGGTGAACACTTAAGAACTTGAAATTGTGTGCTTGAGGGATCATCTTATAATGCTACCGTCATCTACTAAGCAATACAAGATGCATAAAGGATTAACATCACATGCAATTCATAATATGTGATATGATATGGCCTTTCTTCTTTGTGCTTCCGATCTCCATCTTCAAGCACGAACATGATCTTCATCATTACCGGCATTGCATCAAGGTCAATGACGCTGCTCCATGATTGTCTTCCACCGGCTTCAACTATTACAACTACTTTGAATAGACACGGGTCTTAACAAATTAAAGACAACCATATGGCTTGCCAAGGTCGACTTACAATAAGGAACATTGCATACATCATATATAATCACAATCATGGCCATATCACATCATCGACACCGCAAAACAAAGTTAGACGCCTCTACTTTCTTTGCATATTTTACGTGGTTTTGGGGCTTTCAATAAGTGTCGTTCTAAATTACGAACAAGAACCACAACATTGATACTAGTATTGTTAATCACCCGTTGTAAATTGGATCTTAACTATGCTAGGAGAAACAGGCACCCGCAAAGCCACTTATGCAATACAAGTTGCATGTCAAGCGTGGAGCAAGTCTCATGAATGTCGTTGGAATGACCACGGCAGATGCTGCAATCGGCAGCGAGTAGTAGAACGAGGGGCAAGGGCGGCCAGCCATCTGCGGTGCGAGATGAGGGCGGAGACACAGGTTTTACCTGTTCGGCCCCGGAGGGTAAAGACCTACCTCTGCTAGATTGTATTATGAGGTGTTTACAATGGGCGAACTCGGCTAGGCGGCGAGTTGCTTGGGTGTATGAGGAACGTCTCTACTCACCCCATAGGGAGGTTTATATAGGCTCACCTCCCTAGGGTTTACATATCTCAACCGATTCGTTACGACTTTGGTAATTGTTTAACCTAATCCGACCGGGCCTATCTACCGCTCGGGCCTTCACCTACCGATACCTTGCTGGGCTCGATCCACTGCTCGCAGCCCACTCGCCAGCCCTTGGGCGATCGGAACGTCCCGCTGAGTATACCCCAAGAGGCGTATCCCCATCAAGAGTCCCCGAGGCCGTCGTTGATTAGGCGTGAGTGGCTCGCGATCGGAGTATACGGCTTCAAGTTGGCATCCAATGAATCGTCGGACTCCTGTATAAAGGAAAATTCAGTGAACCGTGCGTCTTGGTAGTCGAGCCAACAGGACGCGACCCCGGCGAGTGACTTAACGAGCCGAGTGGCTAGAGTTGGACCGTCAGGCGTGGTCAAACTAGCCGTTAAGGTAACTCAACGGTAACTTCTGGCGTAATCATCGCGCGGTAACGGTCCCCTGATTTGGCGGGCAACCTCCGCTATATAAGAGGAATGGTAGGCTATCGCAAAGCCAACCGCCCACCATTTCTTCTGAGTACGCACATCTTCCTTCCTTTGATTCCGCGATCCAACCGACCCGCAATCTTCCGACCTCCAAACAAATCCTCAGCCATGGCCCTCTCCACCGAACCTTGGGGTAGATCCAAATGCACCAGGGCGCAGCTGGCTTCCTTCGAGGAGGCCGGAATCTCATGGGCCGTCGGCGTATCCTCGCATCCGGAGAAACGACTCGAACCCGCGAGAGAGAGTTCATCCTTCACTAGTCACCTCGGCGGGGTTAGGGTTTCCCACCTCTTTGTTCTTCCGGCTACTTACTACGAGATCCAGCCCTCGGATCCGGGTCCCCATAGTATCGAGCGCTCGCCATCTTCGTATGGCGTTACGAGTGCTACTTGGCTGCCGCCCTATTTTCCCTTGTGGCAAGATCTGCTCCAGACGGATCAGCCATGAGAGGCGGCGGCCAATGCTAGCAGCGGCGGCTTAACCTTCCAACTCAAATCCAAAACGTCCTTCTTGACTGATGTTGCCGCCAAAGCAGAGCGATCGAAAAGTCTTGGTTTTATGTGACCGAGGCAACCCGGAGGCGGCGATCCCGGTACTGCTAATCGCTCCGAGCCACGCCATCTTCAGTCGTCAAGCTCCCGACGACCACGGATGGTCGTCGACGAGATGCTCCGGACCATCCGCGTCTCAAGAAGAAGGCTCAGACGTAAACTTGTACAATTGTTGGCTTGGCGGCTCGTTCCGCCTAACGCGACCATTATATGTACCAGACACGGCCGAGGAGATTCGAAAGCCAGCCCCGACGAGTGGAAGCCGGAGGACTACCTCTCGTGAAGAAGATCACCCAAGCGACATACGCAGATGCGCAGCCGATCCCCACCGCCAAGCGTCCGGCCCGACGGTAATCCTTTTACCTTGTTCGCAGCCGCAGATATGCAACATGTAATTCTAACTCTGTTTACGCTTTAACGCAGGTTGTTCCAAGTAGTGGAAGGGTGGTTACCACCCGCCGACGACGAGAGCCCCGGGCCATCCGCCCAGGATACAAGCGAGCCGCCACCCGCCAAGGGCAACGAGGACGATGAGGACGAGTCCGAAGAGGAGGTTGCCCCGCTGGTCCGAAGACCCAAGCAACGCCACAAATCGAGGCGGCAGAGCCTCGAGCGTCATGACAACGACGACGAACTCCCAGAGACCACCTCGCACCGTCAGGCCACTCCCGCGAAGAAGAAGAAGAAGGAGAAGGAGGCGAGGGCCCTCCTGAGAAGGAAGACGAAGCCACCAAAGGCGGCCTCGCCGCCGCACTCAACGAGCAGCTCCGATGCCCACAGCTCGGCGACGCGGCCCGGCGACAACCGCGCTAGACGCGCCATCTACAGAAGCGCCGCTGGCCTCAATGCCTCCACCGTTCGCGCCGGTTTCTGGGCTAGGGAAATCTCCGGTTGTGGCGACTTCGCCTCGCAAGGAGGCCCCGAGCACAGTGGCCTCGCCCCGCAAGGAGGTTCCAATCGCAGCAGCCCCAATTCGCGAAGAGGCTTCCACCGAAGGCGCCCCGGAGGCGCCAACCGCTACCTCAACGTCAAAGAAGCCGTCCGTATCCTGGGCCCGACGCCCCGAGCTGGGGCTTATCGCCGATTAGGCCCCGAGCTGAAAAACCGCCAAGATTCGCAGGCTGCGTTTCATTCCGGTGCCAAGTGAGTCTCGGCCTTCTCTACTTTCCTTTAGTACTTTGGTTGTCTTTACCGATTTGATTCGATGTGGACCGGAGTGAAAAGATGGGTCACCCAACTGCGTGGCCAAGGTATCCTCCGCCGCTGGCGAGGAAGACCCTTCCCGTAAGAGGAAAGGTGGCGAGGTCGCCGCCTCATCGGAAGGCAGCAAGAAGGCCAAGGGCGACGACATCGTTGCCGTCTCAGATGACGCAGCGGCGGCGCCGGCTGGACCCGCAGTGGAGGCGACCGCGTCTACAAAGGAGGGCGTCTCCTTGCCCAGACCGGAGGAAGCGACTTCCTTTGGGGCGGGTGCATCGGTTGCTACCTTCCCCCGTTTCGTGACCAAGGTAGCCACGGCGAGTGGAGCTACGACCCCGAGCCCCGCTCCAGGGACCATCGACGCTGAAACCGACCAGCGTCGCGGGCACACGCTGCGCTGCTATGCCGTGGACGCGGTACAACTTCACGGCATGCTTGGTGCGGCCATCCGTGTACCTCCGGTCCCCGAGGATCGGTCGGTGCTAGCAATGGGCTTGATTCTTGTAATTACTTGTTTTATACTTTTGTCAGTCCGAGTGCGTATCGCTAAATTTTAGCGGTATGCATCGAGAATTTTCGTAATCGCTATCCTCGAGTGCCCGCTAAATTTAGCGGTGGGCACGAATTTTTCTGATCGCTGGGCCCGAGCACCGCTAAATTTTATCGGGTGGCACCGTAGACATTTTTCGTGTGTGCTGACTTTGAAAATGTCAGGTCTGCTGGAGTCGGCGGAGGTTGGCTGCTGGCGTCTTCGAGAAGGAGCCGACCGCGATCGTGTAGCAAACAAGGAGCTTGTGCTTTGCCAGCAGGCGGAGGTGGCTCGCCAGGGGCTTGTCCCTGCTGGTGAGCTAATGGCGGCGCGGTCTGCGTTGGGCACTGCCGAGCAGAAGATCGCCAACCTCGAGCGCGAACTGCGGGAGGCAAAAGAAGAAGCGAGCTCGGCGAACGGGCGAGCTAAGGCCGCCATTGCGTCCGCGGAGGAAGATCGAAAGGCGTCGGAAGCCCTCATTGTTGGGCTTCGTGATCATACATCGCTTCAAAGTTTCATCACGGACTCGCCGCCCATTGCTTGGTGAGTGCATCTTCCTGTCTTTGCTGTGTTGTTTGTGGTTTCCATGGTACTCATACTTGTCTCCTTCTCGCAGGTCGTGTCATTGGCTCCCAAGAAGAAGCGAACTCTTGACGCGAGGGAATGCGTAAGCATGCTCGTTGACTCAAGCGGCGCTGTCGGCGCGTCCGCGCCTACCTTCAAGAGATGTCACCCACGGAGGTTATTCCAAAGTGACCTCGTTGAGGTGTGGAGTACTTGGAGAAGGCGCCGGGTCGAGAGTTCATGACGCGAACGGGCGTTCACAATGCGTCAGCCGATATGAGCCTTGGACTCGACCACTTCCCGAGGACTTCGATCTCGACGATGTGACTAGTGGGTATCCTTCGTCGACCGCTCGGTGGATCCGTCCGAGGTTCTCAAGCTGCAGAACGCGCGCCATGTACTCGAGCGTCGGCGATGGGCGACCTCCTTCCCTACCAGAAACGGTCGTCGCGCCAACGACGAGCCGCCGATCGCGACTTCAAGGTTGAGCAACCTTTCCGATCGGCGATGGCGGGTGAGTCGACGACGTATCCGCCAAACCCGTACACCGCTCATCCAGAGGCGCCGGATGCCGGGCCGTCGTCCGGGCTCGCAGAATAGTAGTTTGCCTAGATGTGTTAGCAGTTCTGCCGAATAGGCATATTTTGTAATGTAAGACAATGCGATATGCAATTGAGTGGAACGTTGTGTTCATTTTGCTATTCGTGTGTTTTGGATTGATTTTGGATGAGTCCCGGCGCGTCCGCCTTTTGTGGGTTGACCTCATATATGATGTTTTGTTGTTATCATGTGTTGTTATTTAGTCGACTCACTGAGCTCGAGAGAGCTCGCAATGACTCCTTGAGTGCTCATTTTACCGCTTTCCCACGTCAACGGGGCCGGGTGGCCGAGTCCCCGAGCATGGTACTTGGTAGTTCAAGGCGCGACTCGAGGGTGGTTGAGGATCGAGCGTTGGTGGGCGCGTCACTCCCGCCGCCCGGTGGGTCACGGTGGCGAAGTCCTAGGCATGCTCTCTTACTTGGCGTTTTCCTGTCCGATCGCGTCGTATTCAGTCCCGAGCGTGGTACTTAGTCGCTCGAGTCGCTACGCCTAGGATGCGGAGGACCGAGGTCGCCGGGAAGCGAGGGCAGTTGTCTTGGTTCAAAACCACGAGCTAAGCGACTCCAATGGGGCTCCGGTTGGCGTTTTTCGTGGACGATGCAAGACCTGAATGACTCGGTTCTTACATCGCACTACTTAGCCGTTCCGGTCGCTGTACCAAAGGTTGACTTCTGCATTTTAGCATTACGCTGTTTATTACGAGTGCGAGTGGCACAAGGCATGGAGAGTAGACGAACCGTTTCTTTTATTCATAGCGACTGGAGAGTACATATGTGGGGTTCTAGGAATAGAACTTCCGGAGGAGATTTACATTCCATGGTCGCTTGACGTCGAGTTCGCCGTCCCCGCGGACGTCGATGAGGTAGTAGGCGCTGCTGTTTGGCACGCCCGACAGCGAACGGGCCTTCCACGGGAGAGCTTGTGCATGCCCTTCTTGTCCTGGATGAGGCGTAACACCGTGTCGCCTCTGAAAGTGCGGGTTTTCACCCGTCGGCCGTGATAGCGGCGAGCCTTGCGATAGATGGCGATGCAGCGATCGGGCGGTCGCGTGCTTACGAAAGTAGGTCGAGCCCATCTTGGCGAACCTTTCGTTCGCGACCTCCGTATAGTGGACGACCGTGGCGAGTCGTGTTCGAGGTCGGGCATGGCTTCGCCAGAGAGACCATGAAGAAGGGGTGAATCCCGTCGACTGTTGACCGAGGTGCGGATTCCCGGATGACGGAGGTAGCTCTTGACCCAAAGATCCAGTGTGCGCTCAGCGGTATTACTTGGAGTCGCGGCTTCAGCCGTGGAGGATGCTTTGGTTGGCTCGTTCGCCGCCGTTGGACTCGGGGCCATCGACGTCGAGCGGATGTGGTGCTCTTCGCAATTCGCCATTGCTCCTTGGCGAAGTTTGTGCCGTTGTCCGTGATGATGTTGTTGTAACCCGTAGCGTATATGAGCTCGGCAGAACTTAGTGGCGGTTTTCCGTCGCATTTCGGACTCGGCTTGGCCTCTACCCACCAGAATTTGTCGGCGACTAGCAAGTGGGTGTAGCGGAGGGGCCTTCTTGAAGGGGCCTACCATGTCCATGCCCCACGCGAATGGCGGTGATGGGGATTGTTTTGAGCCTTGAACTTGAACGCGGCGTCTGGTTGGCGATTGCACCGCGATCGCTGGACGATGTCGGCCAGCGCGTGTGCGGTGGGCCAGTAGAAGCCGTGGCGCATAGCCTTGGCGACCAAGGAGCGTGCGGCGGCGTGGTGGCCGCAGTCGCCTGAGTGGATGTCGTTGAGGATTTTGCGTCCTTCAGTCGGTTGGACGCAGCGTTGGAAGACGCCGGTGACGCTGCGCTTGTGTAGCTCGCCGTTGATGATGGTGTAGGACTTGCATCGCGAACAATCATTCGGCGCTTGTCTCGCTCTGGCAGGTGCCGTCTCGGTAGGCGATGTAGGCTTGGTCCGCCGTTCGCTCGTTGATGAGTGCGACCAAGGCTGCCTCTGGTTGGAGTGGGACTCCGATGTCGATCTCCCTCGGGGGAGAGACTGATGGTTTGGAGATTGTGTCGAGGAACACGCCAGCGGGTGGTGCGAGTCGAGCCGACCCGATGCGAGAGAGGGCGTCGGCTTCCTCGTTTTTCCGCCTGTCGATCCATTCGACAGAGTAGCCAGTGAAGTGGCCGCCTAACTTGTCCACCTCTTGGAGATACGCCGCCATGGTTGGGGAGACGGCGTCGCAGGTGCCCGCAACTTGGCCTGCAACGAGGTCGGAGTCTCCGTAGCATCGAAGGCGATTGACGCTCATTTCCTTTGCGGCTCGCATGCCGTGGAGTAGGGCCTCATATTCAGCCATGTTGTTGGTGCAGGGCGTGAATTCGAGGCGTAGGATGTAGCGGAGCTTGTCGCCCTTTGGTGAAGTCAGTACTATCCCTGCTCTCTCAATCCGTGTTCTTGGACCCGTCTGGCGTGTTCCAGTAATGGAGGTACGGCGGCTTCTTCCGCTCTTCGGGCCTCCCGATCAGCGATGAAGTCCGCCAGTGCTCGACTTAATCGCCCCTTCGTGGCTCAGATTTAATGTTGTGGACGCCGATCTCGACGGCCCACTTGGCGACCCGCCTGGCCGCGATTGCGGATGATGTCTTGTAGTGGTGCTGAGGAGACGACCGTGATCGGATGCTCACAGGAAGTAGTGCGGCAGGCGCCACTGAGCGAAGACCACGATACCAGCTTTTTGATATCAGGTATCGGGCGCGACCGGTGAGGACCTCGCTGATGTAGTACACCGGCCGCTGAACCGGGCGCTTCTTTCCTTCCTCTGGTCGCTCGACGACCATCACGGCGCTGACGACGCGCTCAGACGCCGCGACGTAAACCATAGGCTCTTTGTCGGTGCGCGGCGGTAGTGGTGCGCGAGTAGCAATTTTTGAGGTCGCGAGCGTCGTCCGCCTCCTTGTCCCCATCGAAGGTGGGGTTCTTGCGCATCAGCGGTATAGGGCATCGCCTTTTGCCCAGCGGGGATGAAGCGATCGAGAGCCGCTACACGCTCGCCACGTCGACGCCGCAGCACTCGGGTTTGTCGAGTCGGGCGATCGTGTCGATCTTCGCTGGTTTGCCTCGATCCCTCGCTTGGAGACGCATCGTAGTTGCCCGCGGGTACACCAAGGTGCACTTGCCCGGGTTGAGCTTTATCTTGTACCTTCGCAGTTGGCGGTCTCGCTAGGTCGGCGGTAGGTCGCCTTGGCGGCGGACTTCACGACCACGCCGTCGATGTAGACGTGGATATTGCGCCAATTTGGCTCGCTAGGCACTCTTGCATGCACCGCTGGTAGGTTGCCCTGCGTTCTTGAGGCCAAGGTCATGGCGTAGTGTAGGCTGAATGGCGTGATGAACGCCGTTTTCCTCATCCTCGACCATTTTGATCTGGTTGTACCCGGAGTAGGCGCCGAGGAAACATAGAGACTCAGCCCGCGGTTGAATCGATTATCCGACCGATCCGCTGGAGGACGAATCTCCTTTGGGCAAAGGCGCTGCTCAGTTTGTGTAGTCGATACACATTCTCCAGTCCCGCTTTTCTTTTCGACCAGACTGGGTTTGCCACCACTTGAGTATTTGATCGGCCGGATGAAGCCGCAGCAAGCGCTGCACTTCCTCGGCGATTGCTCGACGGCGTTCTTCATTGAAGGGCCGAGCGATCGCTTGACGGGTCGCACTTTGGGGTCGGCTCAGCTTGTGCTCACGAAGCTCCCTAGGGACACCGTGCATGTCGGAGGGTTTCCATGCGAAGATGTCCCTATTCTCACGGAAGGAACTCGATGCGAGCGCCTTCCTATGCCGGGCTCATGCCTGTCCCGATCGCCATCGTGGGGAGTCGCCGGGACCAGCTCGACGATGCGGGTGTTCGCCATGGCCTCAAAGGTTGAGGTGTTCGTGCCCTCCGAGTTGGGCTTCTTGAGTATTGTGGGTCGCTATTGTTGACCCCGCCGCATTTGGCAAGCTCGCTCGCGTGATTGGCTTCGCCGCGATGACGGGCGAAGCTCGGCTTTGGCCTCGCATTCGCGGCCATGCGGTCGCCGTTGATGGTGATGACGCCGCATCGCCCGGAGCTTCATCGCGTTACAGCGCCAGAGCGGGCGCCGCCATGAATTTGGCGAACGCTGGCGCCCTAGGACGCAGCAAGGGTTGGCCGAATGGCACCAACGAAGACGATCCGCTCGCGGAAGTTTGCGGATACGAAGGTGACGGGTAGCGTAACCTGCCGATCGGGTACGCTTCCGACCGGGACGGCGCCGTGGAACGTGGTGTGAGTGGTTCGATCATCGATCAAGGGAGCCGCAGCTTTGAAGGTGTCGAGGTAGAGGATGTTGATGGAGCTGCCGCCGTCCATCAGTGTCTTGGGAGCCGTAGTCACCAACCTTGGGCTTGACCACCAAGGCGACTCGCCCCGGTACTGGCGCGTGGCGAGTGGTCTTGCGGCTCCAGGTGATGGGCTGTTCCGACCAGTTGAGGAACTGGGGGACGTCTGTTTGGGCCACCGCATTGACGGCGACGGCGCGGGCGATGACCTTCTTCTCGCGCTTCGTGTTGAAGCCTGTGAAGGTATGGAGCGAGCCGGCTACTTTGCCGAATTTTCCGCCATTCGGCGGGTCGTTGTCGGTGTCTTCCCGCGCGTGCCGTGCCTTCTCGATCTCCCTGAGGGTGTGGCAGTCGGCGGTGGTGTGCGTGGCGGGCTTTCCTTCCCTGCTGTGAAACGCACATGGTTGGTTAAGGAGGGCCGCGGGATCGAACCTTGGCTTGTTCTTGTAGTTCCGCCATCGCCGTTGCCCTCCGCCGCGGGCAAGAGCTCTTGGGGTCGCGTTATGCGTGCTCAGCTGTTACGGCAAAGTCGACTTCGCCCGTTGGGCGTTCGCGCTTGCGTGAGGCGAAAAGCCAGTAGCGTAGGGCTCGGTTCGGCGGCCACCGCCGCCGCCGTCAGGCGCGTTGCCCTCGACTAAATGCGTCGACTTCTTGGTTGGGATCCTCCTCGGCACTGCTTGGCGATCTCAAGGAGGTCGGGGATGTTGTCGAGTGTGCGGGCGTGTCGCTTGAGCTTGGCGACTAGAGGCTCGTGGCGGCACGAGGTCTTGAAGCAATGGATCGCGGTGTCCGGGTGGATGCCGACCGCTGTACCGAGCTCTTGCCACCGTTGGACCCGCTATGGTCGACTTCGCGGGTCCCCGGACGACGCCTGTGTCCTCGATGGTGGTGGCGCGAGTGTAAGAGCACTCGGCGTTCGACGGCGTCTCGCATTTCCTCCCGTGAGTCGACATCACCGGGAGCGTGTTGATCCATTGCCTGCACGTCCCTCCATCATCGCGGGAGGTAACGGGCGGCGAGTAGGTCTGTGACCGCGATCCCCATTGCCATGAGGTATGTGTCGAGCCGCACGGGTCGACGAGGAGTCGCATTTTCGATCTCCTTTGGCGCCTTGAAGTTTGGCGGATACTTCGCCGGATCATTGGTCCGAAGCACTTAGGCCCTAGTCATCGAGCGACCCCATAGGCTCGCCATCGCGAAGTAGTTAGGGTGTGCCGCAAGTCGTCGGGCTGGCGGCGCCCAGTTTTGGTTGTTGATGATGTGAGTCGCGGGCGTCGATCGGTTCTCCGCTGGCGCGACGGTTGGTCGCTGGCCGGGATCACAGGAGAGGCCGCATTCGCTGGTC
The DNA here is from genome assembly GCA_030063025.1 of Avena longiglumis. NCBI lineage: Eukaryota > Viridiplantae > Streptophyta > Magnoliopsida > Poales > Poaceae > Avena > Avena longiglumis. The sequence goes on from CP125976.1 coordinate 94,625,917, forward strand.
GGCGTTGAGCCGCAGCGGCTCGTGGCGCTGAGGGTGTTTGCCACCGGACGGCCGCTTGAGGCCGCCTTGCTTCCCGAGGAGCGCGAGTATACCGCTTCATGCGTAGTCTGGCGCCCGCTCTTTTGCTGTTCCATCGCCTTCGCGAGTAGGGCCTGACGCATCGATTTGTAGGGCGCCGCCACCGGTGGTCGTGATGCTATCGGTCGCTGCTCGCCCGCCACGAGGTTGTCCATCGGGTGGAGAATGGGAGGTCAAGCGTCTCGCTCCGTGAGGAGACGACTATCCGCGTGGTCCTCGAGGTGCGGTTGGGTGGTGGCGGGCACCCATCGCCGTCGATCTGGCGGGGGCGTTGCTTCTCCTCGTGGCGCGCTTCGCAGATCGCGCTGGCCGCGCGCCGCTGGTCGTTGCCGGTTCGTGCGCGCCTGAACGGTGGGGTTCAGGCGTGACCGATCCGTTCTTCGGTGGTAGCGTGGCAGTTCGCTCTCTCGCCATTGTCGCCGAGGCAAACTTTTCGCCGCCCGCTCTTTTGCGTCTTCGCCCGCCAATTTTCAGCGGAGTTCCTCACCTCCGCCGGCGTTAGGGAGGGATCGGGTGGAGAAAGGGTCCTCCGGCGGATCGGTGCGGTGGCCATGTAGGTCGCGACATGGCGATCGTTCGCTGTGGAGGTCGGCGGAATTTTCCGACCGAGTCGAATTCAAGATCCCGAGGATGGAGGGGTCCTCGAAATCTCCCGCTGGAGACAGGGACGATGGAGCCCGGATGAGGCCGATGATGGATCCGCATGACGCCGGGTCGCCAGTCGGCGTCTCGGCGAGGGCGCGTCATGGCCAACAGTTCTCGCCACGTTGTTGTGGGCCGAGTTGTACTCGGAGGCGGTGGATCGTGCGGACTGGCTCTCGCAGAGCCGATCGCAGGCGACTTTCGCGGATGCGAGCCAGTCCTCCGAGGGTGACGACGTCGGTGAGGCCGGCGAAGAGGCTGATCGTGCCGACAAGGGGATCACGCTGCGCGTGACGGGTCGCGCCACCGACGTAGCTGCTTCGGCAAGATCTGGAGCATCTCGCCGATCGCTATCATGCGGCGGTGGACCGCCTCGCTGATGGGCAGATTGGATCTCGCCAGAACCGCCAGGCCCCACGGTGGGCGCCACATCGTTGGAATGACCACGCAGATGCCGCACGTGCAGTAGTAGAACGAGGGGCAGTCGGCCAGCCATCTGCATGGGCGAGATGAGGGCGAGAGACAGGTTTTACCAGTTCGCTTCCGAGGGTAAAGACCTACCGCTAGATTGTATTATGAGGGTGTTTATGGGCGAACTCAAGAAGGCGAGTTGCTTGGGTGTATGAGGAACGTGTCTCTACTCACCCCATAGGGAGGTTTATATAGGCTCACCTCCCCTAGGGTTTACATATCTCAACCATTCTTACAGCTTTTGGTAATTGTTTAACCTAATCCGACTGGGCCTACTCTACTACGGGCCTTCAGCTTCCACGCTCGGGACACTTTCCCGGGCTTGATCCACTCGCTGCTCAAGGCCCACTCGCCAGCCCTTGGGCTGGCCGAACGCCCTCACGAGTATACCCCAGTAGGCGTATCCCCATCAATGAACGATGTCATGTAAGGTTAGCCCGGGCCGCTTCATCCCAACATACCGCAAGATGCAAAGTACACAAGAAGCAATCGACAATAAAAGCATCAACGCCATAATGATTATTGTGTTCTACTCTGCAACAAATCTACATATACACACGGCTCGACATCATCGTAGGGGCTTTGCATGGAAAACAAAAATTTCTATCGATACAAACAAAGCCAAGATCTATCTACTAGATTGTAGCAACGAAGTCGATGGAATAACTTACCCCTCAAGATTCCAAAGCGTTAACGAGCACATTCGTGGGTGATGTCGTGATTTCTTCCGATCTCAAGATCACAGAGACGATCCTTCTCCGCTGCTCCAAGTTCCTAAGAGCGCCCCCAATGGGCCACATCGCTCGATTGATGACGAAGACCTTCCTCTCCCTTGTTCCAAAGAAAATGGAGGTTGCACTCTCGCGATTCTCAGCAAAGACAACGGGCGTGGTACCAGGTAGGAGATCCCGCAGGTCAGGCTTCGCTTGCCGGAGCGCAGTATGGTGGAGTATGAGAGAGCTATTAGTGGTCTAGGTTTTAGACACACCAATTAGAAGGCTCAAACCAAGGCTAGGGCAATTAGAAGCTCTAAACTAAAACGGCTCTAAACCGGAGGCTGTCAGGGCTAGGTTTAGATTTAGAGGATAGGAACTTGTGTGTCTAGAGGAGGAGGCCCCCGCCTCCTCTTATAGGTGAAGGAGGGCCTGGCTTGGGAGGAGGAGTCCTCCCAACTCTAATAGGTGGAAAAGCTGGAGAGGAGGGACTCCTCCCCAAGTCGGTTTGAACCTCCTCTGTTTTCCTCACTTTCTCGTTTAGCCGCTTGACTTTCAAACTGCCATTTGACTTTTTCAGTTTTAGGATTCAATTTAATCCTTTATTTGGAACAATGAGAACTTAGTACATGATGCAATCATTCCAATATGTAATGACACATTCATGTACCCCTTCCCTTGAGTGCCATTCCGAACCTTCTAGAACATTCTGGCGAAACACCTAATCATTTCCTAACTCCAAACGGGACTTTCCTTATGAATCTTATTCTCCGGACCATTCCGGATCACCTCAGATATCCCGGATCCCATCCGAGACCAACAACATTCGTCTCTTTCTCATAATACCATAACTACTCAAACAACGCCGAATCCTTAAGTGTGTCTCCTCACGGTTCGTGAATTATGCGGACATGATCGAGACACTTCTCCTAACAATAACCAATATAGGAATCGAAATTCATATGGTTCTACATATTTCTATTTATTACTTATGATCGAATGAACCACTTACATACGATACCAATTTCCTTTGTCTCACTCTATTAGCCATTTATCCGAGGTTATGATCACGCAGATCTCGCATACCTAGTTCAACCTCACATCGATAAGTACTCTTTTCTCGCTCGTGATATGTGATCCTCAGAGCTACCACATGCTTGCAAGCTAATTGGATGACATTCCACCGAGAGGCCGAGTATATCTATCCGCTATATGGATGGACAAATCCCACTTTTGATCCATGTGTCTCAACCAATACTTTCCAAACACTCAATGCCACCTTTATAGCTACCCACCTGATTATTGTGGTGTTTGATGTCATCAAAGCATCCATCCGTAAAGGTGATATGCATGATCTCGGTCGAAGGAATTAGGTTACTATGTATCGTAAAGCATAGCAAATCAACTATTGAAATGACTTGATCTTTATGCTACGCCATCTATAGGAGTATGTCCATCACATCATTCTCCTAATGATATGATCCTCGTTGTTAATAATATTCTATGTTCGATCAGATCGAAACCATGATCATATATTAACCAACAAGCTAGTTTAACAAGAGGCTTTACTAGGGACTCTTATTTTAGTTTACAAATCACACAAGTATGAATGTTTCCGGTTAATACAATTATAGCATGGTATGTAAACATTTATCATAAGTGTGAAGATATGATAATAACCTACTTTATTATTGCCTCTTGGGCATATCTCCAACAATATAGTACCAGAAACGTCACCGAGCTCCCACTCACTTTCTTGTAGATACAAGCTTCAGAAAGTAATTTGGAACAAATCCAAAGCTCTTGATCACTTGATCAAAACGGCGGTTCCAACTCCGAGATGCTTGTTTCAAATTCATAAATGGAACGTCAAGTTTGCATACTTTATCAAAGATCCTTAGGATCGAAAAACCTTCAAGTTGCATCATATACAATTCTTCATCAATGTTGCCATTGAGGAACGCAGATGACATCCATCCGCCATATTTCATAATCATGAAACGCAGCAATTGCTAATAAAATCTGAATGGACTTAAACATCGCTACGGGAGAGAAAGTCTCATCGTAGTCAACACCTTGAACTTGTCGAAACCTTTCGCAACAAGCCGCGTTTATAGACAAAGAATATTACCATCCGCGTCCGCTTTTCTTCTTGAAGATCCATTTGCACTCAACACCTTTCTGGCCGCTAGAGGGTCCACCAAAGTCCATAATTGGTTTTCGCCATGGATCCCAATTGATTTCATGGCTTCTAGCCATTTCGTAGTCCGGGCTCATCATCGCTTCCTCATAGTTCGAGGTTCACCGCCTTCTACTAACAAGACAACAAGACAGGTTGCTCGCACCACTCAGAGGGCACGCGACCTTGTCGACTACGACGCTCAAGAGCAAGATCGTCCCAAGCTTCATGATCCTTGTCATTAGCTTCCTCTATTGTTGGTGCAAAGCAAATCGAACAATTTCAAAGCCGCTACTCTCCAATTCAAGAGAAGGTTCAATAACCTCGTCTAGATCTACTTTCCTCCCACTCACTTCTTTCGAGAGAAACCTTCTCAAGAAAGGAACCGCTTTCATAAACACTTTGGCCTTCGGGTTCTGTGATAGAAGGTATACCCAATAGTTTCCTTTAGGTATCCTAGAAGACGATTTCTCCACTTTGGGTCTGAGCTTGTCGTGATCAACTTCTTGACGAAGCTTCGCATCCCCAAACTTTTAAGAACGACAACTTAGGTTTAGCACCAAACCATAGTTCACAATGTGTCGCCTCAACGATTTAGATGGTGCCCCATTTAAAGTGAATGCAAATGGTTTCTAATGCATAACCCCAAAATGATAACGGCAAATCAAAGAAGAGACATCATCGACGGACCATATCTAATAGGGTATGGCCCTTCGCACACACACCATTAATGCTACTGTGGTGTTCTACCGGGCGTGAGTTGTGAAAACGATTCCACTTGCTTTAAGATGCGTGAGAAAATTCATAACTTCAAATATTCACCTTCCACGATCGGATCGTAGAAACTTAATCTTTACATTCGATGGTTCTCCACTTCATTCAAATTCCTTGAACTTTTCAAATGTTTCAGATTTATGTTTCAAAGAATAGATATACCCATATCTACTTAAGTCATCGAAAAGTGAGAAAATAGCCAGATATCCACCGCCATTGAAAACACTCATCGTCCATATACATCGGTATGTATGATTTCCAACAAGTCCGTTGCTCGCCCATCATACATCAAGAACGGGTTTTGATCATCTTGCCCATGAGGCATGGTTCAGTATGTGTCAAATGATTCAAAATCAAGAGACTCCAAAAGTCCATCGTAATGGAGTTTCTTCATGCGCTTTACACCATTAATATGACCTAGACGACAAAGAAGCACAAAATAAGTAGTATTTTATCACTATCTACTTTGTACATATCTTAGCTCAATGTTATGGATGTGTTTCATCCCTTTCAGATTTATAAGAAATAAACCATTCACAATAGGTGCATGACCATAAAATATGTTACTCATATAAATAGAACAACCATTATTCTCCCATTTAAATGAATAACCGTCTTGCAATAAACAAGATCCGTAAATAATGTTCATACTCAACGCAGTAATACAATAACACTTATTAAGGTTTAAAACTAATCCTAAGGTAAAACTATGAGAGCGCTACAACGCCATCACATCAACTCTTGATCCGCCGCCAACGCCAAGACGTTCACCTCTCATCTCTCGTAAGTCGTTTATTCCATAGCCCTGCTTTCTTTGAAAGTTACAAATATTAGCAACCCAACTACAGAGATCAAATACCTGTGCACTACAACGAGGGCTAGTAAGGAAAACATCAATAACATGTATATCAAATATACCTTTCGATGGTGCCACCTTCTTATCCGCTTATACTTTTGGACAATAAGGGCCTAAAGGACGCTTTGGTTCCTGCAATAGAAGCACCTTGGGGTTGTCCGCTTTGACCGACGAGCTTTTTCTCAGGGGCAAAGTATGCGCTTGTCGCCGCCTTCTTGAAGGGATTCTTTGCACCCTTACCTTTCTGAAGGTGGGGGGCTTGTTGACCATCAACACATGATTATCCTTTTGATGTCCACTCGCAGCAAATTTCAGCTTTGGCGAAGAGCTCGGTGATCGTGATCGCTGGAACCAATCTGATTATGAGTCACTACAAAACTTTTGTAGCCGGGAGGGAGGATTGCAGAACTCTGCTAATCTTGAGCTCCTCCTGAATCTTGGTATCTGGGCTTGCTCAAGGCGCTGAGTGTAGCCTGACATCTTAATGGCGTGCTCACTAACGAACTCCTTCCTCCATCTTGCGCTTAAAGAACTTTCAGATCTCATATCTCTCTTTAACGGGCTTGAGTCTCAAACATGGTTTTCAGCCTCGAGAATCTCAAAGGCTTTGGATAGTCTTCAAAACGATTTTGAAGGTCCAATTCCATAGCAAACAACATGGTGCTCTAATCACACCATAATCATCTTATGCCGACCGACAGACAGCCTTCATCATCAGCTTAGTAGCAAGCAGCAGTAGGCCACTTAACGCACTCTCTCAAGGACATAGTCCTTGACCGCGGAAGAGAGAATGATTCTCGATTATGGAACCGTTGGTGAAGTTAGAATTATTGTTTTTAAGCTTTTCCTTCTCAAAGAAAAAACGCTTGAAGTTGAAGTTGGACTTAGCCATTTGATCTACAATATTTGCAAGTACAAATTAGACTATGTCTATGATAACTAGTTCAAGTTTTAATCAAATTACTAGATGAACTCCCACTAAATTCAACATCCTCAAGTTGTTAGTGAACACGCATCCAAATTCACCACACTCTAATCCGATCTTTCACGATGAAGAGATGTGGTTTCAATGGTGGACAAATAAAGTGTCGATCATATCATTCATATGACTCATGCTTAACCTTTCGGTTCATGTGTTCCGGAGCCGTATGTCTGTGACATGCTAGGCTCCTCGCCAAGTTAGGACACAAGTATTTCCGCATGTAAAACTGGAAGCTTGCACCTGCTGTATATGAGCGAGAGTCTATAGCACCCGATCATCACGTGATGCTTGACACGATAAACTTTTGCAACGGTGCATACTTGGGAGAACACAGTTTTATCTTGATCTTTAAGTGAGGAATCATCTTATAATGCTACCGTGCGATCTAATTCACACAATAAAAGATACATAAAAGGATAAACATCACATGCATATAACTTTATGCTGACATGGTATAGCAAATC